>CM023488.1:29091090-29494180 GCA_013339685.2 Hyalomma asiaticum | reverse complement strand
GCGGAACTTGCGTAGGCGCTAATATATTACAAATACACCAGAATCAATCCAAGTCGCATAGAATTTCTCTCTTACAGTTCGACAGATCTCATAAACTGCGACCCAGTCATCAGTTAACTTGTAACGACTGCTGCCTGAATGCCTCACTGCAAAAGGACTGAGCTATGCTGCATGAACTGCCTACTTAAGAAAGTGACCACACTTACTGATTCTGGACACCATGTAGTAGAGCAATCCGATCGCAGCGAGAGCCAGCATAGTGCAGCACGAGCAGAGGGCGTACCGCACACGGCGCCTTGCTTCCGCTTCTTCATTTCTGCAGAGAAGGGCATAGGTACAGTTTGGGCAGGCAAGCAGATCACCATCATCATCAGCAGCGTCACCATATGCCCTGCGATCAATCGATTGTGCTCGACGTGCCTATCACCCATTGTTGTCGCCAGTCTCAACACTCCGACGATTACTGTAACAGGCGAAATACTTCACGGGTTTGCTCGCAATATCTCCGTGATTTGGTAATTACCGCAACATTTTTCTGCCAAGACTACTTAATTTCCACGATCCGCCTAACTTCCATCAGTCCCTTGACCTACTTGTCTTCTCCGTCAGTCGAGTCCGTTAATTCCAATCCATATTTTCGGTACCTTTTGTTATCATTGCTTGGTCCGTCATAATATCAGATATCCACGAGGAATCACACGTAGATCATCCATTGATGGGGTAACCTATCTGAAAAAACTCAGAATTGTGAGATAAACGTACCTTTAAAGTATCGCGCAGTACTTTTCCGTAAGCATGTCTTACACAGAAGTCCGTCAAGACACGAACGCAACTAGCGCGACATTTGGAAGTTCTTTACAGTTACTGTGCCGCTGTGTGCAGTGTTCGAGTGCCCTATAGCGTGTTACAATTCTCATAAAACAAGCACCTGACTGCACTTCCCTTGTAATGGAGAATAGCGGGAGTTGTATCAGTTTAATGAGTCACTGCGGTATGGTTTTCCCGTGTGCGTCGAGGTGCAGAGAGGGGCGGGGGAACTGGTGGGCCGTTTTAGTCAATCACTCAGAGCTAAATCTTGTAGGCTCTTAGTTTTCACTGTGGCTGTATTTTGTTGACATTACACTGAGAAGAATTGGAAAATAACGCGTGTTTTCCAAAAAGTGTATTATCGAGGGCAAGTGCCAAAAGTAAGGAAAGCTGTTTAGCCTCGTTATATATTCACTAGCAAAGCTTCCTGCCGCACCCTCTTAGCACGGTATGCTTTAGGTTATTTTACAGGTACAGAGAAATATGAAAATGTCGCTCCTTATAAAGGTTAAAGTGCTTTAACGTTTAGTAAAGGAGCATATTTTCACATTGTTGTGTACCTATAAAATAAACTAAAAGGTTACCGTGCTAAGAGTGCACGGAGAGATACAGCTCGGCATCAGTCCATAATGCATGAAAGCACTCAGACATATCATATGATTTCCAGCAGCACCTGATTCAGCAATATTGCGGATAAAGAACGAGTGACCTGCGCACGTAAGGAGTTTGCTTTCTGTGTGCGGCACAAGTAGTATTTTCTGTAACGCCCTTTAGCGCCGTAGCCTCCGAAGGCAACCTACTACACCGTAGGTGGCTATCGAACCCGGGAAACCGAGGTACCAAGCGCCCTTATCAACAGGCGATCTTTCATTTCAGGGCCGCGCCCGATCGCACTTGCCGAACAGCCAGGCGTGCTCGTGGTCACACGGCAATGCAATGAGAACAACCGTGTCCGCTGAGGCCACTACCGAAGCTAGTAGCAACTGCGCTCTTTTGCCATTCAGTTTCCGGTTCCTGGGCACAATAAGCCAGACTTCGGCGATCTGTAGAAATTACCACGTTTGCCCTTTTCAAAGTATTGCAACGGATGTGATTTCACGTGTAAATGCTTTAGTTCCCCTCATTTTGATGGAGCACCTACCTCTCCTGGTTTAAAAGTTCATTATTCTAACTTTGTTACTACTATACAAAATATCATTCCTACTGCTTTTTTCAGTGCGTGCCACCATGAATAATTCCGGAGAACGTTCAAAAATATCTTATTTTCTGTATTTATAAAACTTATGCGCACATTTTCCGAAACACCCGGTATACAGAAATTACCCGAGAACGAATGGCATTCATTACAGAGTACAATGCATCAAAATTTTATGTAGTAAACAGTTCTGTTAAGTGTATGCACGGATTCAAGTCCCGACGCTGAAGTAGCTTAGGGTTCCTTTAGACGAGTTTCTGCATTTTAACGCTGCCAAGTTTCTCTACTATTGTTCTGTGCATGATCTAAATACGCGGTATCAAAATCCCCCAATCACTCCTAATTTCTCCTCTGTGGACACTGGTATACAACTTCACATCGATGGTCAACGAAAAATTTGGCTTAGCTCGGCTTTCCTAGGATATGCGTGGCGTTACCTAAGGTTCAATCTGAGTATTCTTAGCTTTACTAGTTGTCTAGGATTAGCTTGGTTATCATGCTTACTGCGGCTTCAATGACACACACACGGTATACGCATTATGTGACACATGTATTCTTGCTCAACGTCAGGTTGCTTCTCTATTGCCACAAGGACCGCTTCCTCCTTTCCCATGGTTATACCACACTCGCAAACGCCCAGCCAGCCAGACTGACCACTGGCTAAACTCCCTGCCCTTCCGTTTTAGGGGCGAAGCTCCTTAGGGTGTGGGTCGTTCCCTCCTCTGTAGTAGTAGTAGTAGTAGTATGTATATAGCCACCTCGCGCCGCCGGGAGGCTTGCGCTTGCCGTCGGCGCGCGAGCTGTCTCACTCTTCCATCTTCTGTCTTGTGAGAGAAAGAGAGACAGAGAGAGAGAGAGCGAGAGGCGCGCGTTGACTATGGAAACGCTCTTTCTTCGATGAACGCTGTACCAGCTCGCAAAGAAGGAGAACGCGCCCTCACCCGCGATAGACAAGCTTGACGCAGGCAACGTCTTCTAGCGAGTTTCTTGATTGAAAAATACTGACTGCTAGCGCTGGAGAACCCTTCACCGGCCACTCATATATATATATATATATATATATATATATATATATATATATATATATATATATATATATATAAATATATATATATATATAGAGAGAGAGAGAGAGAGGCACTGGATCTTGACTTGCAATGAAGTGCGGTGGGACATTTCACTTGTGCGTAGTTGAACCATAAGGACTCGTAGCGTGCGCGTTAACTAAATTGAACCGGAACTCGGCACGATCTACAATGAACATCCGGAGGTTCGCCCACTCATCATCATTCACTCTGTGGATATGCTGTGGATTTTTTTCTTCTCCTCCTCCTCCCCCCTGTATGCGTAACCCCTTTTATACGTCTCCGCATGTGCCCAAACTGAAAAGGCGCTATCAAGCGACTCCGGCGCAGACGCCGACTGCGCAACGGAGGCGCACAGCTGCGCGCGTGCCGGAGCCAGTGCGCCTGCCGCGGTTATGACGTCACTCATCTGGAATGCGCTGACCGGCGAGGCGTGCGCGGCGGCGGCGGCGGCGGAATCCGCGGAGGCGGTGGCTCCGGTGCGCCAGCTTTGTGACGTCACTTCTCGCGCATGCGCAGCACGCCTTTCGGACGCGCACGCGAAACTGCTCCAGCTAGGCCAGTGTAGCTAACGCTACAAAAAATTGTGCTGGCGCACGGCCATACGGTGACAGCATTCACAGAGTAACGTGATACGAACGGTGAGTAAATATGTTATTCACGTCTACACTTTATTGCAACACAATGGTGCCTCGATGAAGCGGCGTATATGGGCGGGTATCTCAAGCAAGCTCGTCGGTGGCGCTCGCCAGCAGAATGTTGCTACAGGGCTTTCAGCAGGCTTTCTTCCAGCTCTACTGAAACACGGCCGTGCTATCGCTGCCCCTTGTGTGACAGAGTGGGCAGAACCACGACAAACAGCCATTCAGCGCTTCGAAATACGCGACGTTCGCGAAGTGGACCTTCCATGACACTTACGTTCCGAGAGGTCGAATAGCCTTGCTTGGATTATTCATAGATCAAAATGAGGAGCCAAGAGAGCTTAATAGGACCACTTAAGGAGACTGAAGAGCTGGGCTAGTTGGTTCATGATTAAATTGAACGAAAGGCCAGCAATGCAGGACAGGGGCATAGAGAGGAACACACGCGGACACACCAGCGAAGGTGTGTCTGCGTGCGTTCCTTTCCATGTCCGTGTCAAGCAGTGCTGGCTTTTCGTTGAATTTAATAGTGGCGGCTTCACGATGGCGCCTGAACAGTGGTCTCACCTGCGGCGCCGTAGCACCCTGTATATTTCTGTGAAGCCAACGTCGGGGGCGCTTTCATACGGGGCGGAGGTGAGCAAGCTCATGGCGGTGCCTGCGGATGTGCCTTGCGCGGTGGTCTCCACGTCGAACGCTGTTTCTTCGCCGGGGGCACTGCTCTTGGTTAAGACGGAGGTTCCCGTGTACTCCGTGTCCCCGAACTGGGACTGCCCTTCCTGCTAGTCAAACCAGAAAGCAACAAAATGCGTTCCACAAGGAATCTTGTAAAGCGATGGTGGCATCTACGGCACTTACTCTCGTCACTGATTAGTCAATGAGAAATCAGGTTGATTGCATGAACTGCTGTATCAATGACCCATCCTAACAGTTCACGCATGCGGCGTGTCATTCGGGCTTGTAGACTTCTCTCAATGGGCGAGTTGTGTTGCGCTTCAAGCCGCGACCCAGGCCCATTCATTTTGGACCGTTGCGGGTCACTCAGAGATGAACGTGGGAGAGAGCAGACGACCAAGACAACAATGCAGCAAGCTCATACCCCAAAGAAAAGCACTATCACGCTGCAGCACTTGTGTAACTGGAAAGTGGAGAGCGCTGGAGGCCTCACTTCATATTTGGCATGGCATAAGTGTCGATGAAAAGTTTGAAGTAAGGTGTGGTACTGGTTATATCGCGTCGCAAGGCGACTGAGCCTAAAGATGGGCACCGCCATATGTCAGAGGCTTGGTTGCTGCGGATTGAGGGAGTCTTCGTTTAATTTAACCACATTTTAAACGTAAAGAGGGGGGTGGGGTATTCTCCGTTTTTCAATTGAACACTGTTGAAACTTGAAGATCCGCCAAATACAAGGAACAAACATGGCTTTAGGATCGCGCGACACCATTTATTTTTTGTACTCTGTGAAGACTCGCAAAGTCGCGAACGCTTTATTCAGTGTGAATTGCGGTAAAGAGGCCCGTATATTTTTTTTAGACTGCGCATGCTTATCCGTCCGTTCCTGTACAGAACCCCATCATCATGAGTAAAACTCTTCAACGGTCCAAGTGCCCTTAGTGACCTACTATAGTACGTTGTACAGCGCCATCTTTGTTTTCTTTTCAGATCTACACTGTACCGTGACATCACGATAAGACAAGAGATTACGCAGCATCTGCATTTGCAATCAAATTCGCGATTGCTCCGCCCTATCGGTCGGCTTCAGCACTTCTATATCGATGTTGGCTGCGTTTACGGGCAGAAGAGGCTGTCGAGCAAATAGAACCGAACACTGAGAGGACGCAATGCATTATTATCTCTTTATTAACTCCTGCGTGATTACGTCAAGCTACAAGAATAATTCTCAATACGAATCTGAAAGCGTCAATCGAAAAGTTGTTATATCCAAACAAGGAGGCTCAATCACTTGTCAGTGTCTATCTGGCTATGATGTCCGAGATTGTCCACTTCAAATAAGAAACTGGACGCCAAAATATTACGTCAGTGTTCCTGCCTTATCTCCAATCGAATGAACTCTTCTGCCGAATATTACCCGGGTGTTGCTTGACCCTACACATGTTTTAGTGCTTCCCATTGATCATTGCAACTAGCATATTTTGTTTCCAAAACAGTATTGACTCACTTTACGGTGACTAGATTAAACTGGCAGTATGTTCTTTTAAAGCTTTACTGTTACTAATTTATATTTTGGACACCTATCTAATAAATATAGAAATGAACGGGCGAAGCCGTGATGAAATCTGAGCACTTGATTTTGCTATATAGTCTTACTCTAAATGCGTGCATGAAATCGGAGCACTTACGCGAATTACAAACAGTGGTCATTTTATGTTTTCAGACCCAATGGCTATATTGATGTTCCTAAGACTCGGCGGCTAATTCTCTGCGCGTTTTAATGAACACATCCTAACACATTTCCACATTTAGATATAATGCAACTTACGGCGGTGATTGCAGGGCTCGTTGTTGCGTCAAGTTCAAGTCGGCGCCACCATGAAAGGATTCTAATATCACTTCCCACACAGTTCTTCGCGCTGACAGCGGCGCTTTTCGTGTTCTCAACGGTGAATTGTCACCTTTCCGAAAGGCATGTGTAACATTGTAAATATCTGGCAGTGTGATATTAAAGCACTTCCGCTTAAGCAGGGACATCTGTAGGTGACACTGTGAAATATGCATGCACTAGCAACCATCGCATGCGACTTTACCGTCACTTCGATCCAGCCTGGATTGCGACCCGCTTGGCTTATGACGGTCGTGTCCTCTGCATTCGGCTTTGGGGCCCTTGATGTCTTCGGTATCTGCTGGCCAGGCCTGGTCATGCCTGCGCGTGCTGCGGCGGCCACTAGCGGAACGGCGGGCTCTCCAGTTCCACGCTGTGTTGCAGCCCCCTGCAGTAAAGTGACGTCATTATCAACGTACTCTCCCTTATTGCGCACACTGGGTGGTAGTAAGCTCTTCCACATATCCACGATTAATCCGATCCATTACCTTCTCAAGTTTCCCAATCTCGCTATCCCACCTGTATTTCTACCATCCCCTGCCAAGCTAGTCTCCTCATGAAATCCATGATCCTACATTTAACGACCACCGGTTTCCTTGCTGGCTGATTACATCCTCTACGAAGTCCACATCATCTATCTTTAGGTTAATATTGGTGTCACACGGGCGCTTCGAAAGCATCGAAAGCCTTCGAACCGACGGTCCACCGGCTCAGAAGTCATGTTTTTAAGGGCGGTTTCCATGGCAGTCGACTCGATAGTCTATCGACCTCGATATACTATCGACTCTACGGCCATCGAAACCGACAGTGCAGCAGCTCAAACGTCACTTTCGAGTCGATGGACCCTCGGTTCAAAGGCCTTTGAAGCGCCCGTGTGACACCAGTATAAGAGAGGCGCCAAACGCGTCGTTTCCTGACCCACTTAGCTCCCAGCTTGTCCCTTAAAGGAATCATGCATCACTTCTGGGACCTGGTGAGAAAAGGATGCCGAGCGCTAGTGGAGGCTCCTTATAACATGGGAGCGAAAATTTATTTTACTACACGTATCAGAAAGTTCGAAGTACCATTCTGAGGTGCCTCCAGTTCTTTCTACAAATGATGGCACTGGTCATGCCGACTACACCCCATAAGGCAGGAATAGCTCTTCTTGATCTCATAAATTGGGAAGATAAACTGCGACACTTTATTTCCTCGCTTCGAGTGCAATAAATCAAGCAAGAAAAAGAGGAAGTTTTATTCTGTAACTTTACAGAAACGGTGGCAAGAGCTCAAGGCAGTGAGGCCTGAGAGAGGCTCCTGGTTCTATGCTGCTGGAGATGAGCACAAGTTTGTGGTACGAGGAGTAAATACGGCCTTCATGGCGGCACAGCCTCGGAACACGTTTATGCCCTCGGGCCACCTAGTACAGAAACCCATCTCTCTGACATCTCTGACGAAACGCCCCTGACTAAAGTCTGTTGAGACCGCTCGGAAGCCCAAGTGTCTCCATCATCAAACTCATAATGATCGGCGGCGCAACAGCACATGGTTTAACAAAAAAATACTTCCTTCCCTCTTCAGACACGTCAACCTTAGCTCATTTCCGACAAAGAGCTAACCAGATACCCGCTTCCGGCACGCTATCTTGCTGCAGCCGTAACATCGTAAAAGTATTTAACTAGTGGGATACTAATAAAGTTTTCGCATGTATCTCGATAGAGCATTCCAGATACTCAAAAAGTATCTCTAAGATGCTATCGCGATACTCTTGCATTGAGATACCGCCTAGCTCTGCCTCATAATCACATTGTGTTTTTGACACGTGAAACCAATCACCTATTATCAAGCCATTCGGCAGTACAACTTGAAGAAAAGTACTTTTGTGTCAATGAACAGGGAAGAAAGTAGAGATCCAGGAATGCTTACCGCTGGCCGCTTCGTAATTCCTGTGGGAGAAGAACAACAGCGCTTCAGATCTTTATTCTGTTGTGTAAATTTATTAAAACGTGAATTAATTCAAATATTACCGATTCGAGCCGCCAACATGTCATTGCTTTCTAAGGTCTCTAGCAACAGTGTTTTTATAACCCGTCATAGCAGGTTTACATTAAGTATAACGTGATAAGTTTTCCGGGTTACTAATTCGAGAAGGCAACTTCTTGTCGTTCGTTGCTAAGCCCTGTAGGAATAATGTGTGTTTAAAACCACTTATAGGCCTTACGACACGTATTAAGAATGCGTTAGAGCACCACAATTTAAAAATGGTTATTTAATGAGGCTGTGAGCTATGTTAGTTAAATTACGGCAGCGTGCGCACAGTAAAGATGCACTCACCCTTCGCTTTGTCCATTGGAGCTCACAAGGAGCCTGAAATCGCAAAGCAGTGGTTCATTGTAAAGGGCAAAGAGACACTCATGTCGATAATTGCAGGGAAAACCGCTGAAATAATTGTTCTTCCAAAGAAGCTGGGCTACGAGGCTTTCGCCCCAGTGGTAGTGCCATAGTGAAGTCATGTCAGTCGCGGAAATGGGTTCACGTTATTCTTACAGCTATCATAGGGATCGCGACTAGATGCGTTAGTTATAAACAAAAAGTCGCGGTATCGAATACCAGCCGCGATGGCTGCATTTAGATGGATGCGAAACGTTGAGGCCCGTGTACTGTGTGATGTCAGTGCACGTTAAAGATCACCAGGTGGTCAAAATTTCCGGAGACTTCCACTATGGCGTCTCTCATAATCAGAGCGGGTTTTAGGACCTTAAACCCCACAAGTGAATCAATAAATTAACAATACGCAGCTTACATAAATTCTTCCATTTGCGTAAATTACGCTGATCTTTTGTTTTTGCATGTGGGAATTGTAATTTTAGTTGGCGATAATTCTTTTCTAGCAATATTAAGTGAGGAGTGTGCCTTCATCAATAAATAGCACATTGAAATCGTACATTTTAGACGGCGATATCTTTTCTAGTAATACGATGTGAGTAAAGTGCCTGCATCAATAAATACCGAGCACTTCTACTCAACGTTAAATAGAATAGCACTTCGCCGCAATGTTTCAGCTATATCGATGAGGACTGTTCTCGAGCTGATACGTCCCAGATGGGCAAGTGACCAAGAACCACTGACACGAGAGCATGTGCGTGGTCACCCATCCCAATCAAGTCGCACCGTTGCCGACTGAGGCCGGATGCTGCGCGTGCGCAGGTTTCGCGTTGTGCACTCCACTTTAAGAACCTCCAAACACTTTGGAAGCACTGTAACCGGAGTCGGTCAACCAAGTTCAATTGGTACCCAGGCAGACGATCTTCCTTGCTATCTACCAGAATAAATCCCAGCACATTGTTTTCGGCGGGTAGATAACGTAGTTATCTGGTTACATACCAATTAGCATATTATCATAGAGCGGGACGAAAATTGTTAATAATTTCTGGGAATTTATGTAGCAAAACCATGGTATGATTATGAGAGATGCCGCAGTGGTTCGGTCCAAAACTTTGGCTACCTGAGGCTCATTCACGTTCACTAAAATCGCCTTCATCGACCTCGACATAACAACTCCATCGACACTCAGCCACCGCTGCTGAGATACGGACCCGCGACCTTCGGATCAGCAGCCGAGTTCCGTAGCCACTCCACTACCACAGCGGAGGGACGAAAATATTTAGGCAAATCGTGGTGGATGATCCAGCGGAAGGGCGATCGCGTTGCTGCGCTTTCACAATCGTGGCACCGTGGTTTTTTGCCTCCAACGCTTTTAGAAACCGCTATAACATGTAGCATCTTAGTGGTGGAGTAAAATGATGCAGCATCAGCATTCTGAGCATTAGCATCAGCATTGCTTTACATTCGAGACTGTTCGTAACAACACCACTTGTAAAACCACTCGTAAAAAGACTAACAAATAGGGGAAATGTGCTGAGGTACTTGGTAACGGTGGTTAGCGAATATGGCCCGCAATCCAGCAACTCTCCAGTTACCCTTCACCTACCAGGGAGATATCCGACCCGTCCGACAAAATGCCTGAGGTCACCAATAGCAACGACAAATATTTTGAATATTCACTCACAGGCGACAAACAATCGGATGCAGGAGAACCTCGGGCAGCTCTTGTTGTGAAGAAAGGACTCGGGTTGCTCTGCGAAATGCTGCTTGGAGAGAGACGAAGCAAGGGTGCGTCCAAGACTCAGCAGTAGTTCTTCTTCTTCTGCTGCTCGTGAAAAAAACCTTCACGTGGGTGCTCCACTTGATCCTCTTTCCTTGCTTTTAGCGCATAAATCATTTCTGTCAGTTTAAATATCAGTTTATTACTACTTCAAAATATGCAGGTTCGTTGTTAGTGACATGCAGACGAGGATCTCAGAGTCACGCTACTGCAGCGGGGCCCTTGGTCGTCAGTACCATCGGAATGACTAATTATTGCAGCAGGTTGAAATTAGACAATCTGTAAGTAAATCTGTTGAAACAACGAAGCTGTTGTTCTCGTGTGTTTCTCTTGTGACTTCGAACGATCTCCTATAGCTTTTCACCAGCCCAATGTCCCTTATTTATATACTTATTTTATTTTTCGGCATTGACATAATTATTATCCGGTAGAGCTTGGCGGAGTACAAGAGCTCCTCGAGTGCGGCAGTGGGTCGTAAGTAGAGGGCAAGGGAACGCTGCGGTGGGGACTCTTGGTAATAAAGGAAGTCTGCGAAGTCGTGTTTCCTCCTTTATTGTAAAAATAACTTTGGCCCACTGAGAATACACCCGTACAGTATGAACACATTCTCTATGAACACATATGTATAGAACTACGGTCATAAGGAAACCAACGCTACTGACCACTTGGCAAGCAGTCTGACGCCATCCACAACTCGGCCATCAAAGCTGGCTTCTTCTAACGGCGAATTTACAGTGTACCGTTAGAGATCGCTTTGTTCCGGCGTCTACCAGCGGCTCTAAATCAATGATGATGATGATTATGATGATTGTGGTTCGGTTACGAAAGGACACTAATTTCTGCTGCCCATGTAGGGAGCAAGGCTAAGCGTCCGCGGGGGTAGGGGTAAGGGAGTGAAAGAGATAGGAGAGAGAAAGGCCGTAGTGGAGGGCTCCGGAAATTGAGATCACCTGGGGTTCTTTAACGTGCACTGACAACGCACAGTACACGGGCCGCTGGCATTTTCCCCTCCATCGAAAATGCGACCGCCGCGGCCGGGATCGAACCCGCATTTTTTGGGTGGCGGCCGAGTACCGTAACCACTACACCACCGCTGCGTACGCTCTAAAGTCTCGACGGCTCCTCTACTGATTTCGCGGGTGCTGGTGCAAGACTTCTCTCACACTCTACCCGTGCACAGGACTGGATGAAAGCAGAAATGCTGTGGCGAAACTTTCCTACCTCTTCAATGAAGCAAGGGTGGCGCTATCACAAGTGCCTAGATGCAAGTGCCCATCTGGGCACCTTCACAGGTGCGCAGATGCCTAGATGAGTGGCATACCTCAGCTGAACAAGATAGCTATGTCGTAGATTCCTGCAGCTTCGGAGCAAGAAGCGCAAGTGCATTGCCTCTTGAGCTATTTACTTCTCATAAACCGTTTTGCTCATACAGATGTTCAATATGTTTCTATGCCATTGAGCATTTCGTCCTTCCGCTGAAGGTGCCTTTGAATTACTTCTGCTTACACAAAATTATTAGTCCTTTACGAATCAGTTGTTTGCGATGGTTGATTGCCGTTTTGGTCTGCTTACATTTTTCTAATAATGTAGAACTTAATTTCTTTATTAATAATCGAGACAACTTGTAACTTCATTAATAAAGAGACGCCGCTTTACAACAGAAGTTCGGTGCTCAGACCGTGGTGTGAAACGGGACGGGCGTGTGCTCAACCTCCGTTCCTTGCCTTTTACTTCGTCCTCCTCCTGCATAGCAGTCGTGCCAGGGTAAGCATGTCTTCTGCCAAAAGTGCATTGTCTTGAAGCAACCGGCGTTGCACACGCAGCCTCCCTACTGCCATTGAGTCTTGCAATCCCTCGGACAAGGAGCATGACAGCGCGGAGCGCAGTTGGATGTGCATACGTGGAAGGTAGAATGGGGTGGACACCGCTCAGGACGGGACACCACACAGGAAGGGCGCTACTCCACGTAGCTGTCGCACTCTTCGTTTGCGATGCACTGGCTCCGTACGTTGCGTATGAATCCCCGTCGGCAGACGCCCCACCGTCCGTCTCGAGATCCGAGGGCTGCGGAAGCATTCCCTCCGCGGTGTGAGCCTCGTGGGCCTCTCGTTACGGCCGCATGTACGGGGGCTACTTGTAAACCAACACCGTCGTGAGCTTTGCTGCGAAAACGGCGGAGGCAATCCAAACCTTGGACCACAAATTGCAGATAATAGGGCACGGGGTAGTTCGCGAATTCTTGTTCGACGATTCAATGACACGTATCGTCATTGTACTGGCTGAAGCATCAGTGGCTCTATATAAAGGAGGACTGACGCGATTCTGAGGAGTTCAAAAAAGGATATTTTTTGTAGCTTTATTAGCATGCACTGCTAACGCTATCCACACACCGGAGCCAGAAAACGCGTATACAGTATTTTAATTTGACCAACACTCCACCAACATCTGCAGGTCAACCCCTCGCTATCGACAATACCGTGATGCGTGAACGCAGTAGCCTCAAAACAGCTGAAACCAGTGTTTGTGTGGCTGGACGACAGCGAAATGATAATGGGTTGCGTGGATACTCGTACTAGTGACAGCAGCTCACAGAGATGCTGCGACTTCGTCACAAGTTGCTGTTCCTACGTAACTCACGAGCTACAGTCCGACTGTCGTCGTCCGTCACTCTAAAACCGACCCCTCGAAATCAAAGCTAAACAGGGCATTTAGGGTATCCGCTTTTAAAAAAAATTGGGGGACCCTTAAGCTTCGCCTTTACGAGTTGAACGCGATAGCGAAATCCGGCCCCTAGTGTGCACTCCAACCCCTCAGTGCATGCTTATTAGTGTGTGTTGTTAGAACACACACACACGCGCGCGCGACGTATCTATAGTAATCGTAGAGGTCTTTGATGTATTTAGCAACACTTTTATATCAACTTCATGACAGTTTTGTACAGTGATGTAGTCACATGGTCCTGTATCATGAACTGCGCGTAGGCGTAACACTTTTCTTCGTAAATTGTGATGTTCTGCCGTCCTTCGTGCGTTAACTATCTTCTTTGATGTATTTAGCAACACTTTTATATCAACTTCATGACAGTTTTGTACAGTGATGTAGTCACATGGTCCTGTATCATGAACTGCGCGTAGGCGTAACACTTTTCTTCGTAAATTGTCACGTTCTGCCGTCCTTCGAGCGTTAACTATCTGGGAGCTGTTCGATTTGTTCTTCTGGAGACCTCTTCCGGCCAACCTCATCAAGCATCGCCTTATGGTCGGTGAAATGGCAATTGCAGTACTTCTGCTTTAATGGAGTCGTGAGAACGAAATGCTAAAAAAGTGGATGCAGAGCATCCGAAGAGACCCCATATAGGCTCTGCTGTAGTCGCATGGCCTCCGAGAAGGCGGGCGCACTCGCCGGTCTCGGAGGCCATGGTACTCGAGACATTGCTTGATATATCTTCGCTAGATGGACATAGTTGTCCATTTTTGGAGCTGTTATTTTTCGCTCACGGCCGATTTTTCGCTCGCAAGAGACGCGTGGATACGCCGACACCGACGGCGGTATTTCTGCGGAACGAGCTCTCTAACGCTATCCCGTTAATATACATATACTGCCTTTCGAGGCACTAACCATTTTAGCGCTCGCAATACATAGGCGTTATACAGAGCAACAATACGAAAATTTGTTAAAATAGTGTCACTACTCCTTTAACGGCGGAAATACAAGGAGAAACTTCTTGAAGTTGCCTTTGCCGCGACCGCAGTAGGGACTTAGCGGTCTGTCACCACTGCGGACTCGCGTAGCAACAACCACAGTGGTGGTCATGGCCATAGTTGTGGCACTGGCTTAAATGCTCGTGTCAGCTGTGGAAGGGGTGGATATCGATTACCACCTCAGCCAAACACCGCTATAGCGAAGGCATTTCACTAAGATTACAATAAGCATCATTGCAATATCTGCTTCTTTTGTAATGACAGCTAGCTCCGCGTATGCTCCACATCTTTCCGCGTGCTTCTTGCGGCTTTCCGTTTGGATGTTTTTTTAAATACAAACCGTGCTTACCTTCGCCGCAGGAAAGGTCAAAGGCGCCAAAAAATGGCAATGATGGGAGCACCACAAGTGCTTTTATTGGAACGTGCCAAAGCAAGTAGCCATCAAACTAGGCACAAAAAGGTCACGCAAGGCCACTTGAGATCGCGAAGTCGCTCTGAAATATCTTCTCTGAAAGCCCATTGTTAATATTCCGGAAAGCGTATATCAATGCGTTTGAAGCTTCGCATTCGCAAATCGTGGTTGAAATTCATGTCATAACGATGACTCATTAACAATTACGGCAATTATATATTCAATGGGCACAGCTTCTTCATATAGGTGGAATTATGATCTATGTGTTGTTATAAAGTGCTAGTAAACGTCAAAGCAGTTGACGTATTCGCTGATGCAGACACTCTGAAGAAAAACAAAGGTTCGTTTTAATAGAGTACTTAATATTTGTGCACAGTTTGTCAAACTTGTCTAGACACAAGCACTGGTGTTTTTAGCTGCCCTTGCATCTTGCTTGACGGGTGCTTTCTTCGGAAGCAGGATGATCACTGGTCTTCAGCCATAGAAGTAATTGTATATTACATCCAGTGGGAATGAGTAACAGTCTTGCGGTTTCGTGACATTGGCTTTTATGAACTTATGGAGCTTGCTGACGAAGCAAACACGCTGAAACTCACTCGTGAGGTTCAACTGCATCACGAAAGACATTTCACGGTGGGTTAGTGCAAGGAGAAAATGTCAGTTTTGCGTAACGCGCTGATATAAAAGCGTCAGGTTGTTTGTAGGCCGAAACGGGCGAGCATGCAGCCACGATCACAAGAGTGGTCGCTAAGGAATGCCATCGTTACTCTCTCGAAACAGACACTGCGATACCACAGCAGCTTTAGCCCTTGAGGATGTAGGACATAGCTGGTTTTCCTTAAAGGCGAACTACGGCGGCTTTTCACCGCATTCTGTTATAGCTGCTTTCATATGGTACTGATAGTCCTGTAGCAGGCAAATTAGGTTAGATTTGGTCCGGCACTCGCCAATAACATTATATAACCCAATGAATGATGCGTTCAAATCTAAACCAAAACTGCTACATGCTTTGTGCAGCTTATGCGGTGACAGCACAGACTCCCCGTCATCAGAAATACGCAGCTGCTGAAAGAAATATGAAAGTGGCGATGTTATACTATGATGTATTCAGTTATGCTCGTTTTTGTGAACTTGACAGCGACGATTTGAGCGCTTAAATATGGGAATTTCGCTTTTGACCGCCGGCATGCTCTTGTCGGAAGTGTTGAAGGTAATGATGACAAAAACAAATTCACCTGCGTGGGTACTTTAAAATTTCAAATTATTTTTCAGTAAAACTAAATGACTTTCAATCGCATGGCTTGGCATATGTTATAACAGTAGCGGGGAGAACATACATTGAAAATTTCGTTGAGATCTGTGGACACTAAGAAACCACTCGAGCAGCCCTTAAACGGCCACTAAACAGACTCCTACTTTTTTTAAGCCGCCCGAACAAGCTAACTCAATCATAGAGAAGGTTGCGGCGATCACATTCTGCGAATACGACAGCGCTGCGCGCCACACAGGCGGCCGTATTTCAAAAAACAATGCCCGCGTCTCTTTCCTGCGATTGCCCAGTCGCACTCGCATCCTAGGTGTCGTCACGTTCTACCGCGAACAATTTGCGCAGTTGCAGATCGTTGATTGGTCGAAACCAGGTATATGTTAGATCTTGTGGCCATCCCACCGTCGTGAACGCCGAAGCAGCGCTGGCCGGAGCAACCGGAACTGCAGCGCAAGCGTCAATCACGTCAATAGCTCACGTCATGTGACGTGTCAAAAGTGGGTGGAGTCACGACGGCGCCCCGCGCCTACGCTCTCCTCGGCAGAGAATGGTGGGAAGGCCGACCGAGAAAACGAAACCGACGCAAGCGGCCACTTAAACCCATGTAACTTCTTTATTATTGCACCTATGCGAAAAATTCTTGCGGGAGCATGTTCACATCGCGCAGGAGCGCAGTTATATCTTTAAAACAAATTTTGGACCTCGGGGTTGTTTAGGGGCCCTTTAACGTGTGGGATAGATATCGCTGCTTCCTGGGGTCAATACGACCATAAGTTCATCCACATAAAATGAAATCAAACTATATGCAGGAAACCTGTAAAGACAGGCGTGTTCTGCCTACTACACGGGTATATGAATTCCGGTGCCATAAAAATATGCGTGTGGATCCGCACACTGCTCCTAGGCTTACTTGAAATATCGTGATACAACTTAACGCTTATGACCACCACAGCAAACCTGCCATCTTTTAGCGCGTATTGTAGCGTATGGGGCACACACTCCTAGAGGGCTCGTTAAACACTTATTGTACAAGTACCTTCGTTCCACAGATACCGCCGTTTGAAACGGAGGCACTATGTAACGTGGAGGGTTACATTCAACTCCTTTGACTATGGCATGAAAACTGATGACGACACATCAGCTGGACAAGCAAGTGAGCATTGATTGATTGCCGTCAATCTTTCTGGCCTCGTAAGTGTAGTTGGCTGGAACCCTCCACGCTATGCGCAACCAACTAATTCAGTGAAGCATAATTCTCAGTTGTATATAACACCGCATACCGTGTGATCAAAGCCCATCTCAGCATAACCTGTTAATGATCGCTACTCTAAATAGTGTGCACAATTAGTACGACGAGAGAAATCGTAACTGCGAACGTTCCTTCAGTCACGAGAAGGTTTTCCGACATATTACCTCTTTCAATCATTACGAGACAGTGCAAAATGACACCATAAGTTCGTAAGAGTGAAGGATGACATGCCTTTAATGCCACTTGTTGGCGACCTTTAGTCTCACTTGAGGCAAAACCTTCCATCGTACGTGTCTATATTTACAGTGGACTGGTTCCTGAATACGCCCACTAGACTTCATTTCTCACACCACTCACTTAAACACCGTTGTCATACACTCCCTTCCATATCTAAACTACTTGGACAAATTAAATATTAATTGTTCAAGGTGAAATTCGCATCTTTCTTCTTTAAACAGCTCATTAAGAACAAAGTCCCGCAGAAAGCATTTTTATCGTGTTTGTGCACTCTCGCTAATGATTCCATGTGTTACATAGACAGCATCCTCACCACCGCCTCTCTCGGTGACCGGAGCTCTCTCAAGCCGAAGAAGTTCGGCTTTTACACCTTTTGTATGAAACGGTAAAGATAAGACGTTTCAACTCCTAATTATTGATTCACTGGAAAAAATAATTTCCCTAATTTTGTCCGCGTTTAATAAACACAAAAGGCTACGTTATTCAGGAGTGCCGCACATTTGTAAATTAGAGTGACTATTGAGGGCACGGAGCCATACGGGATCTTCGAAGGAATTTCTCTTATCAGTCTCAATTATAGTGTGATCTAACATTACTAATTTACAGCAAGTGCATATCAGTGCAAAAATACCTTCACGCAGCGTTCTACCTGCTGCATGGTTCGTTTAAAGTATACCGACAGCATACTCACAGGAAAAGCAAACATAGTGGAGCTTTGAAAAAAAAACAGTGGCAATTACCAACGGTTTTAAAGATACGACCTCTACTTACCAAATTCTTACAGAAGCGACTCGACGGCAGATCAACAACATTACCGTCCTTGTCTTTGTACTCAATCTCCGGAGAATCAGCGCCAATATCGTAGATTGCCATGGAGAAGTTAAGCGACATGAACCGCTCGTTGAATTCGCATACCTACGGTCAAGAAATATGGTAACTGTACGACTCATCATTAAAGAGGCGCCTACACGAAAATTGCTGCAAATCAGCGCAAAGCAAAACGGAGACACAAGGAAGAACTGGACAAGACGAGCGCTGACGATGAAAGAGCGTATTCCCCCATTCGCGCTGCTTTCCAGTATATTCGTGCAAACACGCCAAATTTCAGTTCTTCAAATACGAAAACTACGCTGTTGAGATAGCATGGGGAACAGGCTTCTGGAGTAGTTATATGAGCTACCAAATTTGTACACCCAATACAGATTGTAGGAAGGTTAACGTTTCTGTGCGAAATCGAGCGCCCTACACCACACCTCACAACATCGAAATTATGTAAGGTGACCAAAAGGGACCTCCAACTTTCTCGAGGTCACCACGGCAACCGAGCTCCGAGAGGTGCAGCTAGCAGTGATGAGGTCATTGCCGCCATTGCTCTTTTGCTACAATTGCACAAGTAGAGTACCACCGTTATCACGCCTCCGCAAAGTTGTCACTGGGCGACAGGCGATGATGACAAAAGCAGCAAGCGAAATACTGCAAACAGGAAACACAGGCGATGCAAGGCACGCGGAAGTGCGTCAGAGTTCTGTGTGCGTAATAAGGGGGCACCCTATTGGTACATTCATATATACCAACAGTTGGTACCTGTCAGAGTGGCCAGCGTGATTATCTTTGCAACGGCTGAAACCACAGATATGTCGCGTTATGATGATTCCTTAAAGAACGAGTAGCTTTATTAAGTTGATGTGCGCCTTTTAAGCTTACAGAAAGCTTTGCGGTGAACGTAGTTTATGCATATCACAGTGCGCGCATTACTCAATGAAAGCATTGGCTTCGCAACGCTCCTTTTTGTGTGTTTTCAGATGCGTGTTGGTTTCTTTTCGTACACTTTGGGTGCTGTGCCTTGCACAGTGAAGAGTTTCGGGTTGACATGTGATTTCGAAAAATCACGCGGTAAGATCGGTTGACGCAATGGCGCCCGCATGCTATCGTGCTGTCGTTGTGACGACTTTCCCCTCCCACTAGGGCTACACTGGGCAGCAGCACAGCTCACGCGATGTTAACGTGCACATGTCTGATAGCAGGGCTTCCACCAGCCTCGATTTAGTACATGCCTCAGGCAAACAAACTCAAACACCTGGGTACTAGGTTGCGAGAGCAACCTGCGTACCTCACACACGCACACAACAACCTCATGCTGAAGTTGCACGTATAAACACGGTATTGTGAGCGGTCCTCTCCGACACCGCCGTACTCGACAGGGCTGTCCTGACCACTGAGTGCACTGGTTCTAGTAGGACAATCTGTCGTGTAGTCAACTCGCGTGGCTTGCCGACAGTGATATCCCCTTCTCCATGGACGGCCACCGTTCCACTTTCTAAAGGTTTTCCCACCGATTCATGGATTTCTGGGGTTTGTCGTCCTAAAACACGGTGAGACATCGCAGTTGAAGGACTTCTGAAATTTCGAGCACCTGGGGTTGCTTTACGTGCACCGACATCATAGAGTACACGGGGCCTCAGCATTTCGCCTACGTCAAAATTCCGCGGCCAGAACTCGCTTCCACACCCTTCGAACCAACAGCCGCTTGCCATAGCCCCTAGACTACCGTGCCGGGGCGGTTTTCTCCTCGAGGACAAGGAAGTGTCGTCATCAAACGACATATGATTGGTCGGAGTAGGAACAATTTCACGCTTCTGCCTATATTTATCGATCCAGGATGCAGTATATTTTACTTGCGCCGCCATTCAAGATTAGATGCGCCACTCTGCCTATTTGGAGGCTGTGTCTTTACGTATTACGATGTCTCAATGGTGGCGGCGAGTATGGTCGAGAATAGCTAGCGCCTCAGTAGCTGGCAAACCAAGCGTTGCCGTGGGAATGGCGATCTGGCGGGGCCCCTCTTCCAACGCAAAGAACAAGCTGCCCAGTATGGTCGCCTCATCTCTAGAATGAGTATATTAACTCTGTGGCAATACGTGCACCGGCAGAGCAGTCATATTTGTAGCTCTACCCCTAAAAACGTGAAAGAAAACTCTAATAAACAGAGTAAATAATTATCGGTCGCGCGCCGGCGCAGCTGATGCGCCGTGTCAGCTGAAAGTTATTGTGCCTGTGCCCCTTTAAGGAAGCCTTGACTGGTGGGGTTTAAATCCCCAAAACCAGCTCTGATTATGAGAGACGCCGTAGTGGAGGACTCCGGAAATTTCGACCACCCGGGGTTCTTTAACGTGCACTGACATCGCACAGCACACGACGTTTAAGGAAGCGACAACGAACCGATCCAAATGAGAATGCCTTTTTAGCAGCGAAGATGTTCAGCACGGCATGAAAACGGTTGTCCCTCCACAAGAAAAGCGGTTGCGCGATTGCTTAGAAACCAACGCCACCATAGCTGCATGCACACCACAAGGCCTCGCTACCGCAAGCGCTGGTGGAACGTCCTTGCCATGCTTCTGTGGATTGGTGGGCTCACACATGTACCCACAAACAAATGTCTCCTTCATGACGACCGTTTCAATTGCGAATTCACAGAAATGGCACACTTTCGGCGTCGATATCACGTCGCCCTACGACACGACATCAGCGCATCACGTGATCGTCCAATCGTCAGGGTTTTCTTGTTGCCGGATCGTGACGGTGCTCGCAGTTTTTCCGCGGGATTTTTCGCATCACTGGCGAAACGATTAAAAAAATCTTGTGGCTGCCTACGGCGTTCGAGCCCTCCAAAAGCCATGTACAACCATTACGGGGCTTACGGCGACGGCCGTTAACGCTCGCCATCTCCGTGCCGCTGCCGCTATGTGGCGGTGGTTCACATCTTCGCATTGCCACACTGCTACCGCTCTTACCGAAAGCTCTTAAGTGCGCTAGGTCTATTCGTTGTATTATGCACCGGCTGTGTGCAGTACTTGGGTCGATTAGAATTGAACTTTGTAAAAAGACCACAATGATGGCGTACATATTAAATGGAGCAATAATGGGGAATAACTTTCCGACGTTTTACGCCCAGACACCAATATATGATTATGAAAAACCGTGTAGTGGACGACCCCGGATGTTACGACCGCCTGCGGTTCTTTAATGTTCACTGACAGGACAGTACACGGGTCTCTAGCACTTTGGTCTCCATATAAATACATCCCCCACTTCAGGGATTTGATCTCGCAGCTTTCGGGTTCGCATTCAAGCGCCGCATGTACTACACCATTGTGGCGGGTTTAATCGGTTAAATGTCCATTTAACTAATACCACACCTAGGTCTACATATTAATTGTTGTTCACAACCGTGAGTGCTCCTTACGGCACGAAGTTTGCTCACCTTTTGCCGTAATGAAATTCTATTTTCGTATACCAATGCCAGATTCAGTTGCTCGTTGTAGGTCAATATGGAACCAACAGATGCGTCGTACCTTAGGTTCCTCTCAAATTCGGGCAGGCTATCTTTCATCATGAAGCAAGCCTGCGGTCACAAGGATGAAAATTCGAAAAAGCAAGCATTATAAGCAAACCTCGAATAATTATCAAGCCTTTCTATTTATTGCCACGTCAATGAATTACACTACACTTGAGCACCTTAACTTAATTGTAGCGACGACATCTCTGCATGTTTAGAGAAATCAACACGTTACTTTCTGGATATAAACGCGGGCACTGTGAGTACAAGATGATTGCACATTCAAGATCGGACTTCACTGTTGCTTTGCTTGATGCTGTGGTATTGCCTGCGGAAGAAGCACCATTGTTTTATCGTGCACATCGATATTTCTAAGCTATAAGCTTGAGCTCACAGTTTTCGACACAGACATGCGTCCCGAATGTTTGCACAGGAGACTAGGCAGTTCCGCTATATGACGATGCTAACTCGGACTTCGGGTGCCTCCATGAATTTGTGTAAGTAATCGAGGCAGTATGGCACACTGTGTACCCACCTACACGGTGCCAAAGTACCGTTGGTGCAGATAGTTTTTTTCTTTGTTCTTACGTTTTTCAGCGTGGCCTCAACTAGAGAGCAACTTGCTCGACATAGTCTTCGACACAAGTTCTTTAAAACCTTCACTGCGGTACGCTTTCTCTAAGTATCGTTTTGCGTGCAGAGTGACCAACATGTGGGTTATTCGCACTGGCGAATCAAGCAGATTCGCCTTGACATGCGGATGGTCGGCAGTAGATGGCGCTGCCAGCATTGCGGCTAGCCGTTTGAAATGTTTTCTGTAAAGATGCATAGCTATTTCCCATCTTTTTCGCACGAACCTATGAATAACTGCAAAGTGCTTTATGGCAGAAAACACCGAAACCTATTGTTGTGACAAAAAAATCATTAGCTAGACAAATATGAAGTTTAGAAGTAACATTAGGCCCGTGAACATAGCCAGAGAACGATGCCAGTCAGTCGCGGAGGCTCCAGGGAACACGTGAGAGGAATATCATTGCACTGGAAGCAATGAGAATTTGTAATTCGTTTTTAAACTCAACTGCAAAGCGCGTCGGATTACACCGCACCCAGTGTACATAGCTTTGACTGGGTGCGGGAGGAGTCATCGGTGGGTCACAGCATCTGACATCAGAAACGTATTCCTCCAGAATTTTATAACCTTATTAAACAAAACCAATAAGTTCGCACTTCCATCTCATATTCTTGTTATATCCGCAAGCAGAGGAGTGCTGGTATATTAGCTGTCACGTAGAAAGAGTACAGACCATCGGATACTGCAGTAAACCTTTTAGTGATGTGACGAGTTCGTAAACAAAACTGGTGATCAAATTGGGCAGTTTTGATTTATTGAACTTATTGCTAATTATAGAACCCACTATCCGGTGCAATTGCAGAAAACGCCACCCTAGAATACCGTTTTTGTAACATGAGTAGATTTGCTGGAAACAAATCCATCATCCATCGTAACACAGTATGAAAAGAATACAGCCACTAATCAGTGCCAACCTGCTTGTGCCTATGTAGAGGCAACGTAAGAGTTCCTGAATTTTCTGAATTCCTGAAATGCATTCCTGAACTTCGCAGCGTAAAGGAAAATATTGAATCCCTTATGATACGCCTCCCAAGAGCTGTGCTCTGCAAGCTGCCTTCAGGTAGGAAGCAAGTATTTTTGCAGCCTATAGAAGATGCACTTCATTATTCTTGTCGTCCTGGTTTACCTTTCGTGGTTATGGGTAACGTAAACATCGATATGCTTTCTCTGGATCTGCTCGGCAGTTTACCGATGTTATGAGTTGCCTTGTGAAAACTTTATCACAAGAGTCGCGTGACTCACGGTTCAAACGGCCACACTGCTTATATTTATAGCAGGAATCTGTGCAATGACAAATCTGCCGAACCTTATGTTATTTCAAATTAAACATCTCATAATAGATAACTTCGAAGAAATTATATACAGTAGGACTATTAATCGAATTGCGTCAAGCGTTTGAAACCGTATGTCATGATATCCTATTATATAAATGAGGCACACTTGATATACCAGAAGTTGCACGCGACATTTTTCAGATATATTTAACTAATCGATACAAATGCGTGATCATAAATAACGAGCCATCAGAATACGTTGAAGTGAAGAAAGGCGTGTAGCAAACACTGATTCTTGGTCCGCTCCTATTTTTAGTCTCTGTTAATGATCATTGGCATATTCCAGGTTGCCCCAAACTAATAATGTACGCGGATGATACACATCTTACTTGAGGGTTCTTGTCTGCCTTGAATGGAAGGTGAATTTTTTTTGAACCAGAAGTTATCATGGCTAAAATTCACCAAGTTATGCTTATACGCTAATAAGACTAAATACATGCTGTATGCCCCCGTGAATAAGCCAAGCAATTTTAACATGTGTATTGGCATTATCTTAGAACCGTTTAAGACTCAGAAGTTCCGGCGTATGTGGTTTCAGGACGATTTACGGAGGAATTGAACACATAGCAAAGCTAACGGCACAATCAAGTTGAAGTACTGGATGTATATATAAATTAAATTCTTTCACACCACTGTGTCTGAAAAATACCCTATATTGCACTCTCTCCTACTCACGACTCTTCATGGTGAGACAGTGCGCACAAACAAGGACTAAAGGGAAGGAATAGACGACACGAGTGCTGACTGACAACGGAAACTTTATTGAAAAAAAGATAGCATATATATATAAATAAGAGCAGTACGTAAAGTTGTTGAAGTAATCAACTATAAGGCTTCACGTAACACCGTCTGCCTCAGGCAAACACAAGACATTAATATATGTGCGCTTACAAGAAGAAGTTCGAATAGAAAGTTGGTTTTAGTGCATTAGCTCACCCGAACTGGTTGAAATGTGTACGGCCTGTCCAATTTCTGGCATCTATCGAAGAAATTGAACTTGTTTAAGGGCGCAGCGCCCCTTGGCCGGTAGAAGCGACCTTGCATGCTGAAGGATATCACAGGTATGACGCCTACGTTCTCGTCGACCAAGTGCCGCAGCACACCACCGGCCTCCTCCTGAAAAGACGAGACGCCATTGAGAAGTAAAATATCCCAAATATCCTGGACTTTCTGCGTGCAATTCTCTATATATTTTACGGAGCTGTTAGCTCAGGTGCATGCATTTCACTAACCATTTTAATCGTCTAAAACACTCCATACCTTGTATTATTTTTCCTCAAGAAATGTGACCCAATTAGAATTAAACCCAGCCTGGAGGAGGTGAAGAGGGGAAGATGGAAGATTGAATTGGTAAGGAGATCTTTGGAAACGATGGAACACAGGGAATATTGCTCGAGGCAATGTTTCGACCAGCTGACTTATGTTCGTCAGGATGGCAATTACCTTCTCAAATATTCATTTCTATATGCTCTGCCCCCTGTCCTTCGATCTCAGAAGCAAAGGAGGAGAAGAGAGGGAGGTGCCAAAGAAAGAAGAATAAAAATAAATAAAAAAGGTGAGTAGGAGTAACTCCATGTGTAAGTACCATAAATTTGACAAACACGAGCTCTATATAGTTCAGTCTTATTTCCGCACAAGCATATAAATTACAGAGAACCGCACTTCAACTGCAGTTTCGCTATACTCCAGCCGGTAGACATCAAACCTTCCAGAGACATTGAGTCTATCGCATACAGCAGCGGGCTCACGACAGTAACGAGCTAAACTTAAACCTCTTCGCCTATAAACGTTTACAGCGTTTGTTCACGAAACTCTCATTTATGGACTGACTACCCATCCATTTCATGAAAACTACAAAGACACCAAGGCCTTCATGTCTTTTGATTTCTCTTTGTAGCTCATGCCATGAAAAACGGTTAGTCTCGTTAACACAAGGAATTGTCCCTTGCCCTCTCACCCCACCCCCTTTTATTTCTCTCTTTCTTTCTTTCGCACCCTTCTTTTGTCGTCTCTTCTCACCGTTTATACATAAGCTTGTGAAGGCAGTTACCGCCGTTACGATGGCTATTCCGCTTCTGGAAACGCTGGCTCCAGCGATGTTCACCGCGCTTCATAATTTTCAAAGATTTATTCAGTCATCCTAATACAAGAAGCACGACGTGACGCGACGTGGCCGCTGCATAAGTTAAGCTAATAAATCTTGCAGCACCTGTGACAATGACGAGACCATGTACCAGTTTCGTACGCAACCTGCTGCCCTCGAAAGGAGCAACAATGCTAAATGTGATTTCCACCGTTCAAACCAGCTAGGATAATATTGTGGACCATGAGGCCTTTAGAGGCTTAAAATCAGCGCACGCCATGTTCCAGTGTCATCCTCTGAATGTCCACTGCAGAACCTGGAAAGCATGGAAAGCACTGGAAGAACTCGCGGCTGTAAATTGCATTGCCTGTAACGTTGTTAACGAGGCGGGCATACTTCATGCGTTTGCATGTTCCGACGCCGTCCATGATAGAATAGCTCGGTGATGCCAGGTGGCGCAAGGAATATAGCTCTATGGAAATTCCATGTTCTTTTCTCGTTCTAGTTATTGTTGTCTAAGTTTTGCACCTTAGCAAGAGCGAGACCACAGTAACACACCCATGACCTCTTGGAAATTCCATGTTCTTTTCTCGTTCTAGTTATTGTTGTCTAAGTTTTGCACCTTAGCAAGAGCGAGACCATAGTAACACACCCATGACCTCTTCAACCTTCCCCGCATTCGAGCCCAGTCCATACATTGCAACTGTGGTTCTAGTGAACACGCTCACCAGAGTTCCCCCGTAGCTGGGACGTTTCCCTTGCGGAAACTTGAGCACCGTAAGCGGCCTCATTATGCAGTCCGGCAGCGTGTCGTCTTGGTGAGACAAGTGGGCTATGCTCACAAATATGTGCGGCAGAAATACCTTCCTGCAGCAAAAAAGGAAAAACAACGAACATAGCGAAAGCTCTGAGAAAACGAGTTCCACGTAGACTTCTGTATAAGCTCTTGTGGTATTTCGAGAGATTAGTAGTGTGCAGTACTTCTGAACTATTCTTTTTCGTAATCTGATATCACCACAGCGAAAACCTATACAGGTATATAATGATATCATAATCAAATAACTTATTTATGTCGGAATCTCAGTACTGCCAATTAGAATGTTTCAATCCCACGGTATAATAAAAGCGTGTAAAATTTTGTTTATTCACTCACAGCCCCTCCATCCCGGCTAGGCTGCCGACTAAGATCATGTTTTCCGCTTTACAGTTTATTCATAACAGTAGCCAGTAATAAGAAGAAGTGTGCTACTCGCCACGCGAGTGATACTGTCCTCCAGAATAGCTCACACACAAAAAAGTGAATAACATGTCTCACATATAAGTGGTCGAACATCGAAAATAGAAAGATTCCTTTTTCGCCCACTTAAAAATCCTGTGGGAAAACGTCCATTAAGAAAATGGTTTCATGCTCTGATTTAGAAACATTTCGTGAATAGTTAACCAGTACCGAGCTTTCTGGCAAAACCAATTACACCGTATCATGTTCTCCACTTGTTCGTCCATGTTAAACTTCTTTCCTGTGTCTCATTTGTTGGCATTCCTAGCACTGTTTCCACTGTGCTACATTTATACTAAATGTATATTTAGTGTGGAGTTCGGGCCTCTAATTATTATTACTATCTGGCATGTAAACATATGCGGACGATGACATGAAGCAAATAGAGCAGGCTGACAACTGCCACCGAGAGAGGCATAATGTCAGGCTGCCCTTTTGGGAGATGGAAAATAGGGGTTCGGGAGAGGAGAAAGGGAGAGGAAAGTCGAAAGTAATAACATACGAATACACATCAAAAACACAACAATAACAAATTATAGCTATAAACGACACGCCAGGCCAGTAGCGTCCAGAAACGTCAATAACGCTCGATGGGACTGGTGTCGCGACTGAATACTGCCGGGAATGCGATGTTTTTCGGCTGCGCTTGAGGGGCCAGAACACGCGAAGGAGTTCACAGCAGGAGGCTGCCGAGACAGCGGCCTAGCTGCCGCAACAAGAATCGGTGAACCTCTCACTTTCTCGCAGCTACTCTCCATGTGTGGACGTGTCCAATTACCAAGTGACTCTCAGCTTCAGCCGACATCCTAGATCCCTCGCTGTGGTGGGTGAGGGCGTTGGTGAGAAGGCTCCTTGGCAGCGTGTCGCTAGCCCCGTTATATAAGGAAAAGCCAAAGCGAGGCTTCAACATGGGTGATAGCCCGTGCAGTCTTGCGTAGTCGACATTGCTGTCGCTGTGGTGTAAGCACCTTAGCGTAAGCACCTTCAGGCGTAAGCACCTTAGCGGGAAGTTTGCACAGAAATATGCTTTGTTGGAAAGAAGGTCGCAACCATGGGTAAACTCATGAATAATTTTGAAATTAAAAGTGCACGACGTTATATATAAGAAGTTGTTCCTGGCCCGTTCTTTCAACCTATCACTTTCAGTTCAGTGGACACTAAAGGAAAGCTAATTTTGTGTAGATAAATCTTTTACCCGTCTCGGAGACTCACTTCCCGTACCCCTAGAGAAACTTCTTCTGTAGCAAATGGCCGCCCGATGTCCACGGTTTTCTTGTTCAATTTTGATCACCCGCGTCCAAAAGAACAAGGAATCACAATCGTGGCAGCCAATACTACGTGCCATGAACTGCCCGAAAATTATACCAACAACCGCGGACACTGCACGACTATTTTTTGTCGAGGTATTTTCATTTTCTTTCAGTTGTAAACTGAAACTATAATTGAGCAATAAAAATACGTGAGCTAACGTTATTGTAAAACGGCACCCACAAAGGGGGACAGATGGTACCATTCCAGCATTCAATTTCGTAGTTTTCTCTCCCACATCCGCTAGGCTGTGGTCAGGAATGGAGAAATGGTTATCACGCAAACCTAATATATCAATCTTGACATTTCCCTTTATTATCGCTTCAGTGCTAAATGTATTGCGTGGTAGATAAAAAGAATGCAGTTCACGAATACACGCTCTTACTTCATGGCGTCTGATATTTCGCTGTACTGGGCACGGCGTTCCATAGACATTCCAATTCCGTAACTCAGCGGGGCCCTTGGACGTTTGATCCACCCAGTTGGCGTTGTCAAGAACGTATGCCAAGTCTGGAAGTAAAAAAAAAATGTGGCATCTTTCTGTCAGGGGATTCGGTATAACACAAAAGCGAAATGTGCCTTCACAGAAGCAGCTGAATGTATAATTGCACATCGAGATGAACTTGACCATTGGTATCGGTGTTTTAGCTTGTGGGGAACTGTCCGACATGGATCAACCCATGTTCACGCGTAGCCTCCATAACATCTATGTCCATCACCAACACCCTCTGGTAGTTTCCGTAATAGCAGTCCATAGTAAATGACACGCGACAACGGCGTCATTCATGTTTCGCTACAATTACCCATCAAAGTCGTTTCCGTAATTGGGCGCTTAACGGAGCCATTTTCTTGTTCCCATCATCCTCGAAGAGTAGTCGGCTGGGACACATCATCTGCGGCGAAAGGCGTCCAGTGCTCTACCAGGCGAAAGAAAGGGGGGACACCAACCAAAATGTAATCATCAAACGTAAGAACTGTTTACTTGATGAAAAAAGCCCGAAGTTTTCTGTCCCACTCGGACACTTCTTCAGGGGTGACTACAGGCACCAGCCAGCAGAAGTGCTTATAAGGCCTCCTTGTTTTTTTCTCTCTTCATTCCTCTCTCTTCTTTTTCCGGTTCCTCAAGCCGAGAGGGTCACGCTAGTGATGAACCAGGTGCTGGAGTCCGCTAAAACAGACACTCGGCATTGTACCTGCAGACCGGTTCATGTTACCAGGTGTCCCCTGATTGTGCCACGATTCCACAAAAAGCCGCCTGTGAAAACTGGTTTCCAAGTAGAGGACGCGGGATTTGTCAAAGGCGATGCGGTGGTCGTTCACCTCGCTGTGCTCAGCTAGCGCACTCCTTTGTCTATCGAGCTTGCGGACATCGTTTCTGTGCTGTCGTAGCTTTTCTGGAAAGTTCCTTGTCTCACCCACGTACGATGCTCCACAATCTGAACAAGGAATGGAGTAAACAACACCTTGCGCTCTCTCCCTAGGCAGCCTGTCCTACGGGCGCGGAAAAAAATGGCCAAGCGTGGAAATTGGCTTGTGTGCTACCACCGCACCTCAACTCCGGCACCTGGTTCATCACTAGCGTGACCCCCTCGGCTTGAAGAACCGGAAAAAGAAGAGACAAGAAGGAAGAGAGAGAAAAGAAACAAGATGGCCTTATAAGCACTGCTGCTGACTGGTTCCCTCCAGTCAACCCTGAAGAAGGGTCCGAGTGGGGCCCGAAACGTCGGGCTTTTTTTAATCAAGTAAACAGTTTTTACGTTTGATGATAATAATTTGGTTGGTGTCCCCCCTTTCTTTCTCCTTTAATTTCGTCCTAACCAGACAGATCTCTGTCAAATGTTCACCCTTAAGTGCTCTACCACTGCGCTATCGGCGCACACGCTCGAAGCTCTACAAACACGGCTTATGTGTTTCTTATTTCGTTTCCTTCCTTCTTCCTCAATGCACTCATCCGGCTCCAAGCGCGCCGCGCGCATCGAGTCACACTTAGGAATAGGCCTAGAGCGGAGGCGCCACCCAGGAGAGAATTCAAGCTGTAGTGGTTCACTTCACCTCTCCTAGACGGCGGCGCCGTTCCGTGCAAAATTTCCCCCGAACCGCCGGACAAGCGCATCGAGGAAGAGTGACAGAAGTGAGATAAGAAAGAGTACAAGACGCGTTCGTAGAGCTTAGAGCCTGTGCACTGATATGGCAGTGGCAGAACACCAGCCGCCTTTCATCGTGTGCAGCTTGCTCCAAGTTCGATTCCCAGCGTATCGACATCAATATTTCTGCGTGTTTCCCTTTATTGTTCTCACACGTGGTTACTGCGTCCCCTTCGTTACGGAAATTGCGTGGTAGGGCCATCGTGAACTCCGGCTTAGAACACTTTCATGCCGAAGATAAAGAACACTGGAGAAACCTCAATGTCCGAGTATTCTTTGCTGCCGCTTTTTAATTTGATTTGTGGAGTTTAACGTCTCAAAACCAGCTCTAATTATGAGAGACGCCGTAGTGGAGGTCTCCGGAAATTTCGACCACCTGGGAGTTTTTCAACGTGCTTGCTGTCGTTTATGAGGGTGAGAGAAAGACTCCCGAAAACTTATCCCGATAGACATAAACCTAGGCGGCACCTTCAGCTTCGTTCATTGTACAGTCTTCGCGCCTCAGATTGAACCTGTCCCCTCATTTTTTCTGTATTCGGGTCTACACGAGGCGAAATTATGTTCCACGAGGCGAAATTATGTTCCAGTATTATTATATTGCATACCACTAATGCAATGTTTCAGAAGTCTATATTTACTTCGAGTCAATGAGGCGGTGTTCCCATTAATACATAACTCCCTTCTTTACCTCGTGAATAAACACGGTGTTCCATTTGGCTGCTATAAAATCACTGCTCTCAGCCCCTTCAATGAACAGCGGTTGCTGAGAGTGCTTTATGTCCCCCGGGCACCTGCCACTTCGTTCCGTGATTAGCTAACGTGCCTTGCCCGTTCACTTTCACCTCAGTGGAGGCGCGCCCACCAAATAACGTCACACGTGATCGCCAGGACGGCTCAGCCACAGCCGATTCCTACGCCGCGAGTAGCCGGCAATGTAGCCGCTTGTCGAGGCCGCGATCTAGCTGGCTGAGAGCAAGTGGCAGACTTTTCGGACATAATCCACCCGGGAGACTTTCCGGAAAGGCAGAGTGGGCAACTGGGCTCTTCAGCGGTGATCGGTCTATGACTCTATGCAACTAACGTCTCTTCAGCAGACGTGGGCGACCGCTCAAACCGGTGGAGACCTGCAATTGTGGTGCCACTCACCGGCTCCTTACAACCCAGTATCTTCGCTAACAATTGTTTTTGATGCCTAGTTCCAATGGGACAAGAAATGCGATTTGTAGTTCTCTTGTTTCACCTGTATACATTTTATTGCGATTGCAGTTATATTGGCACATGAACGGGGCGCGCTTTAGCACGAAAACCTGCTTCACTCTTTCGTCCCTGGATGGCGGTACTACCGCAGCGAACCTAAGCGAGCCAAGAGTGCAATGTGACGGAGGCAAGGTAATAGTAATTTTGCTTGTTAAACAGTATAGTTAACTGTACAAAACACCTTACCTTAACTTTACGTCAGTTAGATGCAACTTGTAAAGTGTTGTAGGGAAGCTGTAAGGCCTGTGCCCTATGTGCGCAACGTTGCGGTGGTGTATACGTAAGCTACGAGCTCCTTTCGTCGCATCCAATAAATCCTATGTTAGTTGCATCCAATGTTAGTTGCGAGCCCTAGTTGAAGATACCTTTTTGCATATGTGGGTTCATTTTTTCAGACATCAACTTCTGTTACGGAAGTACGTCACGGATTTATTGGTGCAACTCTGCATAAAACGCCTTCATTTAAGAAGCTGTTCGCTTTATTTGCCGTCGTTATCACCAGGAACTTTACACCTTCTTCTAATCGCCTAATCTCAGATTTTGACCACGCTGGCAACACACCACCACTACGAAAACTTAAAGCCACGCCTTTTCCGCTTATATCGACACTTTGTTTGCTGGGCCTTCATGTACTCGTAGTTTGCATAATTTAACCTTTTCCACTTAACTGTGGAGCTCATGTGTACATATAAAGCTATTTTCCTTCAACAATTGAACTTTCCAATGCACTGCCCAGATTTGTTCGCCCTATGCCAAAAACCAATTTCTGTCTGCATTAGGCATGTAGTGTCGCCACTCCTGCAATTGCCCATGCATGGGCTACGCTGTGTAAAGATAAAAAAATAGATAAGTGAATAAATAAATAATAGAAAAGCCTGCAGGTGGTTCTTTCTGTCAACAATGACAAAAATGTGATTCGATGTAGAAGGAACGGCTATGTGCAGGGGTCTTTCCTAGATTAGCTGTAATCAAGAATCCTCACGGGTTTTTTAGACATGAAACACGGATGAGTGAATTTGAGAAAAAAAGGAAAAGTGTGCCTTTTCATGATAGTGCGTGCGCTGGCCACATGGTGTCATCGCTGGCACCAGTTGCAAGAACGTTGCATAACGTGAAAACGTGAAAAGGATTTTAAAATGTGCATTCTCGAGGTTACTGCGCCTAAAGTGCAAAAGGCGAGTTCGAAGCGGTAAGCTTAAGGCTACAGTCACGGCTGTGCTGCGTGCATTGTACTTCCCTGCATTCAAGGATCTGGTGTGTCTTCACATTCTGGAGGCGCAATCCTCGGGGCGCATATCTACGGCTTGAGTGGCACTTTCGAAAGTGTTATGCAAGGCATTTACCAATTACCAATTAGCAATCGCATTCACCTGCTGAGAAACGTATCACTTTCGACTTACCTTCAGCGCCTCAAGTATACGCTTCAGCGTTTGCAGTGAGGTTGATATGGCGCGCAAGTTCATGAAGCCAAAAAACCACACATGCTGCGCGTTTTTCTCGTCGAGTTGCTCCAAGAAATACGTCGTATTGTATTCGCGAAAGATATCCTCGTTGCTGTCGAAGGCAAAAATACGCGAATTTTATTGAACTATAATGAAACCTCTAATAATTCTGTAGTTATTTCTTCTAAAAAAATGTCTTGGCTTACACATATTAGAGAGATAGTTTTATTAGAAAACCTTTCGGTAACCTTAATCTTAATGTTCGATTTGTGTGCCCTAAAGGGTGGTAGAGCCCGAATGATTTGCTGAACTTTTTGTTTGCTTCTAGACATGGACAGACACGAGGCGAGTTCAGTTGAGTGTGACTGCCATCTCAAAAACGGGTATGTCCCAGACATAACTCCCTCATTTTACTTTTCTCGTCGTTCACGGCAGCGTACTGGCCAGTTCCAATTCTAATGCTCTGCGAATGGTAAAACTTCCAAATAGAAATAAAGGCGGGTATCTATCTTTCAATGTCATACCCCACATCGAATATCAAGGCACCGATTCGCGAATTTCGCATATCTAATTTTCGAATAGAACACAAGTATCCAGAAACAAATACTCCAAGAATATTCGAATCATCCGAATTTTCGCACACCCAATTGTCATTACAAGCCCATGCTGTCGGATATAGGAAGCATTGCACGAAACTGTTAGCTTGAACCAGTGCTTTCTATTTTTATGAGAATTTCTCGCACTCGCCCCGACACGGTGGTCTAGTGGATAAGGCACACGGCTGCAGGTCAGAAGGGTGCGGGGTCGAATCACGTCAGAGGTGGCTGCATTTCGCTAGAGGCGAAACGTTGAAGCCCGTGTGCTGTGCGATGTCTGTGCACGTTACAGAACCCAGGTGGTAGGACATTCTGCAGCCTACTACGGCGTCGTTCAATCATATCGTTGTTTGAAGACGTAAAACCCCAGAAACCAAATCAATTTGTTGTACTTTTTCCGCAACCTCGTACTGTACTTTCCTAGGGGCCAACGGACGGCGTCCAACAAGGAAAAATGTCCCCTGGTGCTAGCGCCACATATGTACCTTCAGTCAATGAACTCACCCTCTTGTGCGTTTGTACGGCCATGTGTTCCATTGCTACAGAATAGCGAATGGGTCTTGAATAAGCAAACCAAATATCCCTTGCGCAAAGCGACAACGCAATCAACTCCTTATTTCGGATGCTCACGTCTTACACTGCGATGGCTCCTGAGGGGGCTCTTTCATATATAAGCATCAGCAGTTTTGATTCAAATAAGTTGTTACTATTTATTTCGGGTCCTTGACGCGAAAAAATATCACACCCTAGCCGGTTACGTCCCGATTAAGAATAAAAGAATAACTTCGGTGATCCGAAGGTTTAGCGTGAAACTGGCTCGGCTTTTTTTTTTTTTTTTTTCGTTTGGAGGAGGTCGAGTCACAGCTGTCAGCTTATTCGACTGTTTTCAGAGCTCGAACGCTAATTTATCAACCCAATTTCATCGCCGCCGTCCCGCAATTCAACAACGCTCTCGGAGCTGCGACAGCCGCAGAAGCTCAAGCGTTTCGCTCTTGTGAAAAGTTCGAAATGATGAATAGGAGAAAGACGTCAAAGCGTGGTACTCAAGTTGCCGTAAATAATATTTTTCCCCTATGCGGTACTGCATAGACCACGTTTCCCTCACCAACATGACGCCGTCCACGAGCAATCCCATCAAATCGCCGGCTAACCTTTGCAACTTTCGGCGCGAGTGTGACGGTCGCCGACGCCGCGTCCTTTTTTCCAAGAACCAGGAAAGCACGCATGTGTTCCTCCGTACTTCTTATATCCGCGGCACCGCTCGGCCCACTGTGGCGAGGGAAAGAAGGGGCTGCAGGTTCACGGTCTCCACGGCCTTTTCTCCCATGCACCCTGCGTGCCTTGCGCCGCTCGCAAGCAACATCTGTGCAATAACAACAGGTCTCGTCCCAAATCCTAAATCAGGGAGTCTCTTTTCCTTTCCGCTCCTGTTGGTACGAGACGACGACACGAGAAAGAATGATTTCTCCTGGTAGAATAGCTTCTGCCATGTTGCCTTGCAAAGCTCAAGGTTGCAGGATTGATTTCCGGTGTTTTACGTCTCAAAACCAACCTATGAGGGACGCCGCACTGGAGGACTCCGAAAATTTCGACCAGCTGGGATGCTTCACCGCGCACCGACATCGCACAATACACGGGACCCAACATTCGCCTCCATCGAAATGCAGCCGCCACGGACGGGATTTCATCCCGCGACCCTATGATGAGCAGCCGAGTACCATAGCCATTGGGAGACCGAGTCACTGCCACTGCATGCATGATTCAAGAGGCAAGAATATGAAAAACTGGCTGCACATCTGCTTCCTCTGTTGCAAATGGTGTGGAAAGTTCAGTTCAGTTCAGTTCAGTTCAGTTTATTATTCCTTGAAAGTACAAAGTTCATTGTAATAGTATACAGACGAGGGTCCCAAAGTCTAGCGACTGCAGTGGCACCCTCGATTAACAATAACATAAAGAATTATTATAAGAGCAAGCAACATTACAAACGCAAGAGGATTTGAACACTGAAGGTACAGAAGGCAACAACGAGTAAACAAAAAGAATCATCAAAGAGAATCAAACGCAAAAGTACAGAGCAATCAATTACATAGGCACGTCATAGAACAAAAAACACAAATTTACAAAAAGTTTTTCAAATTGCATACACACATTTACATCAGAATTAGTTTTTATACAAGATAAAGTTTTTAAGTTCTTTTTAATGCATGCAAAGATGATGATGATTTTATTGTATAAGGCAAGTTATTCCATAGTTTAATGAAGTTGGTAGTTTCCTGTCGGCATTGATGCGTAACACCCCCTCTTTCCACATGCCACCCATCATGCTGTTACCCTCCTCTCTCACTTCTCCCACGATGGATGCAAGGGAGGCTTTGCTGAATTCAACTCAAATTTGCCGTGTTCGGCCACTTTTGAAAATGGGAGGCCTTCTATTGAAAGCATTCCTGCTATACTTGTGATGCTGTCTTATGTTTCCTACATTTAGCGGCCTGGTTCGGTGGAAGCAACCGGAAGGAAGCTGCTCGGGGCGCATGTTTGCATGCACTGATAAGGTTTTAAAGTGAAGTTGGAACGTCTTCCAAACATTATTTATTTGGTGATCTAGGGCACCATCTATCAAATGTTTTCCGAGATTTAATAGCGTGATAAGCAAACTGTAGAACGTACGAATTATTTTCTTATTCAATATTATGTGCACTCTACAGCTTTGTTTTTCAAAAAAAAATATGTTCCTAGATAAATCGACGGTAAATTGAAACCGCCATATCCTAAAGAATTTTTTATTTCTGTTGCTGTCATAACAACGAAACATAGCGAAAAATATCATTATTAAATGTGCTAGTTAAACGTGTTGCTAAATTTCAACTCACGTTTTCTTCCGAAATTTTCATTTATCCCCACATCTCCGCTCACGAAAATTAGCTTGGTTGTGGTCTACTTAGCGGACCTCTTGTTGGGCGCTTAAGTCATATTTCGGCATGCCGGTCCGTCACCAAATACAATCAAGGTATGATCGACAAGTAAATGCTTCGCGACTGCTTGCCGCATAATTTAAAACAAAACAATACTCGATGCCTTTTTATGTCGTCAAATTTGGGGGAGTCTTCATCGATAAGGACGGTATCCGTTCAAAGGAAATTCATAGGACGTAGGAAGTACGGTTCAAGTCAATACACATCGCGGCTTTATTCAAGTAGTTCTGTTTCGAATGTAGATATATACTTACTCGATTGAGAAGGAGATTCCTCGCACAGAAGCCTTAGGATAAGGCCGGTATGTAGAGCCTGCAAAATACTTTAAGACAGGCACATCTATTTCTTTTGGCCGAGTCAGTATGTTTTTTCCGTTCTTGTAGAGCGAGTCGTAGTATATAATATCACAAATATGCATGTCAGGCAAATAAGGGTTATAAAAGAAATTCGGACCGAACGCACACAGCACCACTTTGCGGTCTCTTAAGTACACTGGCATGTCACGATCTCCTGAAATAAAAAGAAAAAAAAGAAGAAGGTGTGGTTGGTACTTGTTGCGGAGGAATCGTCGAAACGCGAAAAGTGAGCCTTTTTCTTCGTAGAAGCTGTTCGATTCAAAAGCGGCAATCTGGCGAATAAAGGGGCCGGCTATAGGTCTGGCGCTGAGGGCATGTGAGCCCATTGCAGGTAGACATCAGCGGTCAGCGACACTGTCACAGTTCACAGATAACTCACAGGGACCCTCGACAATTGGCAGACAGCCGGAAGTTGTCGAACGACTCGCGTTGCTTCGAAGGCACTGCATTGAAAACGCCACAGCCCAGCGAAAACCTGCCATAGAAAAGCGGCATTCGCTCTCGGTGTGATCGTACACGTGACACCGAGCGTGTTTCCTGCGGATCGTTTATCAGATCATAGATAGCTGCACTGAGAGATTCATAGGCTCAAGTTCGCTCCTCACCGGCCGTCTTTTGGGTATGCTTGGGTCGCAGCGCCCGGCCGCCGCTTCGCTTGGGCGAGGCACAACCAGTGGTGCTTCTCTTTGGCGTGTATCGTCGGTTGTGTTACGACGCGGCCAACGTTAAGTAGGCGAGTCTGAAGTCCCATTTTATCAATCCCCGATATTGCTGTTATTCGTGGTTCAAAAGCTGTCCTACGTAAATTCAGTGCAGGTCGCATCTCACAAGCTGCCCTTTCGATTCTCAATAAGCGTCCCCCTATGGAGGTATGCAGAACACTGCTCTCGTTTGGACGCCAACGCATGCGGGACTGACTGGCAATGAGGCGGCTCATACTTGCGCCCGAGAAATGACGCGCCGTGCGCAGGGTAGTGACGCTGTCTTAGAACACAGCCCCATTCAGTTCGGGGATCCTCTTTCGACCTTTCATGGTATAGTCAGTTAGGACTACCTTCAACGCACCGTATATCCCCTTACATCATCGATGCTTTCGTCAGCTGCATATCGCTCGCCGTTATGCATTTTCTCCCCTCGGAAAACTAATAGCGACCACATTTTGGAGGTATGCTGAGCCCCCGCCACCCAGATCCCTTAACAATATTAGCGAGGAACAGTAGGACCCTGCGATGTGCATCTCGGCGCCTGAGGGCCGGGGCCAGATACTGAATTGTGGTGGAAACTGGACGACGGTTTTGTCGCTATGGGGATGACAATCATAATTTTATATGTGTTTTATGCAGAGGTCCACTTCGAAAATACTGACGTACTTCCGTCACGGAAACGGATGTCTGAAAGAAGAAACAAACATTTGGCGATGAAGAAGTACCACATGGTAGGATTCGAACCCACAACTACACGGGTTGCGACGATGGGAGTTGGAAGTTCTGCGAATCACTCCACCGACACATTGAAGGTATGGCGAACAGGCCTTAAATATTGACTATTGCTTCACTATTTTCATATAATTGATGTTCCCTTACAGCAAAGGTGCTCAGCAAGCAAATTACTCCCAAGTGAACATCACCTCCCTTTAACCACACCCTAGGTTCCACCGGATGGTACTTGATCTACAAATTATGGAGCAGATTCCTGAGTTCACGTGCTCATGTAGATATACCTTCGGAAGTGTCAGCTCTCTTACATTGGAGGTTTCGGCGTCCTGCCAGCAAAGTGCTTCGGGTATGTACAAGCACAGAGCTACATAATTTCTCTTGTGTGGCATATACAGCCATTTGTGTTGCGGCGCGCTCTGCTCTAAGAAGGGAACAAGCAAATCATTCGATAATGAAACCTGTCTACAAACAAATCATGCGCTTTCCCCTGAAGCGGACGGCGCGTCCACAAAATGATCCGCTGACAAACAGTCCAATCTCCCTTGCATGGTTTTCCCCTGTGCGGAACGCTCCTGTGTTATAGCAGGTGTTCGCGCGGGTCTGGCGTGTGCAATTAATGTTTCCGGAAAATGTGAGTCCTTCGAGAACTTTAGCTTGTGTGCGAATGTGGAGGATCCCTGCTCAGTGCGCAGGTGTCGCTGATGTCCGCATACAACGGGTTCACATTTCCAGGGTACCCAACCCATCTTCCGTTCACTTTCGGCTTCATTTTCGTGTTATACGAATTCCTTTGACAAAGGAATCAAGATTAATTACATTACTTGGTGAAACACCAAGGGCTCCTGAGTGTTCTCACTCCTTAACAAACACGCTTAATAATTGCCGAAAATCATGACTGCTACACTAATGGGAAACCTGGGGAGGTGTGAATGATGCGGTGATGCCCGGGTGTTTCCCATAGGGACAAATTAATCGATCGCTGCTAATGTGCTTGCTTTACCGTAGCCACGACGACGATGACGTTAGACGCTGACAGCCCAGGCGCACAACTGCATTTTCTATGGTATTGGTTGACGGTGACGCGCGCATTAGCAAAAATTTCTTCACGCCATCATTCCTAGACGGCGGTAACAGCCACTCGAACCAAGAATGCTGTGGAAGGTAGGCGATGTTATTCTACGAGTTATTGTGCTTGCTAAACACCTTTGCTTTAAACGGAAATCAATTAGACGCAAAATGTAAAGCGGTATAGTGAACATATAAGGCCCATTTGCCCCGTATGCATTCAATGTGGCGGTGGTGTGATGGGTATATCTGGCAGCTCCTATCGGCTCATCTAGGCTAACTTGTGCATTCGAATCCACGGACGAAGAAAAGAATAGGGGGGAGCCCTAGGTCACGAAATCGAAGGCAACAGTTTTGGCGAAGCACATGCCCGAAACGTAAGGTGCATAGAGAATACGTGAGAGCACGCGGTATGTTTCATCACTCGTAATTTTCGAACCCTTCCGACTACCGCCGTAATGCCGCGTGTAAAACTGCACCGTCGAATCATGCCGTTTTTCCGAACTCAGGAGGTTTGTTGCCATTCATCTCTCTCTCAAAGGACACAGCCGGGTCTGTGTCCGCTATATGCCACAAAACTGCTAGGCGGACGGCACTGGTGACCTTGGGGACCGTAACGAACATTGTACCGACTGAATGAAGAAGACCAACAAGGTCAAGAAAAAATGGCGGCCGAGCCTCTTAAGTCTTGAGTTGAGGAGTTCGTGTTCGAAATCCAGCCAGCCCAGTCGTAACCTTGTCAACCTGTTTCGCGGGCTTCGCATTCCACTCACGATCGTCATGGAAGTTAGTAGTGTTGTGTCCACGGCAACATTGTGACCACGGAGGAGCGCAGCGATTCCTGAAAAGCCAACTTCGATAATTTGGTCTGATTTACGGTACGCTTAGAATTATGCCTACCTGGTGGGACAATCACTTTAGAAACATCCCTCTGAAAATGGTAGTGTCTGCTGACGCTGAGTCATTGAGAAGATTTCAGATGCAGCGAAGCAATCTGTTGGTTTGATCCCAATTTCTTCGGTTGCGAGCAGAAGCTGATTCCGACGTTGGCCAGATTCTGCCGTGCGACAAAGCACTGCCTTCAAGGCGTCATAGGCATTATTCGCTGCTGTCGCCAGGAGGGTGCCACAAACGATGGAGCCGTGCTGACTACTAAGACCACTCATAGCACATTGATCGCGTGAAGTGATAAGATTTCGAACATTGATTCGCGTGAAGTGATAAGATTTCGCCGGTAATAACACTCGATGGTGGTGAACCAGAGCTGGGTCTCCCGCCCTGAAATCCGGGAAGCTTGAGAGTTGCGTCTCAAAGGCGGTGGAGGAAGTGGGGACAACTATTCAGCGACATAAATCGCATCTGGTTTATGATGCTTTTTTCAGCACTTCCTCCACCCTTTCTTTCTTTCACTTTTTTCACTTATTTTCACTGTGCATATTTGCAAAAGATTATCTTGTTTGGCATCCTGTATAATACGCAGCGATGTTTTCTGCGATTAAACCGTTGGAAGTCGGAATTCGGTGCCCTTGTGTTCTGTCTTCTCTTTTTTCGGCCGATTTAGCGCCACACGTCTTCCTTCAAGAAAAAAATTGTCCGCGTATCTCCGTGCTTCGCTGAAAATGTCGTCGAAAGATGATAGCCTTCTGCCGGCCATACTACATGAGTCCCGGTTCATCTGCGGTTCGGCACGAGCTTCGGGCGTCAGTTCAGCCGCCGGGTACGCTCGCTTAGCCTCTCGGTCAATGACAATTTGCACATCGCGCACCTCGTATGTTTCCTGTTGCCTCCGGGTGCGCCTCGATTCACGATCTTTCGCTACCTGCTGGGCTCGTTACTCTGACGTTTCGTGGGCACGCTTGAGACGAGGGGCATCGGCACGCCGGTGCTTATCCGCTTCAACCTGCTCGTCGGTCTTTTCCCTGCGTTGTCTGGGCATGTCTTGTAGAGTGTGTTCTATATCATCAAACGGCCATTTATGTTTTGCCTTGCCTCAGACAGCGCCCCGTCTATGTTGAATCGGCCGCATGTGGCTGGCATTGATGAAATGGAGGCAGCGCTGCGTGAGATATGGACGCCATCTGGTTATGATAACGGGAAACACAAGAAGCTTGCGTAGCACGCAGAGCTACTGGTAAGTGACAGCACCGTGTCGTTTTACCGAAGCGTAGGAAACGTCCGCTTTTTCTTTAATAGCGTCGCATTTTTAGCCCATCCTAACAAGCACTAGGGTCTGTAGAATTACGCATTTATGTATTTTCTTCTAAAGGAACATACGATCTAATACTTACGTATTGATGCTGCGCCTCAGATATGCGTAATATTTCGTTTTTGGTCGACTGTGTTCACAAGCATGAACGCAGCTAGAGTTCAAGATGGGTGGTCGTTGAGGAAGGGGTTAACCTTTCGCCATTACAGACAGAAAAGCAGTACAGACACACACAGACAGACAGACCAAAATTTTTGCGTTGAGGTATCCCAAGAAAGACTGTCGTCTTTAATAACCAACTAGCTCAACAACATATCCTTTTGTGATAAACGGATCAAAGCGTCCTGTGCGGACGCGCGGACGGTTTCGTTTCGCAAAATTGAAAATGGCACTACGCTACAATTCGCGTTCCATTATTGGGGGTTTATACTTAGCCTTGTGGGGAAACATGCACAACATACCTTACAAAAGTTTGGCCGGAAAATATGTCTTAAGTAATTTCAAGCTGAAATGGCGGATGTGCGGAAAAGTGAGCTCAAGAAGAAGCTGCCTCCACTTACCCGATCCCGGTCCTCTTGTCGTGGTTGTGGTGGTAGTAGTAGTTGTCGTGGTTGTCGTAGTAGTGGAGGTTGTGGTTGTGGTAGTCGTAGTGGTAGTGGTCGTTGTAGTCGTGGTCGTTGTAGTAGTGGTGGTTGTAGTAGTCGTGGTAGTTGTAGTGGTTGTAGTGGTAGTCGTTGTAGTAGTCGTGGTGGTTGTAGTTGTGGTAGTTGTGGTTGTTGTAGTGGTAGTAGTGGTTGTACTTGTGGTAGTCGTAGTTGTGGTAGTTGAAGTGGTTGTTGTGGTAGTTGAAGTGGTTGTCGTAGTTGTTGTGGTGGTCGTAGTTGTGGTAGTCGTGGTTGTAGTGCTTGTGGTTGTGGTAGTCGTCGTGGTAGTTGTGGTTGTAGTTGTAGTGGTTGTAGTTGTAGTTGTTGTGGTACTTGTAGTTGTAGTTGTTGTGGTAGTGCTCGTTGTTGTGGTACTTGTAGTTGTGGTAGTCGTGGTGCTAGTAGTAGTTGTAGTAGTGGTTGTAGTTGTAGTAGTCGTGGTGGTGGTGCTTGTAGTTGTAGTTGTGGTAGGCGTCGTCGTTGTAGTAGTGGTTGTAGTTGTAGTAGTCGTGGTGGTGGTGCTTGTAGTTGTAGTTGTGGTAGTCGTCGTCGTTGTAGTAGTGGTTGTAGTTGTAGTAGTCGTGGTGGTGGTGCTTGTAGTTGTAGTTGTGGTGGTCGTCGTCGTTGTAGTGGTGCTACTTGTCGTTGTGGTGGTCGTAGTAGTTGAGCTTGTTACAGTGGTTGTAGTTGTTGTGGTAGTCGTGGTGGTGGTGCTCGTTGGAGTTGTAGTTGTGGTACTTGGCGTCGTTGTGCTAGGAGAGGTAGGTGTCGAGGGACTCGTCGTGATGGCTCCAAAGGTAGTCGTAGTATCGTCGTCCCCCGGAATAAACAAGGTGGGTCGTACGGTGAGGGGCCTTACTGGACGTATCCCACCTTTAAATGCTTCAGTGGTGGCCTCCTCCACTGGAAAGGGACAAAATATAGCGGCAGATTCAGTGGTGTTTATTGTGTGAATTATTACATCATACTGAGAGGAAGGCCGGCTGCTTTAGAATCTGTTCTATATGCGACTCTTCGAGCACATTCCAGCTAATTCCCAGGCTTATTATGGGCTAGAAGTGAGCACAATGAAAGTCTTTGGAAAATCACTCTGGTGAATTGGTGAAGACACTAAAATGTAATAACTCCCCCATTGGAGTTTCGGTTTCACGCAATTGTATCACACGTATGGCAAAAAAGAAGAGATCAGATCCTAAGCTCCTTCCAAGCAGGTGGTCATAGGTCAAAAATAAAGTGACGCCCCAATAACACCCTTATGCATATTACCCATTTAGCGCCCTACAGATACCTGGAAAATGTACACGCGTTTACGTTGCCACAGCGACAGCTGGTTGTGGTCAAAACAACGAATCTAAGGCAGAGTACACAGTGGAGAGCTGAGTATGATGATTTATGGGGTTTAACGTCCCAAAACCAGCTCTGATTATGAGAGACGCCGGTAGTGGAGGTGTCCGAAAATTTCGACCACCTGGGGTTCTTTAACGTGCACTGGCATCGCACAGCACACGGGCCTCAACATTTCGCCTCCATCGAAATGCAGCCGCCGCGGCTGGAACTCGATCCCGCGACCCTCGGATGTGCAGCCGAGTGCCATAACCACTAGACCACCGTGGCGGGGCTGGAGAGCTGAGTAATATAAGACAGTTACTTCTCCTTGAGCGTAGACGGAAACCTTGGATAGCCATACTCCAACAAATAGGAAGTAAAGCCCTCTACCTAACGTGACGTATTCTCGGATGACTTTTGGATGTGGAAATCCTCACAGCATTGTGATGGCGACAACACTTAGTTTGGGATGTCAGCTTTCCTTCCGAAATATGATGGTAAGACAAACTATTCATTTCTATTGAACCGCGCTCCCTGATGGCCTTCTGATGACCTTGACGCTCGATTTTTCTTACGCCTACTGAAGAAAATCGCACGGTTGTCCCGCGCCTGGGTAAGAGCCGCCCTTCTTCTAAATTCAGCAAGAGTGACGCATTGACTCGTCTACACTGCATTACAGTGAGTAGCTCCTATGGTAATCGTGGAGGGGAGGTTTCTTAGTCATATTCATAGTAGCGGAACTTGCTTAGGCGCTAATATATTACAAATAAACCAGAATCAATCCAAGTCGCATAAAATTTCTCTCTTACAGTTCGACAGATCTCACACACTGCGACCCAGTCATCACTTAACTTGTAACGACTGCTGCCTGAATGCCTCACTGCAAAAGGACCGAGCGATGCTGCATGAACTGCCTACTTAAGAAAGTGATCACACTTACTGATTCTGGACAACATGTAGTAGAGCAATCCGATCGCAGCGAGAGCCAGCATAGTGCAGCATGAGCAGAGGGCGTACCGCACATGGCGCCTTGCTTCCGCCTCTTGATTTCTGCAGAGAAGGGCATAGCTACAGTTTGGGCAGGAAGCAGATCACCATCATCATCAGCAGCGTCACCATATGCCCTGCCATCAATCGATTGTGCTCGACGTGCCTATCACCCATTGTTGTCGCCAGTCTCAACACTCCGACGATTACCTTAACAGGCGAAATACTTCACAGGTTTACTCTCATTATTCGCGTGGTTTGGTAATTGCCGCAACATTTTTCTGCCAAGTCTACTAAATTTCCACGGTCCGCCCAACTTCCATCAGTCTCTTGACCTACTTGTCTTCTCCGTCAGTCGAGTCCGTTAATTCTAATCCATATTTTCGGTACCTTTTGTTATCATTGCTTGGTCCGTCATAATATCAGATATCCACGAGGAATCAGACGTCGATCATCCATTGATGGGGTAACCTATCTGAAAAAACTCAGAATTGTGAGATAAACGTACCTTTAAAGTATCGCGCAGTACTTTTCCGTAAGCATGTCTTACACAGAAGTCCGTCAAGACACGAACGCAACTAGCGCGACATTTGGAAGTTCTTTACAGTTACTGTGCCGCTGTGTGCAGTGTTCGAGTGCCCTATAGCGTGTTACAATTCTCATAAAACAAGCACCTGACTGCCCTTCCCTTGTAATGGAGAATAGCGGGAGTTGTATCAGTTTGATGAGTCACTGCGGTATGGTTTTCCCGTGTGCGTCGAGGTGCAGAGAGGGGCGGGGGAACTGGTGGGCCGTTTTAGTCAATCACTCAGAGCTAAATCTTGTAGGCTCTTAGTTTTCACTGTGGCTGTATTTTGTGGACATTACACTGAGAAGAATCGGAAAATAACGCGTGTTTTACAAAAAAGTGTATTATCGAGGGCAAGTGCCAAAAGTAAGGAAAGCTGTTTAGCCTCGTTATATATTCGCTAGCAAAGCTTCCTGCCGCACCCTCTTAGCACGGTAAGCTTTAGGTTATTTTACAGGTACAGAGAAATATGAAAATGTGCTCCTTTATAAAGGTTAAAGTGCTTTAACGTTTAGTAAAGGAGCATATTTTCACATTGTTGTGTACCTATAAAATAAACTAAAAGGTTACCGTGCTAAGAGTGCACGGAGAGATACAGCTCGGCATCAGTCCATAATGCATGAAAGCACTCAGACATATCATATGATTTCCAGCAGCACCTCATTCAGCAATATTGCGGATAAAGAACGAGTGACCTGCGCACGTAAGGAGTTTGCTTTCTGTGTGCGGCACAAGTAGTACTTTGTGTAACGCCCTTTAGCGCCGTAGCCTCCGAAGGCAACCTACTACACCGTAGGTGGCTATCGAACCCGGGAAACCGAGGTACCAAGCGCCCTTATCAACAGGCGATCTTTCATTTCAGGGCCGCGCCCGATCGCGCTTGCCGAACAGCAAGGCGTGCTCGTGGTCACGCGGCAATGCAACGAGAACAACCGTGTCGCTGAGGCCACTACCGAAGCTAGTAGCAACTGCGCTCTTTTCCCATTCAGTTTCCGGTTCCTGGGCACAATAAGCCAGACTTCGGCGATCTGTAGAAATTGCCACGTTTGCACTTTTCAAAGTATTGCAACGGATGTGATTTCACGTGTAAATGCTTTAGTTCCTCCATTTTGATGGAGCACCTACCTGTCCTGGTTTTAAAGTTCATTATTCTAACTTTGTTACTACTAATCAAAATATCACTCCTACTGTTTTTTCAGTGCTTGCCACCATGAATAATTCCGGAGAACGTGCAAAAACATCTTCTTTTCTGTATTTATAAAACTTATGGGCACATTTTCCGAAACACCCGGTATACAGAAATTACCCGAGAACGAATGGCATTCATTACAGAGTACAATGCATGAAATTTTATGTAATAAACAGTTCTGTTAAGTGTATGCACGGATTCAAGTCCCGACGCTGAAGTAGCTTAGGGTTCCTTTAGACGAGTTTCTGCATTTTAACGCTGCCAAGTTTCTCTACTATTGTTCTGTGCATGATCTAAATACGCGGTATCAAGATCCCCCAATCACTCCTAATTTCTCCTCTGTGGACACTGGTATACAACTTCACATCGATGGTAAACGAAAAATTTGGCTTAGCTCGGCTTTCCTAGGATATGCGTAGCGTTAGCTAAGGTTCATCCGAGTATTCTTAGCCTTACTACTTCTCTAGGATTAGCTTGGTTATCATGCTTACTGCGGCTTCAATGACACACACACACGGTATACGCATTATGTGACACGTGTATTCTTGCTCAACGTCAGGTTGCTTCTCTATTGCCACAAAGACCGCTTCCTCCTTTCCCATGGTTATACCACACTCGCAAACGCCCAGCCAGCCAAACTGACCACTGGCTAAACTCCCTGCCCTTCCGTTTTACGGGCGAAGCTCCTTAGGGTGTGGGTCGTTCCCTCCTCTGTAGTAGTAGTAGTAGTAGTAGTAGTAGTAGTAGTAGTAGTAGTAGTAGTAGTAGAAGTAGCCACCTCGCGCCGCCGGGAGGCTTGCGCTCGCCGTCGGCGCGCGAGCTGTCTCATTCTTCCATCTTCTGTCTTGTGAGAGAAAGAGAGACAGAGAGAGAGAGCGAGAGGCGCGCGTTGACTATGGAAACGCTCTTTCTTCGATGAACGCTGTACCAGCTCGCAAAGAAGGAGAACGCGCCCTCACGCGCGAGAGACAAGCTTGACGTAGGCAGCGTCTTATAGCGAGTTTCTTGATTGAAAAATACTGACTGCTCGCGCTGGAGAACCGTTCACCGGCCACCCATATATATATATATATATATAATATATATATATATATATATATATATATATATATAGAGAGAGAGAGAGAGAGAGAGAGAGAGAGAGAGAGGCACTGGATCTTGACTTGCAATGAAGTGCGGTGGGACATTTCACTTGTGCGTAGTCGAACCATAAGGACTCGTAACGTGCGCGTTAACCAAATTAAACCGGAACTCGGCACGATCTACAATGAACATCCGGAGCTTCGCCCACTCATCATCATTCACTCCGTGGATATGCTGTGGATTTTTTTCTTCTCCTCCTCCTCCCCCCTGTATCTATACCCCCTTTGATACGTCTCCGCATGTGCCCAAACTGAAAAGGCGCTATCAAGCGACTCCGGCGCAGACGGCGACTGCACAGCTGCGCGCCTGCCGGAGCCAGTGCGCCTGCCACGGTTATGACGTCACTCATCTGGAATGCGCTGACCGGCGGGGCGTGCGCGGCGGCGGCGGCGGCGGAATCCGCGGAGGCGGTGGCTCCGGTGCGCCAGCTTTGTGACGTCACATCTTCTCGCGCATGCGCAGCACGCCTTTCGGACGCGCACGCAAAACTGCTCCGGCTAGGCCAGTGTAGCTAACGCTACAAAAAATTGTGCTGGCGCACGGCCATACGGTGACGGCATTCACAGAGTAACGGGATACGAACGGTGAGTAAATATGTTATTCACGTCTACACTTTATTGCAACACAATGGTGCCTCGATGAAGCGGCGTATATGGGCGGGTATCTCAAGCAAGCTCGTCGGTGGCGCTCGCCAGCAGAATGTTGCTACAGGGCTTTCAGCAGGCTTTCTTCCAGCTCTACTGAAACACGGCCGTGCTAGCGCTGCCCCTTGTGTGACAGAGTGGGCAGAACCACGACAAACAGCCATTCAGCGCTTCGAAATACGCGACGTTCGCGAAGTGGACCTTCCATGACACTTACGTTCCGAGAGGTCGAAAAGCCTTGCTTGGATTATTCATAGATCAAAATGAGGAGCCAAGAGAGCTTAATAGGACCGCTTAAGGAGACCGAAGAGCTGGGCTAGTTGGTTCATGATTAAATTCAACGAAAGACCAGCAATGCAGGACACGGTCATAGAGAGGAACACACGCGGACACACCAGCGAAGGTGTGTCTGCGTGCGTTCCTTTCCATGTCCGTGTCAAGCAGTGCTGGCTTTTCGTTGAATTTAATAGTGGCGGCTTCATGATGGCGCCTAAACAGTGGTCTCACCTGCGGCGCCGTAGCACCCTGTATATTTCTGTGAAGCCAACGCCGGGGGCGCTTTCATACGGGGCGGAGGTGAGCAAGCTCATGGCGGTGCCTGCGGATGTGCCTTGCGCGGTGGTCTCCACGTCGAACGCTGTTTCTTCGCCGGGGGCACTGCTCTTGGTTAAGACGGAGGTTCCCGTGTACTCCGTGTCCCCGAACTGGGACTGCCCTTCCTGCTAGTCAAAATAGAAAGCAACAAAATGCGTTGCACAAGGAACCTTGTAAAGCGATGGTGGCATCTACGGCACTTACTCTCGTCACTGATTAGTCAATGAGAAATCAGGTTGATTGCATGAACTGCTGTATCAATGACCCATCCTAACAGTTCACGCATGCGGCGTGTCATTCGGGCTTGTAGACTTCTCTCAATGGGCGAGTTGTGTTGCGCTTCAAGCCGCGACCCAGGCCCATTCATTTTGGACCGTTGCGGGTCACTCAGATATGAACGTGGGAGAGAGCAGACGACCAAGACAACAATGCAGCAAGCTCATACCCCAAAGAAAAGCACTATCACGCTGCAGCACTTGTGTAACTGGAAAGTCGAGAGCGCTGGAGGCCTCACTTCATATTTGGCATGGCATAAGTGTCGATGAAAAGTTTGAAGTAAGGTGTGGTACTGGTTATATCGCGTCGCAAGGCGACTGAGCCTAAAGATGGGCACCGCCTTATGGCTTGGTTGCTGCTGATTAGAGGGGAGTCTTCCTTTAATTTAACCACATTTTAAACGTAAAGGAGGGTGGGGGGGTATTCTCCATTTTTCAATTGAACACTGTTGAAAGTTGAAGATCCGCCAAATACAAGGAACAAACATGGCTTTAGCATCGGGCGACACCATTTATTTTTTGTACTCTGTGAAGACTCGCAAAATCGCGAACGCTTTATTCAGTGTGAATTGCGGTAAAGATGCCCTTATATTTTTTTTAGACTGCGCATGCTCATCCGCCCGTTCCTGTACAGAACCCCATCATGATGAGTAAAACTCTTCAACGGTCCAAGTGCCCTTAGTGACCTACTATAGTACGTTGTACAGCGCCATCTTTGTTTTCTTTTCAGATCTACACTGTACCGTGACATCACGATAAGACAAGAGATTATGCAGCATCTGCATTTGCAATCGAATTCGCGATTGCTCCGCCCTATCGGTCGGCTTCAGCACTTCTATATCGATGTTGGCTGTGTTTAAGGGCAGAAGAGGCTGTCGAGCAAATAGAACCGAGCACTGAGAGGACGCAATGCATTATTATCTCTTTATTAACTCCTGCGTGATTACGTCAAGCTACAAGAATAATTCTCAATACGAATCCGAAAGCGACAATCGAAAATTTGTTATATCCAAACAAGGAGGCTCAATCACTTGTCAGTGTCTATCTGGCTATGATGTCCGAGATTGTCCACTTCAAATAAGAAACTGGACGCCAAAATATTGCGTCAGTGTTCCTGCCTTATCTCCAATCGAATGAACTCTTCTGCCGAATATTACCCGGGTGTTGCTTGACACTACACATGTTGTAGTGCTATCCATTGATCATTGCAACTAGCATATTTTGTTTCCAAAACAGTATTGACTCACTTTACGGTGACTAGATTAAACTGGCAGTATGTTCTTTTAAAGCTTTACTGTTATTAATTTATATATTGGACACCTATCTAATAAATATAGAAATGAACTGGCGAAGCCGTGATGAAATCTGAGCACTTGATTTTGCTTTATAGTCTTACTCTAAATGCGTGCATGAAATCGGAGCACTTACGCGAATTACAAACAGTGGTCATTTTCTGTTTTCGGACCCAATGGCTATATATATGTTCCTAAGACTCGGCAGCTAATTTTCTGCGCGTTTTAATGAACACATCCTAATACATTTCAACATTTAGATATCATGCAGCTTACAGCGGTGATTGCAGGGCTCGTTGTTGCGTCAGGTTCAAGTCGGTGCCACTATGCAAAGATTTTAATATCACTTCCCACACAGTTCCTCGCGCTGAGAGCGGCGCTTTTCGTGTTCTCAACGGTGAATTGTCACCTTTCCGAAAGGCATTTGTAACGTTGTAAATATCTGGCAGTGTGATGTTAATGCATTGCTTTTTACTTTGCTATAGCACTTCCGCTTAAGCAGGGACATCTGTAGGTGACACTATGAAATATGCATGTACTAGCAACCATCACATGCGACTTTACCGTCACTTCGGTCCAGCCTGGATTGCGACCCGCTTGGCTTATGACGATCGTGTCCTCTGCATTCGGCTTTGGGGCCCTTGATGTCTTCGGTATCTGCTGGCCAGGCCTGGTCACGCCCGCGCGTGCTGCAGCGGCCACTAGCGGAATGGCTGGCGCTCCCGTTCCACGCTGTGTTGCAGCCCCCTACAGTAAAGTGACGTCTTTATCAACGTACTCTTCCTTATTACGCACACTGGGTGGTAGTAAGCTCTTCCATATATCCATGATTAATCCGATCCATTACCTTCTCAAGTTTCCCAATCTCGCTATCCCACCTGTATTTCTACCATCCCCTGCCAAGCTGGTCTCCTCATGAAATCCATGATCCTACTTTTAAAGACCACCGGTTTCCTTGCTGGCTGATTACATCCTCTACGAAGTCCACATCATCTATCTTTAGGTTAATATTGGTGTCACACGGGCGCTTCGAAAGCCTCGAAAGCCTTCGAACCGATGGTCCACTGGCTCAGAAGTCATGTTTGTAAGGGCGGTTTCCATGGCAGTCGAGTCGATAGTCTATCGACCTCGATATACTGTCGACTCGACGGCCATCGAAACCGACAGTGTAGCACCTCAAACGTCACTTTTGAGTCGATGTACCCTCGGTTTAAAGGCTTTGAAGCGCCCGTGTGACGCCAGTATAAGAGAGGCTCCAAACGAGTCGTTTCCTGACCCACTTAGCTCCCAGCTTGTACCTTAAAGGAATCATGCATCACTTCTGGGACCTGGTGAGAAAAGGATGCCGAGCGCTAGTGGAGGCTCCTTATAACATGGGAGCGAAAATTTATTTTACTACACGTATCAGAAAGTTCGAAGTACCATTCTGAGGTGCCTCCAGATCTTTCTACAAATGATGGCACTGGTCATGCTGACTACACCCCATAAGGCAGGAATAGCTCTTCTTGATCTCATAATTTGGGAGGATAAACTGCGACACTTTATTTCCTCGCTTCGAGTGCAATAAATCAAGCAAGAAAAAGAGGAAGTTTTATTCCGTAACTTTACAGAAACGGTGGCAAGAGCTCAAGGCAGTGAGGCCTGAGAGAGGCTCCTGGTTATGCTGCTGGGGATGAGCACTAGTTTGTGGTACGACAAGTAAATACGGCCTTCATGGCGGCACAGCCTCGGAACACGTTTATGCCCTTGGGCCACCTAGTGCAGAAACCCATCTCTCTGACATCTCTGACGAAACGCCCCTGACTAAAGTCTGTTGAGACCGCTCGGAAGCCAAGTGTCTCCATCATCAAACTCATAATGATCGGCGGCGCAACAGCACATGGTTTAACAAAAAATACTTCCTTCCCTCTTCAGACACGTCGACCTTAGCTCATTTCCGACAATGAGCTAACCAGATACCCGCTTCCGGCACGCTATCTTGCTGCAGCCGTAACATCGTAAAAGTATTCAACTAGTGGGATACTAATAAAGTTTTCGCAAGTATCTCGATAGAGCATTTCAGATACTCAAAAAGTATCTCTAAGATACTATCGCGATACTCTTGCATTGAGATACCGCCTAGCTCTGCCTCATAATCACATTGTGCTTTTGACACGTGAAACCCATCACCTATTATCAAGCCATTCGGCAGTGCAACTTGAAGAAAACTACTTTTGTGTCAATGAACAGGGAACAAAGTAGAGATCCAGGAATGCTTACCGCTGGCCGCTTCGTAATTCCTGTGGGAAAAGAACAACAGCGCTTCAGATTTTTATTCTGTTGTGTAAATTTATTAAACCGTGAATTAATTCAAATGTTACCGATTCGAGCCGCTAACATGTCATTGCTTTCTAAGGTCTCTAACAACAGTGTTTTTATAACCCGCCATAGCACGTTTACATTAAGTATAACGTGATAAGTTTTCCGGGTTACTAATTAGAGAAGGCAACTTCTTGTCGTTCGTTGCTAGGCCCTGTAGGAATAATGTGTTTTTAAAACCACTTATAGCCCTTACGACACGTATTAAGAATGCGTTAGAGCACCACAATTTAAAAATTGGTATTTAATGAGGCTGTGAGCTATGTTAGTTAAATTACGGCAGCAGTGCGCACATAAAGATGCACTCACCCTTCGCTTTGTCCATTGGAGCTCACAAGGAGCCTGAAATCGCAAAGCAGTGGTTCATTGTAAAGGGCAAAGAGACACTCATGCTCGATAATTGCAGGGAAAACCACTGAAATAATTGTTCTTCAGCTGCGCTACGAGGCTTTCGCCCCAGTAGAAGTGCCATAGCGGACTCATGTCAGTCGCGGAAATGGGTTCACGTTATCCTTGCAGCTACCGCAGAGATCGCGACTGGCGTAAGTTATAAACAAAGAGACAAGGAACGTGGCACAGAAGAACCTTATTCGAATAAATGAACGTGCCGCCTACATAAATCGTTCCGTTTGGGTAAACCCCGGTCATTTTTTCTAGATTGAAATAGTACCTTTAATTTAGACGGCGTTCATTATTTTCTAGTGATACCAAGTGAGGTGTGTGCCTGCGCCATTAAATAGCGGGTACTGCAAGTCTACGCGAAAATTCTCCGCACTGTTTCAATTTTATTGATGAGGACTGTTATCGACCTGATTCGTCCTAGAACTGACCAACAACCTCTGGCACGACAGCATGTGCGTGGGCAATAATGCCAATCCAGTCGTACAGTTTCAGATTGAATCCGGGTACTGCGAGAACGCAGGTTTTGTATTGTGCGCTCCAGTTGAAGAATCTCCAAACACTTTCAAAGCACCGTAACCGGAATGGCTAAAGCAGGTTCAGTTGGTATCATGGCAGGTGATCTTGCTTGCCATCTGCCAGAGTCCAAGCACAATTTTCGGCGGGTTGATAACATAGTGATATGGTTACATCCAAGTTAGTATATTATCGTAGAGCTCTCGGGTTTCTCGGATTTTCTGTCCCAAACCCATGATATGATTATCAAAAGACGCCGTAGTGGATCGCTCCAAATATTTTGACCACCTGGGGTTCTCTAACGTTTACTGGCATCGCACAGTATATCGGTCTGACATATCGACTCCATCGAAATTCAGCCACCGCTGCTGAGATACGGACCCGCGAACTGCGGACTAGCAGCCGAGTTCCGTAGCCACTGCACTACCATGGCGGAGCGGCATAAATGTTTAGGCAAATTATGGTGAATGATTCAGCGGAAGGGCAACCGCATTGCTGCGCTGTCACAATCACGGCACCACGCTTTTTCGCTTCCTACGCTTCTAGAAACTGCAATAACATGTAGCAGCTTAGTGGTGAAGTAAAGCATGAGAACAGCAGCATTATCGGCGGCCAGTGTTTCGATTAGGAGACTTTTCTTGATCAGCACCGTGGCTATGGAACGCACATCTGTCGAAAGATTGCTTCTAGCGAGATTTCCTGTTCAACGATCGCTGCAACAGTTCAACCCTCCTCTGTCTTTCTGACCTTCCATCAGCAGCTGTATACGCTCATTGCGGTGCAAGGACGCTTCCCGCAGATCCTGGATTATTCCCGTAATATGCTAACGACCGCGTTATTTCCGCAAACTTCTAGACCTCATCGTACCGCATAACTTGTTACAACCTCCAACGCTTCCCTTCTCTAAACGTCCAGGCTGATTACCCTTAATCACCAACGTTTGTCTTGCATTCTCATTATATGGCCTGTCATCATTTGTCTTTCCCATATAATTGATGTGGTATCTAAGCGCATTTCTTATCGACTTCTACTGAGATGACATTATTACGCATTGTTTCCTTCGCCTAGCTTTCTCTTCTCTTCGTTTAAACGTTGCACTTATCATGCCCGTTCTGTCGGTGCTGCGGCCGTAGGCCACGCCAGCGCCCCAAGAAGACGGTACCACGTGGCACTTAGCAATGAGAACGAAGAGCACTTCAAATAAACATACGATTATACACATATGCAGTGGGCCCCCCGTAGGAGAATTTGGTTTTCTTGTCAACCGAAACAAGGCTGCCACTGTTCCGCGCTTCATTGCTTCCTGCGCAATCATCTGTATAAGCTTAACCCATCTTTAGGGGCGAAGCTCCTCTTAGTCTAACCTTGTCCTGCGTCAGGCGTCAGGCGTAACCGGCGTGCCGGGAGGCACGCGCTCGCCCTCGGCGCGTGCCTCCCGGCGCGTGCCTCTCTCCCTCTCACTCTTCCATCTGCTGTCTTGTGAGAGAGAGAGAGCGAAAGGCGCGCGTTGACTATGGAAACGCTCTTTCTTAGATGAACGCTCTACCAGCTCGCAAAGAAGGAGAACGCGCCCTCACCCGCGAGACACAACGTTGGCGCAGGCAGCGTCTCCTAGCGAGTTTCTTGATTGAGAAATACCGACTGCTCGCGTTCGAGAACCGTTCACCCGCCACCCATATATATATATATATATATATATATATATATATATATATATATATATATATATATATATATATATATAGAGGCACTGGATCTTGACTTGCCTTGAAGTGCCGGTGGGAGATTTCACTTGTGCATAGTTGAAACATAAAGATTCGTAGCGGCCGCGTTAACTAAATTAATCCGGAACTCGGCACGATCTACGATGAACGTCCCGAGTTTCGCCCACTCATCATCATTCACTCCGTGGATATGCTGTAATTTTTTTTCTTTTGATCAGTTGTCTCCGAATCTACTGTAGTAGCGTATCGCACAGTAGCGTGAGCGGAAAATGCGACAGCAGGTCGTTCCGGCTGAGATCACCTCCAAAACCACGACGTTGCAGCAAAGTATGGTCTCCGGTAAGGAAAAGAAAATGCACAGCACAAAAAGAGGTATACGATATAGTTTAGAGTGCCAAGGGGACGGACAGTACTTCTTTCGGCGATTCTGGTTTCTCGAACGCTCACCTAATTCTCAAAATGATTATTTAAAGGATCACGTCAGCGCTCAATGAGGAAGCGGCTTAGTTAAAGGTTCACTTTGTAGCACCGACGTGGATTGTCACTATCCCGGCCGCGGTGGCTGAGATACGACGCAGCCGAAATGGCGGTGCACGTGTTCTGTGGAATGTCTTTGCACGTTAGGAACCCCAGTAGGTCAGAATTTCAGGAGCCATCCACTCTCTCGCAATCGTAGAGTCGTTTGGGAACGCAAAGTCGAGGTAATCAATCGTCACTATCTCATCGGTTTTGCGTTACATTCGGGGCTGTTGATGGAAATACCACTTGTCTGTGTTCAGTGTTGAAGAACTTCTATTCTGTAAAGAATCCATGAAAATCAGGGAAATGTGCTACGGTTCCGAATATGGCCCACAATCCAGCAACTCTCCATGAACCCTTGAGCTACCGGGAACATATCCAACCGTTCTGTCTGAGAACGGCTAATGCCACCCATCGCAACGAGGAATATTTCTGAAATTCTACTCACTGGCGACAAGCTCTAAGGTGAAGAAGAACTTTGGGCAGCTCTTGCTGGGAAGAAAGGACTCCGGTTGCTCCGCGTAGTGCTGCTGGGAGAGAGACGAAGCGAAGGTGCGTCCGAGGCTCGGCAGTAACTCTTCTTCTTCGGCGGCTCGTGAAAAAATTTCGGGCAGGTGTTCCACATGATCCTCTTCGTTTGCTTCAGTGCGTAAATCTGTTCAGTAACTTTGCACACAGAAAGAACCGCACACCACAAGCGCTTGTGGTGTGCTGTTCTCTCTATGTGCAACGTCGTAATAGCGCTCTTATTTTCCTAAAAGATGCAATACTCTGGATTTGCAAATACCTCCAAATTTTAGGATGTATATACTATTGGAAAACGTGTATTTATCCATGACAATATCACTGCACTACATGAAATTCCTAAGTCTATCTTTTAATGCATGCAGGGATAATGACTAATTTGCAGGTTAACTATTTCCGTACTTTAATCCCCGCCAACGAGGATGCCATGCATGAAATTTGTTATAGTAGGTGTTCCATTTATAGAACAGAAAGTTTTGAATATGGGCAAACCTAGTTCTGTCAGTATTTATGAGGACTCTATATAGAGTGCAATCCTTAAAATTTGTGACAAAGTAAATGAAATTTAGTGGAATATTCACTATGTTACCATACAAAACAGGAAATCGGCACTCCGGTTTATGCAGTTGTTTGCAGATGTGGCTTTTAGTCGACTTCCTGGTTTTCTCTCCTCTTGCCTGCGCATTGGTAACCATTGATATGTAGTGGGTTGTGGCAGCACCTATCCAAACAATTAACGGTTTGTTGCTTCTTAGTTTTTAATACTTCACGCTAACGGCGTACACCATATCAAAGCATGGCTCCCGCTAAATGTTGTGCGGCCGGCTGTGTTATTTTAAAAAGTACAATCTTTCTTGTGCTATCTAAGAGCGAAAAACTTCGTTTGTGTGCCTATCTCCCTGTCACTCCATTAAACCACCTGGCCAAAACCCAGTGACCTACTGCACTGGTGGCACAGGGTGATGCGTGTCAACAATATAGAGCGCGAAGAGAAACCACAGATCTATTTGATATATGTACATAAGCGTTCACTTAACTAAGCCTACACATTGTACTGGTTCTCCCGTTAGTAAATGAAAAAAATCAGCGCTTCAGAAATGGTGTCGTTGATACGCTACGCCCTGAAAACAAGCCGACACAAGCCGCGGCTTTCAAACCTGTTTCAAGCCCACAGTAATAAAAGGTTCCAACAGATGGTGCGAAAGCAAGGCGAACGCAGGAAGTTTGAATTAAATTCAGCGAAATATTCACTGCATGCGCCGCCACGGCGGTCCAGTGGCTATGGTACTCGGCTGCGGATCCGAGGGTGGCGGGGTTGAATCCTGGCGACGGCGGTTGCATTTCGATGGAGGCGAAATGTTGAGGCCCGTGTACTATGCGATGTCAGTGCACGTTAAAGAACCCCATGTGGTCAAAATTTCCGGAGCTCTCCACTACGGCGTCTCTCATATTAGGCGGTTTTTTTAACATAAACCCCCAGAAATCAGTCAATCATTCCATCCATCATGGGAAGAGTGAGAGAGAATGCTAATTTTAGCTTTCATAAACGTTTCTGTACCTTGCGGCTTTCCGCGGAACTCATTTGCCATGTTTCTGTCTCACTGAGTGTTTCGCCCTTCCGACGAAGCTCTCTTTGAATCGCTACTGCTGACACTAAATTACTAGTAGGTGCAGTGGTACTCGGCTGCCAGCCAAAAAAAAAAAAAAGGCGGGTTCGTTCCCGTCTGCGGTGGTCGCATATTCGATGGAGGTCAAAACGCCAGAGGCCCATGCACTATGTGTTGTCAGTGCACGTTAAAGAACCCCAGCTGGCTAAAATTTCCGGAACCCTTCGCCTTTCTCTCCTCTCTATCTTTTTCACTCCCTTTCCGCCACCCCCAAGGGCGCTTAGCCGTGCTCCCTGCAAACGCAGCAGAAAGCAGCGTCCTTTCTTAACCGAACCACAATCATCATAATCACTAGTCATTACGAATCAGTTGTTTGCGAAGGCTGATTGCCATTGATGCCTGCTTACGTTGTTCCACATATGAAGAACTTAATTTCTTTATTAATCATCGAGGCAACTTACAACTTTCATGATAAACAGGCGCCGCTTTACAACCGAAGTTCAGTGTTCAGACCGCGGTGTGAAACGGGGCGATCGTGTGCTCAACCTCCGTTCCTTGCCTTTTACTTTGTCCTCCTACTGCATGGCAGTCGTGCCAGGGGACGCATGTCTCCTGCCCAAAGTGAATTGTCTTGAAGAAACCGGCACTGCACACGCAGCCTCCGTCCTGGCACTGAGTCTTGCAATCTCTCGGATGAGGAGCATGACAGCGCGGTGCGCAGTTGGATGTGCATACGTGGAAGGTAGAATGGGGTGGACACCGCGGCGCGCAGGAGGTGACCGGCACACATGCATCCCATGGGACGTAAGGGTGCCTACAACAAGAAAAAGAATGTGCAGAAGACGGGAACGCTCAAAAAACAAGGACAACAGTATTTCGTCACAAAATACGTACCAACCTAAAATAAACAGGCAGTGTTCCACAGAGAATCCTGGCGGCCTCAACAGTACATTGCCTTTGACTCTCATGCGAGAACGGTGATCAGTGGTGTTATATATGTGTGTCAACAAGATTTTCTTCTGGCTACCATGAAAGCATTATAAGAATTTGAAGTGAACTGCCATGTTAACAAATAAATCTTTATTCCTAACGTGTTGGCATGGGGACCAGCCTTCCTCAGAGGTTTAAGTCGAATGAGCAGGACGGCCATCCCAACACAAGTGCAAAGGCAGAGTTATTCAAAGAGGCAAACCAACAAACAAATATATTAATATACAGATAAACAAACAGCTACCGCCAACGCGTGTGGCTCAAAGGGAAGGAGACAGACTCCTTCCATTTAAGCCACCTGTGTTGGCCGTTGTTCAAAACGGAGTCACTTCCAGAAAAGATCGTGAAATTAAAATTGAATTTCTTTTCCTTTAGAAATTTTCATCTAGTTTATCGGTTCAGGGGCAACTGAGTTTTCGCATATATAGCGGTTGCGAGCTAGGGAACCGCAGCCACTCTTGCGCACACGAATTTGCTCTTGATATGTCGCTTCTTATTTTGTTTCCTCAGGTCGCTCAATAAAGGAAAGTAAATAAGAGTACTTGGGCTGTCGATGCACATTGAACCGTTCCTGTCCTGTCCTTGGCTTTCCGCCCACGCTGACCATCTCAAAATAAAATCTCGTGCTGTTTCTGAAAGAAAACCTAGGCTGTTTACTCACCGCACAAATCCAGGAGCACAAGCGCATCCCGGAACACACTTTTTGGTGCAACTTCTTGGCAACGGCCTGTCACAGTAAGCGGGGCACGCTGAAGCACAACGGTTGTAGTCGGTGTGGGGATGGTGCCTGCATCTGTGGCAGTCCTCAATGGTGATGCATTGACCCCAGGCGTTACGTACGTATCCGTGCTTACAAAGGCACCAGCGAGGCCTACGGAGGTGCCACTTGAGCGTCGTCCAGGGCTTGCAGAATTTGTCGTACCTCAGCCTGCCGTCCGTTACGTAGACTTCAAGGTCTCCACATGTCCGGGTGGCGCCTGACAATGAGCAAATTATGCGGAGTTCAACAAAAGCACGGCCAACCCGGCCCAATTCCACGTTATTGAATTAGCAACAGTTGTAAAACCAGGCGGTGAAACCCGCACATTCGTGGCGGTGAAGTCGCACCCAGCTTCACCTCCCCGCTAAACGACAACGTGGAAGTATCCTGCCGCCATTTTTTGACGGTAGGCTTTCAAAACCGTGTAATCTGCGCGAGTGTAGCTGTCGCCGGCGACATTAGCCGACAAGAACCACGTGTTGCGTTCCTGGCTGCACGAGCAGCTAGAGGAACTACATCAACAGATCGGCGCGCCACATCTTGTACGCTAACGAAAACGCGATGCTTCGCTCGGCACAGGACAGAGTGGTTTCTCGCGCCTAGTGGGAACTCTCAGTGCACAGGTCATTTTATTTAGTGGCTCACATGCGTTTTTATGCAAGGTTGCTGGAGGATTGGCGGCGTCCAGTCTAGAAGTAAAACCAAGGAGGAAACGTGCCCACCTGCTGTTTGACTGGTTTCCCTGTGAGCATCCCTGATGTGCCCAGATAATCTCCCATATATGTGAAAATTGGGTACTATAGTTATATACAGAGGCTTACCTACCGCGTTGTAATTAAGGAAGTGCTTGTACTCAGTTAAATTTTAGTGGAATTGGTAGCACTTCCGTGAACTTCGTTGAGGAATAAATCCTTACGCGTTGCGTGATTACTATCTGCTTGAATTCTGAAGGAATATATGACATATTCGTACGTGAGATTCATCACGGCTATCAGCGAGATTATTAATGAATTGAAATCTAGATTATTGTACGTAGGTTTGAGGGAGCCCTTACAAGAATGAGTTCCGCGAGAGTTGTGCGTGTTGGCACACAGGCATATTAAACGAAAGATTGGCAGATTTAATCACCGACGAAACAACAATAGAGACAGGTGCTTATCCTATCTTCCGTGGTATACATAGTGCTTTTCTTCGTAAAAAATGCGGGGGTTCGTTCTAGATCGCCGTATTCGTGAGCTTTATTTGGCTAAAGCCGTATTTCATGGACCTTCTGTATACATGGAACTTGTTTAAATATGCCTCTATAACATCTCTGCTGATACTGATTGTTTTCTTTCTTCGAAGGCATTCCACCAATTTTTCATTCTACCACCGTGCCCCTTTGCTGAAATTCTGCAAATTCAGTTATTGTGATGGGCGGCCAAAATTTTTCGGTTGACGCACACTGAAAGTTTTGCGTAGTTGCATCAACCTAAATTTCCTGGAACCCCACCGAGTTTGTCTTGCTCGTTTCTCGCCGAATAATGCGGTACAGTGGCAATCACGCGAACGCTCATAAACAACTTTAATGAAGTCAAACTTCCATATATGGAACAGCGCGGGAATCGCGAAATTCGCGTAGTTCGATATAGCCGGAATTCGATATATAAGATCAAATCGAAAAACGCGCCAAACACTCGCCAAATCAATCATTGAACCACTGGTCGTGCAGTAAATCGTAATGTATTGCATTAGCCGGAAGTAAGCACTGTGGCCTGCTCCTAATTGGCAGCCGCGGTTTGGACCGCGTTCACTCACACAAACATTTGACGTAGCGAGTAGATCGCTATATCTGCCGGCGACGAAGACCGTTTTCGCTGACGGAAGAAGAATAGCATTTAATGAGAGGAAAGGAGGAGATGTCGGCCTGGAGAGTGAGTCTCTGGCCTGCTACTCCTCACAGGGTTAAGGGGAAAAGGGATAGATAGAGACAGCATCAAAAAAGGAGAAGTAGATGCGATTGCAAAAGCACGAAAGATTGAGGATGCTTACCACCGCAGAAAAATGAGCCTGAACGAGAGGATATTCCGGGAGAGCTTGGCACCTTTCAACAGGGCGCACATGTTCAGTACCTCCGGCATACGTTATACCTATTTTACGTCCGACCGCGTTCGAAGTAAAATAAATGCGTGTGATTTTCGAGGTCATATGGGGTAAGTTCGATATAGCCAATAATTCGATATATCCGTGTCCGATATAGCAGCGTTTGGCGATAATCCCATCGCTCAATATAGTAGGGCTTAAGACTGACAGGCCTATGTGCCCTGGCCACAAGTAGGACATGTGTGTTTATATGCACCATCGTTGTGACTCTTAAGGGTGCCTATGAGAACATATGTCAGACATTCACTGAAAGTGCGGAGGTCTCAATTCGGTGTCTATATTAAGCTTGTATATGCGCTTCACGAACACAGTAGCGCCGTTTAAGGCGGTCCGCATATGTCACGGTCTCAACTGAACGAGCTGAACTCGCAGTGGATATTTTCCGAATACACACGTAGGTGGCCCTTCCGTTGAGATGTGGATTGAAAAGTGACATCTCATCCAAAATAAATACTGAACACGCAGGAACCTAAACAGGAACACTAATAGTGAACAGGAACGGCAGTGCTGACTGCTGCTCACAGGCAGTAGTGCTCAGTGCTGTGTCCTTCACGCCGCTATCTGCACTTGCATGGCTGGAAAGTGGATAACACGCGTTGTAGATGGACATTATTATTTACGAAACCTAAAGTACGCCTTTCACGACCGACTTCGAATGGCAGCTGGGTTACGGACCACATTTCATGTCCATGAAACTGGGAATAAAGCGCATGACAAAACATGGCAACAGTTCTAAGTACTGGACAAAATATTGCTCACCACAGACTTGTTCGGTAGCTGCGAACGCACTTATATATACCAGAACAATGCGCATCAAACACATTTCAAGATAGAATTCGCCACCAGCCAATGAAACACTACGCACTTGCACACCTATCTAGGCGAAGCGAACCTGAGTCTATTGCTGCTTGCGCTGCGCAGCGTCCATCTGTTATCCGTAGAAACGCTATTGTTCCTGTAAAGTCGACTGCATTTACTTCTTTCTACTCAGACCTACAATGACTGCACCTATGAGCAGCAACGTAAGAACTTGCGTGATTAAAAAAGTAGCCTTACTTCTTTCGTATAAAACAGAAGCACGATTTGTACTGCGTCACACATCTTTCCTCTTTTTCCAGACGAACAAATTTCTTTACCCTCGGCACTGTAGAGGAGGACAAAAGACCAAAAATTCTACCTTGCTTAAGAGAAGTCACGCGCGGAAAACATGTCAGGCGATTATGAATTGCTTCTGGCGGTCCATGCCCGGTGCAATTGTGCATTCGAAGTGGCTTGTTCCTTTAAGAGGCCACTACTAGCAAAGCAGTACTGAAAAATAGCGACGCCTGTGTTAAAGCTCTAGCCGTGGATGTTAAAGTCACTAGATGATTCTTTTCACCGCGGAAAGTCTATAGGCCTTAGTGGATGTGTAGGGATGCACCGTTGGCTCAATCTTTCTCAAAGTGATAGCAGTCTGCAACTGGTGGTTATATGCGAGAATTATGACGGCAAGAGGCTTCAAATGTTTATAGATATGCTCTTTTGAACGGCGAAGGTTTTGTTGGTCGACACTGCTTCACCATCATTTTCGTAGCCATAGAAGGCCACGCTGCCCTTACCCCTCCGTAAGACACCCTGTGATTGTAGTAAGGGACAGAAGAGATAATTTGTTGCATATCAGAGTTTGCTAGAAGAGACCTCATGCTACTAAGAGAAGCGTCCTGAACAGAAGACTACATACCACGCCTACCAGATGCGAATATACCTGAAGCATATGAATGGCCTCTCGCCCCGCCACAGTGGTCTAGTATTTATGGAACTCCGAAGGTCGCGGATCGAATCCCGTCCGTGGCGGCTGCATTTCGATGGAGGCGAAATGCTGATGCCCGTGTCCTGCGTGATGTCAGTGCACGTTAGAGAGCCCCAGGTGGTCGAAATTTCCGGAGCCCTCCACTACGGCGTCTCTCATAATCGGATCGTGGATATGGGACATTAAACCCTAGAAATCAATCAAATTAGTCAATATGAATGGCCTCGATTTTCTTTGTTTTAGCCACCAAACTCTGGAAGACGTCTGAGTGCATGCTTAGCTCCTTAAAACGACAGCAGCATCGTTGTCTTCCCATCTTCACCGAGCGATTGGGCCTGTAATTTCTTGGATTGTCCACTTACGGCCGTAAACGGAGTTGCGGAAACTACAAGCCGAACAGTGTAACGCCCCATCGTGCCCCAAACATTTTAATGCAGTAACTTTTCTGTAAGCACATTCACATTGCCGGGAACGTAATGAAGGAGGATTGTAGTGGCAAGCTTTACAATCTCCTGGCTACCTAGTTGTCGCTAACACTGTAGTTCTTCTTTCTGTCTGTTCTTTTCAAGATGATATTCCTGTCTTGGCCTACCTAAACGCGGAATACTTGTGTTTGTCTTCTGTGTGCCTGTCACTCAATTCGACCGCCCGCGGAAAACCAAACAAACCCAGCTTCTAGCACTGGTGCCACAAGGCCACCAGAATACAGCGCAATGTAAACCTCGGGTCTCTTTGAGGCACAATATATGCACATAGCCTTGATTTGCAGCAGTCATTTAATTAAGAATACACATTCAACTGGTTTTTACCTTATCAAATAAGAAATCAACGCGTTAGGAATAGTGTCGAGGAAACACTGCGCGGTAAACCTTCACTAAGAAAGGTCCTAACAGAAGCGCAATAACAGAGCGAACGCGGAAAATCTCAACTGAATTCAGCGAAATCTCCATTGCATCCATTGTGGGAGGAGTGAGAGGCGAGGGGAACAGCACGAAGTGTGGAAGAGGGAAGAAGAGCTGGTGTTACTATCAGAGGCGGCAGACGACTGTTGTCTTTCGGTCCTGCGACGTCATTTGCACCAAACGAAGCAGATATGCGGCCATTTTTTTTTTTACTGGGCCGTCTTTTCTCAGGGGAAACTGCAGCAGTTTCTTCACCATATTCTGATATTGCTCTTTTCCAATGGTACTAAAAATCCTGTAGCAGGCACGGTGGTTCAGTTTGCTCAGAGACTCACCAATCATCTTAAATATCTGAATGAACGATGTGTTAAAACCGAAAGCGAGACAGGTGGGTGCTTCGTGCAGAGTATGCGATGATGGCACAGCCTCCTCCCCATAATATGGACCTGGTGCCAGAAAAATGAAAGCCGCGACATCATCCGACGATATCTTGAGTTATGCCAGCTTTTCTGGACTTAGCAACGACGATTGTTTGACTCTTGGTCGCCGCCTGCTCAGGTATCCAGCGTTGAAGGCAACGATGTCAAAAACACAGAGCGGCCTCCATTGGAATGCGCTAAGTCATTTTAAAATTTATTTTCGGGAAAAACCAAATGAATTGTAATTGCCCGGCTTAGCACATATTCTTAGAGTACAGAGAACATATATTGAAACAATCATTCAGGTGTATGGCCAGTGAAAATTCGGCGGAGTTAATACGGCAACAGGGGAAAAGAAGGCGACGTAAAAAGAAAACGAAATAAACTCTGTATTTTGTGTAGGGCAGACAATTATTCTAACTGGTGGCGCGTATACGCAATTTTTTGTGCCTTCGTACGTATCCTGCACAAGGCGCTTGCGGAAGGATCAGAATCAAAATGATGTTATCGCATAAGTGGGTATGAAAGTGCACTCACCACGGTATCTGACAATATTCGTAAAAATCATTAGCTTAGGCCACTTCGTGCTGAACCCGTTGGTAAAATCACTATCTTTTTTATAAAAGTAAAGCTCCGTGAAAGTATAAGCGATTTTACAGTAGCATGACTCGATTGTTTTATAGCATATAATTCCTATATCAGAGAAAAAAGCGAATCCCACTGTCGGTGAGAACGCAGCTAACCATAATGACGTTTACCTAAACGTCCACATTATCATCTTTTTATTTCGCACATTTCCACATTAACTCTAAATTCTTAGGATTTACCATTATTGACATTGACATCATTGGTCCGATGGTTCGGCGTGCTTCGTTTACGTATAAAATAAGTTAACGTGAAAAGCCGGTTAGTTATTTTTTTTACAAACACCGCCTTCTATCGCCTCCTGGGGCACTGGTCCGGCGGAACACAGAGCTTGTCACCCTTCGAGAATACTGCGTAAAATCCAGGCCAGCATACGCATGCGCCGTTGTCGCAGGTCATCTCGCAATTCTCTGGCATAGGTCCATTACACTTGGGAGCACAGTTCGACGCGCACAGCTGGAAGCTGGAGTAACGCGGGCACCTTGGCGGGCATGTCGCGGCAGGTATGCACGGCATTTTTCCCCACGGGTCACTGAAAGAGGAGGCGAGATGCTATGTTTAGACCGACATATGTCACACATACACACAACCACAAGGAAGCGTACGTGGGACAAGTGCGAAAGCATGGTTGTGCGTACGCACAACCAAGCTTTCGCACTTAAACAGGGCACAGAAGGCGCGTCGATTACCAAAGTGTGATGCGGATTATGCTTGTGTCACTTTAGCTCCCGATTCTTTTGTTTTACAAGCGGCAAGAAAAGGCCGATCCCATCCTAAACGTGCCAACGTGTTCTAGACAACGAAAGAGATCTGAATGACACGTAAAGCAATATTACTCACAGAATATATCCAGGTGTGCAGGCACAGCCTACCACACACTGCCTCGTGCAGATCTGGGGCTCAGGTTTGCCGCAGACTAGCGGACACGCCGTCGAGCAACCATTGAAATCAGCGTGGAGGTCATTGGCACAGCTGTTGCATTGGCGGGTAGAGATGCAATCACCCCAGGCGTTCCGCAGGTAACCTCTTTTGCAGAGGCACCATCGGTATTTGTACAACTCAGTGCTGAGCGCCAGCCATGGCTTGCAGAAGCGGTCGAGGCGGGGCTAGTAGCTCCGTACTCGCACTTCATTGGAGTAGCAGTGGAACCGGTACTCTGAACAAAGCGGGCGCTTTTTTAAATATAGGTGTGGCGCTTTTAGAAACTAATTAGGCGGTATGTTATTTTATAAATAGTTCTTTAGTGTATCAATCCGGACAGCAAATGGTTTGTGCGCATCTGTGAAATAGTCCGCTATTGGAAATTCACATTTTGTAGCTACTTTTTTCTGCTTCATTCTTCGCAATTTCTCCCGGTCCTCTCAAAAACAGAAAAATAAAAAACAAACGTTTAATTTTATTACGCTCGCTGGCACCTTCAAGGCATTCTAGCGCACATTTCCCCAATGTTCGCCGTCTAATTTGGGAAAGGTAGCATGTCTATGTGGATAATTTAGCCAGTTCTCGTACATGTGAATCGTCTTCGTCTTTTAATTACGCAACTACCTAAAAGATTGTTCTTGAAGAGGATGCCAACAAGCCCTCCTTCAAGGCTCCATTCGAATATCACAAGGCCAGCATTGAACCTTCCAGCTTTCTGTGGCACGAGTGATAGCTTCCAGGGCCAACATTGCTCGCCGTCTGACCTTTTATTTTTGTCAAATGAAGCGGGAGGGTTCGAATCAGCTTTGGCACTACTACCTCTGATGATTTTGGCAAAGCTTTCAGTCGTCCAAACACTTATCTTCACAACTGTCGTAACGGAAATTTGGACACCTCAAGAACAAGAATTGCGATGCGTTCATTAAGCACCGTCGGCCATGGCTTACTTTATTTTATGCAGAGAATCAAGGGCATCTCACAATCCAGATCTAAGACAGTATTTGCAAAAGGTATCCTTCGAAGGTAAATTTTGGTTTAGATGACCGAACTCGCTAAACATGTGTCCAACATCGGGATTATCTGTATTCTACCAGGAACACAACAATCTAAAGTTCTCTAGTGATTGCGGGCTCCGATTGGTAACGTCCCTATTTAAGTAAAAGTATCAGCTTAGCCAATCTGGCAAAGAGCCCACACTGCAAAATGCAAGGGCATAAGTAGCACGACATACTCACCAACATATTGCGCACCTGTGATTGCAAAAACAATTAGGAGTAGCAGTCCGGGCTGTTCGCATTGCATATTCAACATGACTTATCGGCACGGGAATGTCAAGCATCGCTCGGCTTCCAGACCACCCTCCCAAGAGAACTTAACTTCTCCGCATGCACGTGGGCTGCTCGAACAAAGCACAATGGCTATTGTTGTCGCACACCTGGGAGTGTTTTCGTACTGTTCAAATGGTGTGTTTTACATATACCGCCGATATCGTGGATATGTTCAAGCGTACAGTGTAAGTACGAGAGCAGATGTGTCGCCCACAAATATTCGTAGGTAGTTGCTGCCGTATTTTCATCGCAAGAATAAAAGGCAAAAGAGGTTGGCATCGCAGCTTGGTTTCTCTTACAGTTCTTTCGCCTAGTTATTGTGCAGACGCCAGGAGGAGTTTACCAAAATGGGAAAGAAAAACGCGGCAATAACTGCGCTCGCTAACCCACTCTCTCTATAGGAGTGGTAGCTACTATGGCGCCAAATAACGACGGTCGCGATTGCGACAGCCACGGCGATGTCGTTTTAAGCATTTAACTACAATTACATTCCAAATGAAGATGCCCACATATTAACAAAAAAGTGTTTCTTGGCTAGGTTGGCGATAGCGTGCGCCCAGCTGCCGTCCGCAAAAAGCGTCCACTAAAGCCGTGCCCGGAATGTACGTGACCTCTCCTACCGGAAGTGACGCCGGCGCCAACACTCACCTCAGCGGCAGTCGGCGCACGCTCCGCTCCACTGCATCTACCTGCAGCGGCGTGCCACCGCGTCGCCGCATTTCTTCGCCGGGTTGGCGAAAGCGCGCGCCCAGCTGCGTGGCCACACGGCGCGCGAACGCGCCAGCTAGCCCGTCGTTCCTCTCCACCATGCGTGCCGAGTTCAATATCGAATTGAAGACGCCCACTGGGGCCATCACGACGTCGACATGCACGTGCATCGATCTCGCATTCGCCAACGACCCATACATTGTGCAAGATGTGGTGTATGTATCCACCTACTACTCGGACCACAAGGCCATGGTAGTGTCTATGTACCCCGGCCCAAGTACGCCGTTACCGGAACGGTAAGAGGTGACGACACGACCCACAACGCCGCGACAGTCGTACTACTTAGATATGCCCGGGACCTGCCTCAGGCATATCTGCATATACTGTCTGGATGAAGAAATAGCAGAGGACATGTGAAGTGTCGACACCACTTTGGTGGCATCAAATCACGCAAATAAAATCTGACCTCCCACATTCCCTCATTCTTTACAAAACAGCTCGGCAACAACAGTTTGCATCACCCCTCCGCAGCAACAATCTAGCCAAAAGAAACGCTTTCGCGTTCTGATCTCATAGGAATATGCTTAGGGATTGCCAAACTCTTGTTTGCTTCGATTTCATTTTGTCTAAAGTTGCACATACCAGAAGTGTTCATGTTGGGAAAGTTTCTGCTCAACAAATGTTAGGCTTCCTCTCAAAATGCAAAGCACTCCTCTTTGACTTGTCATTACCATCATCATCGCCATCATCATCATCATGATCATCATCAACAGCAGGAGCAGCAGCCTCTTTCATGACCACTTACTAAAGAACAAATATCATGGAGGAAGCAAAAGCACGGAGAGGTCCCACAGTACCTCAATAGCACCGCTAAACTTGTAGCGGAAGTGACGTATTTTTACCCAACACACAGGGCCTACTTAAGAGCAGACACACTGATAGACGCTCTCTGCATACGTTCCCTTCGGGGATTTTAATCTCCGAAATGAACATGCCACGCCATACCGGCAGGTAGCGAAATGTTTCAAGCCTACTAGATCTAGCGCACTGTTTTTGAGTGGCTAAGGTCGTTTTACGAGAGCTCGTCGACCACAGTGCAGTACCGGTATGCGCCGTAATCAAAAATATTCAGCGCCTGCTGCGTTGTGTTCGAACTTCCTTGGTCGCAATTTGTCTGTAGCTCTAAGGCTAAACCTTACCTGTGTTTGTGCGATCTCTGTCGACGAAGGGCCCACAACTGCGTGGATTTCGCGTAACGCAAGTGCCCGTGCTTGCACAAAGAGCCCCGAAAGCAGCAGAAAGCATCCGAGGTGTGCGCGCGCTGGTGTTGGCGGTTTAATCCTCCGAGGCCACTGAGTAAATAAATAAACAGTAGTTTGTTTAGCTCCTTTTCTTTGCTAGTAGAAGCTGTGGATGCTAGCGATGTAGAGACTACACCAATATGGCTTTAGGGCCTATACTCAATTTTTCTGACTCAAGTGCAAGGACTAATACTGTCGAAAAAGAATTACTGTTTATTGCGATAGGGATTTAATGCGATATGTCCGCGCAGCGCATGCGTTTAGGTGTCGATATATTGATGAGAAGAATTTGATAGAGGCAGGTGTCTAAGGTATCTGCGTAATGATAAGGGGGCCGGTTTACTTTGGAGATTTAACTCTCTTCAAATTTAGTGGTTGATAAGTATGGTTAATGGCGAAAATAGAGAATAGTGGACGTTAGTCAAAGTTAAAAACTATAAATATACCCAAAAATGGCGGGAGCACACAAATTGGTCTGCTCGTTCCACATAATGCCCAATCTGACGAAGCAGACACGGAGGCGACACCCACCACCTATTTTGCGATCTTACAGCACTGCCGACTCCAGTGACCTATCCTCCACCTCAACCGAAACTATCGAGACAAAAGCGCGATATGAAGACACCTGCAAACTAATGCTGTCATTCAATCAATCAATCAATCAATCAATCCGGTTTATTTATAACAAAATGGAATACAATGCATAATATTTATACAGTTGGGACCCCAGAACTCTACATGAGTTGTGGAAGGGGTCCCTTTGACAGATGATGCTATTTATGTCCGAGTAAAAAGACCTTATACATAGGCGTATACAAAACAAAATAAAGCGTTATACAATGCGTAAAAGGAAACGGAAGTATGCAAAAAAAAAAAGCTGATCGGTACAGTATACACGAAAAGGAAACAGAGTTTCTATAAATTTAGGAATTAGATAGGAAGTACTGGCGCAGTGAGTTCGAAAAATGCTGAATGGATGGTGATGAAGTTAGTTCTTCAGGAAATGCGTTCCAAAGACTAGCTGCAGTGTTGATAAAAGAAAATGCTCCATAATTTGTGCGAGCACGTGAAACTGCTAACAACGATAGTAAAGAGGAACGTGTCGGATAGTGCGTAGCCTGTCGATGAAATTGAAGTGACGGACAGTGTATAATATTCCTTAGAAATTTGTATGTAAGAACTGCAATGCGCAAACGAATGTGAAAATGTAGTGTTAGAATATGCAATAGGGGATAAGCAAATGATATGGACTCAGTACGTTGAGTAAAACAGATTATTCTCAGAACTGTATTTCGTGCTACCTGAATTGGCTGTAATGTTGTGGGATACGCAAGTCCGTAAACTGAAATACAATATGACACATATGATTCAACAAAACTACGGTAAAGTATGAGAATGGTGCGTAGTGGAAACAGATACCGTAGCTTATAAAATATTGGTATGTTTTTGTAAATCTTCCTAGTCACACCATGCACATGATTGTGCCACGTCAGATGTTCATCTATCACTAATCCTAAGAATTTTGTTTGACTAACATTTTCTAGAGCAACTCCGTTAAAAAGCAACTTTCCATCCTTACTAAGTGGCACATTTTTGGCAGAAAAAGTTATAAAGTTGCTTTTAGCAAGCTTGGAATTAGTTCATTTATGTGTAACCAGTAAGAGAGCCTGTTCAGAGTGTGATTAGCTTTTTGGTACACGTCTTTCTCAGTCTTAGCCGCTATGAACACATTTGTGTCATCCGCGTATAGGACACATTCTTCCAGTATGTACGATGGGAGATCATTTATGAATATAATGAATAAGAAAGGTCCTAATATTGACCCCTGCGGGACACCTGTACTACTGGGTTTTTTATCAGAATTTCGTCCCTTGATGCACACATACTGTTCTCTATTCGTCAGATAGCTTTCTATTAACTTGTTAGGAGTGCCACGAATACCGTAGAGCTCTAGTTTTGACAGCAGTTTCTTGTGATTAATAACGTCGAATGCTTTTGTTAAGTCAATAATATACCCATGGTGAGGAGCTTATTCTCAATATTTTGCTTAATTTTTTCCGTTAAGGTCAGTAAGGCTAGTTCAGTACTTTTCGCTTTCAGGTAGCCATATTGTGCACTTGATAAAAGCTTGTTGTTTTCAAAATAAAATCTGATTCGCTTAAGAAGTAGTAGTTTCTCTATTACCTTAGATAAAGGTGACAGCAGAGTAATGGGCCGGTAATTTTCGACGAGTAGTTTGTCGTTCTTTTTAAATACCGGTATTACTTTGCCGATTTTCAAAGGCACGCTGGCACGCTAACGCACCATCGCTTTGCAGGCACCTCTGTCCGCTCTGCAACGTACCCGACATCCTGGTGCATTTGCTCCTGGAACGTACCTGCCATGTTGAGCGCGAAATGCAACAGGAGGCCGACAAAAATGAGGCATCACAAAAACGACGATCACTTATTCGGGTCGTGGGATGCTCTAGTGTGCCTAGAATACCAGTAACAGCTCGTCTCCAGGTCCAAGAGGGCAGTTGTAGACAGAGGATTCCTGGACTAAGGAGCCCTCTTACCTTAGAGTGGCACCTGGCATCGCTGTGGGCGCGGTTTCGAAATTAAATGCTTATTCGACCCCCTCCCGTTCTCTCACAGACTTCGGCTCCCTCTTGGGAGCCTTTAGAGAAAACTCTCGTGCCCGAACGTCGTTTTAAATATACGTACATCTCACCTTGGTCGGTGTCACTATTGGTGTTTTCGCCAATTATTAGGTCCGACCAGAGGAGATTTCTTCAGGCCATAGATTTCAGGATGATTTGACGTTTAATAAGTAAGTTTATATGAGTTGTAGACGCTGGGCCAATGCCTGGTTCTAGAAAGGTAGGTCTCTGTAGGCTTTTTGCATGTTTCTGCAGTGGGCGAACAGTGGAACGTTCTCGTCCTTGATCAGTACAAAGTTCATTTCTGCTCTTTTGTGTACACTGACGTCCCTCGCGAACCATGGCTCGGCGGATACTAAGAAATGTTTGTGGGGGTAATACGGCTATTGAAACACACGAGCTAGAAGCTTGATATGCAGGTAGTGGCATACCTGGTACATTCAGTTAACTTGATGTGTCGGAAATCTCTTCGCAAGAAAAGAACAAACCACGGAAATACAGGTGCAGAAATATAGATAAAACAACACAATTACAGGAATGTTTTCTTATTTCGCGGAAGATGATGCCGTTCAGACGCATGTATTATATGTGACAGAATGCTGAGAATAATGTTGCGCTGCAATTAAACTCGCAAGTCAACACATCTTTAGGCTCACTAACGAGCACCTGAGCATTCAGCGAGTTAGAAACAAAGTATACATTTAATTTACACGACATACAATTTGCTGAGAAAATCGTTGCCTACTTTGTACTCAACACCAGTCTAAATGCAGTTCTCTCATAGGTTCGATAATGCACTACCTACTGTGCTGCGGATTTCTGCCTACAAGTAATAGATATGTGCACCACAGGCTACCAAACACTGTCGATATTTTTGGTTTAGGAAAACTATAGAGTACCACGGAATAAAAGAAAAGAAACGCCATATTCCATTCCGCGATGGCTGATTCTCCTTTTACAGCCAATGTGAAACAATCCATGGGAATCCCGAATCCCTCATTTGCAATTCATGCCTTCACAGAAAGAAATGACAATCAGGGAGGATCAACCCGCAGCGATATTGCGCATGCTGCTGCACTGTATACAGCATGGGCCACATTTTTCTTACTTTCCCAACTTATTACATACGTATTTTTTTTTTCCGAATACGGATTTTTGCACGACTTCTGTGGAAGTGTATGCATGTATGTTGCATCACAGTGCTTGACCATGGAACATATATGGCAAGAGAACCTTTAGCGTAAGCAAGTTCATGAGAAGGGAATGAATGATCTTCCAGTGACCGATGTTATAACGAAAGGGAAGTCGTCAAGGGCTTGTTTAGTTTTTAGCAGCAACTTTATGAACCAAGAGACACTCAAGCGTAAGAAAGCATAGGGAAATCGTTCAAGTTTCTAATTGCGGTATTGTAATTATGGAGAAAGTAGAAAGGAATTAAAGTGGACGAAAAGACAAACCTACCTTCGATGGCGACGGAACCCACCACCTTCGGATAACGCGTCCGATTCTCTACCGCTGAGCTACGAAGGCGGTCGTCCACCCGTCCATGTTATTGATTATTTATGTATATGTAATCCAGGGAGTGTTAGGCAGCGCCACTCGTAGCCATGCGGCGAGTGTAGCGCACCTTTACTGCCAGGAGGCGTCACGTAGAACGTGATCTTACGTCGAGATGGCTGCAGCCCAATAAGCCTTCTTATGCTACCTAAGTGCACCAACTCGGCCCCAATGATGCCCAAGCTGTCAAATAACGAAAGGGAAGGGGTCAAATGTTGCTTTATTATATCATAGATACATGTTTTCGTTTGATGCTGCGGAGACGGAAATGTGCTTGGGCGATCGGCACAAATTCTTCTGCTGCGGGATCGCTACTCCTCGAAGCCTTCGTCCCTTGGACAGTGGTTAGGCGGAACACAGTATTCCTCTCCTTTCCAGACCAGCCTTGACGAAATTGGGCAAGCAAACGCACTTTCCATTGTGGCACTTTGTACGGCATTCAGGCGGTTCAGTATCAGAACACGTTTGCTCGCACGCTGGCGTGCAGATCTGGAATGTCGCGAAGCGCGGACATCGAGGTGGGCAGAAGAAACCGGGCACACATGTCGTGTTGTCCCATGGAATACTGCGAAAAAAATATGACAAGGCAATGATTAACGCATAAGTACATGTTGCTGACCTAGTGGATTAATTACTTGAGATTGAGTGTCTCTTGGTTCATAAAGTGGTTGATTGGTGGAGAGCTAAATAGACAAGAGGCAAAAATGCGTATCTTGTTTCTTGTCTCTGTCTCTCGTCTATTTAGCACCATACCTATTTCCTTAAGTTTACTCAAAGTAGGTACGAAAAGCTTCTTGTGGCTCTTTTTATTTTCCTTTTTGGATAATACTGCTTACCACTGCATCGCCCGGGAGTACCTTTATGTTATTCTGTGTAGGAGAACACTTAGGCACCATCAGCCAACCGTAGGGAATATTTAGCAGCAGTTACCAAAACTAGAGGGGTTAGAAACACTTATTTTTTAGAACAATCGTGTAGGACTTCATGCAGGTCTATATCCTGCACTAAATGCACTTCCCCTTGCCTGATACCCGACAAGGTGCGTAGCAGGCCGTGCTATGCCTTCAGGGTTAAGCTGGCTTCAGCCTCTTTATCGCGAGCCAGCACTCGTTCTAGCTTGAAAGAGGCCTGGAGTTTTGGGTCCACCGCATTACGGCTCTTTCGTGATCACCACATCTCCTTATAACTTCCCCGCGGTGACTCTGTTGCAGCGTGGCGCCGTTACTGGTGGCTGCAGGAACACTGGTGGGAGGCACAACGCAGCCCTTGATTCGGTATTGGCGCCCGCTCTTGTGCGGCGCCGGTGCCGACCGAATCTGTTGCAACCACTTTTAGCGAATTTCTATTGCTCACATCAATTGATGCTCTGTTGTTTCTGTAATTTACATTAACATAACGCATCTTCTTTCGTTTTGACCGCTTTTAACTAATGTCAGCGTCCTTCCGAGAGTTCATAGTGCCTACATATTAAGTGCTATGCACTTAGTGGCTGGTACATGTTACGCACTTATCGTTATGGTGACGGTTTCTCCACGTTAACATGTAGGTACTATCAACTACTACTTACGATAGCTTGCACTACGCAGTTAAACACCTGTATTAGGCGAAATTTCTGTGCTGTTCGCAGCTTTGAGTGCTGACGTTTTTCGACGCAATAAAATGCGCCAACGCAACCTCTTATAGAGCGTTGGTTTACGAGGCTAGGCCAAACGTTACAATAACAAGAAAAACTGCAGCCTACAAAACTGTGCAGTCTTCCCTGATCCGTTGCGTTTGTTAGGCTATTGTGCTTGTTCTTTTTTTCATTCAGAGCATCTGATAATAACTGTAAGCCTCACAGCTTTTACAAGTGGGTCCAGCTTTCCTGTGTACTTGGAGGATCTTTGGTTACCTTCGATATAAGCCAGCCTCGAACCTATCCCTGGAGACATAATGGAATCAACGATGCAACGCTTAATATGTGGTGCATCGCGTGCCTGTTAAATTGTTTAAGTTTGTTCGCTGGGAAGCCTATTCGTAACACAAATATTCAGACAACTTAAGTAACTGCGTCATTACCAGTGTGCGCATTTCACTGCTTAATGAACTTGTGGCTGTTATGAGACGATCACTTTGTACCGAAGTTGTCGCACGGTTTTGGAAGTATATTCTTCGAAACGCTGGCAATGCGCATGACACTGCGTTATGGCATTTGGTCTGTATGCTAGGCATGAAGTCGCTTTTAAAATCTGACCGCTGCGCTACAACAAAATCATTTGTAACTACGCTTCCTTCGCATATGTCACTGTGCAGTGAAGCCTGGGGAAGCTAGCTTCTATCACATGACATTTCTTCTTCAAATGAAAAGAAACATTCCGTATTTTAGTGCACGTAGTTGGAAACACACGTGCGTCACTAATATCCCTGTAAACTTCTTCAAATTCATGTTTACGAACGCAACAGGCTTTGATTTTGCGCTCTGCCTCTAGATGGGGCAGCGTCCCTGGAGAGAATAGTCAGAGGAGAGCGGCACTCATTTATGCCTCGTATAGGACGCCTTACGGGGCTGTCACTAGAGAACGTCTAATTGCTGTTTCCTTAAAACAATCCTAATAATTTTGGGCACGCTTTGCGATGTCTGTTCTCCCATAATTTTCTCGTGACATCACTGCTCTCGAAGCAGTCTGTACCTCAGTGAAGTTCCAAGGCGGGCTTGTTCGTATGGCATTTTTGAAAACTGTGTAACGCTACACAGCGCTACACAGCGCTGTGTAGCGCTGTGTGTGGGTTCTCCGGGTTCTTCGTTTGTCCCGTTACCTCGTGCTACCATAGTTTTCAAAAAAGGTACCTCAGTGCTTAACCGCACCATTGCTTCAGGACTGAGAGTACCGACCGTGGTAGTCGTGTACAACAGGAAAAACTTCTGCATTTCCTGTATCGAGTCAAACATTGCGAACTCCTCTTCTTCCCGTTATAAAAATTACGTATTAGTCAATTTCTCTGCGCCCGCTTCCCCGTTGTCTTACAAAAATATGCTCAGCTGTCGTAGCAGCGTTGCCTGGTCACTGATTTGTCTTACAAATCATAATAACAAGCAATCATCTTTGTACTAATTCAAAACAACCATAAACGTTACATAACATATTTACAGCAACGACACTCGAAAAAAAATCCCTCTTTTGCCTCTTAAAGTATGTTCCTCAGTTGGCCTACCTAGCCTACCGTAAGGCCTACAATAAGGTTAGTCTCGCCTATGTAGTATTCGTAAGTTTGCTACTTACAGGACGTTACCCGGGGCACATGAGCATCCAGCGACGCATTCGCGCGGGCAGTCCTTCGGTATCGGTTTTCCGCATTGTAGAGGACACTTCGAGACGCAGTGATTGAAGTCTTGGTAGGGCTTGTGGCTGCAGCGCAAGCAGTCAGTCATATTGATGCACACTCCCCAGGCATTGCGTACGTAACCTTTCTTACAGACGCACCAGTGCACTTTGTTCACTTCGGTGGGCAGTGCGAGCCAAGGCTTGCAGAAGACGTCGTGCCGGGGCAGGTACGCGTTCACGAATTCTTCGTTCTTCCTGCACGTTCGTTTACGGCCTGTAAATTGAGCATGCGTTGTTAAAACTGGCTCGTCCATTGTCACCAAAATTGTCAGCCTGTCTACACCTTAGTATAAATGTTCTGGCTAGCTTACTCATGCTTGAAACAAAGACAGGAGCGCTGAAAGTGACGGGAAAGGCTAAGTGTATATTGTGTGTTTCTCGTATCTGTGCCCGTCATTTTCAGCACTCCCGTTTTCTCTATACACCCACTGCGAGGCAAATTTATCTCCGAGGCTGCCCTAATCATTCCCGTCCGGAGCTAAATGCGGCTGTGTTACCGCCGCAAGCTTTGACATCATCCGCGAACATTTATCCCTCTTCCTGCTTCGAAAATGTATTAACGCTTGGCGTGTAGCCAATGAGCACAAATATTTTATGCACGCCTCGCAACAAGCAACAAGGTCGAAGAATTATGTGGCTTGAATTTCATTTTGAATGAATTTTATTGAGCAGCATCTGGACATTTAGCATAAAGCTAGTTTGGATCCATACGTAAAAATGGCGACCATATGTATGCACTCAATAGAAATTTTAACAATTATGTGTTTAATAAACGTGTTGCTGACAACAATGTTAATATAGGTCTTTGTAACGTTGGTTTACCTCAACACGCAATTGCTTACTTTGTTGTATTTGTACATGAAGAATGTTCCGAAAAGCTTAACAGCGCCTGCTCCGCAAAAGCATTTTGTGCCTCATAAAACGAAAACCCCTGCCACTACATCCAATGAGCAGCATCAGCAGCAGAAGCCAGCATATCTCGCGTGACGAAATAGTGGAATTGTCGTCACGTCATGACATCATCGCTCAACAAAGTAATGTCATGAGGACATCATCCCAATAGATGGCGACGTATAGCAACGTCATGTAAACTTCCAGATAATGTGGACATAGACATTATCGTCGCGCAACCTCCCGCTTTGGCGCGAATGGACTTATCAGTATAATAGGCGGCAAGTCCGTGAAGAATAATTTGCTATCGTCTTATTCGCCATAAGGATAACCATGAAAATCAATTTATGTGACATAGTTTACTACGGATTCCTCCTGCAAACAAAAGTAGCAACCTTCTGCGTAGATCAGAGTAGCGGCTCACAAAGAGACAAGTGGGAAAGATATCAGCGCACCAGTGTGAGCTGAACGTAGAAAACACATCCTAGTTACCTTCAGACAAGGAAATCGATTTCTTATGCATACTATTGGTTTTTATAGATGTCACGCATCTGTATGTATCTGGAATAGATTTCACACATCCCTAGAATAAATGATAGGCTCATGCATGTGTTCGCATTTATTGCTTAAAAATTAACGCTCACCTGCTGTACATGTGGTGTATTTTGCGCAATAATTTTTTTACAAAGGAGTTTTTTGTCATTTCTGCTTTCGGTGAGCCTGAACAAGAGAAAACAGATCTTTTCTTGCCATTTAAAGAAAAGGTAAATCCATGCTGACTACGGCATTACGTGTGCGCCAGCATTGTTCAACCTAATATTGCAAAATTGACGTAGGCACTAGCCTTACCCTGCGACTGGACTCCCACAAAGGCAATTCCAATAAGCACAAGCACAAGCACTTCCCTGTGCATTTTAGGGATAATATTTCTGGCAAGCGCAATCGCAATGTTGAGTATAGTGGTTTAGATTTCCACTTGCCGGCTGCGCTACACTTCGTATTGTTTTTCTATCGCTTGAACAAAGAACGATCGCTCCAACAGTAAGGAGATTCTGACTGCGCAAGTTCCGTGCCTTATTATGTTATGTATTCATTATTCGACATACAATGGCGGTACATGGCAGGAAAACCCGGCGGACCGACAAGGCGTGTGTAGGCCATCCTGCTGGCTATCGCGGCATTTAAACGTCATGCGCTGTGAACGATACAGCAGCTGGAAGAATTCTCTAAGCACCGAACTGCGTTTTCTTTTGCTGCATCGACATAGAACAACCTTAGAGCACGGGTTAAATACGACATCCGCTATCTTTTGATTCGCAAAGTAACTTGCGTATTCCGCTGAGCTGATTCTTAACATAGAACGTGTCTGGTACATGAGTAGTGAAGGACGAACACGTCATTTCTGTCGGTAAGGGAAGTAAGAACAAGAAGCTAGCTAAAATAACGCAAAGCAGGTTCAAAAGTGTTACCCGAATACGTTAGATAACCTCACCGCCGCGCACCAGCTGGATCTGTCACTAACACTACATTTGAAACAAACTTACTACGACATGCGTGCGCCGCAGAAGATGGCTGCCTTGGGAGACCACTTCACAGACACTTGAGATGTGCTGGGGGTCTGCTTGGTTGGTCATAGTGACAACACGCGGAACAAAAAAGCATTCATAGGAGACGATCACGAGAGTTCAATCAGCGTGCTATACAGCGCTCATGCTTGCCTTCTATCTACTTTTAGGGGCGAAACTCCTTAGGGTGTGGGTCATTCCCTCCTCCGTACATAGTATGTAGTCACCTGTAGTTTTATGAAGTGCTCACTAGATGGCGTGATGGCGCCGCGGTGCTCGCTTCATTCAGATGTATGGCAACGCGTAGCATGGGAGTCTGTCTGTCTGTCCGTCCGTCCGTCCGAGCGCTGCGGTGCTGCTTAGCTAGTACGTGAATTGATGAATAGATGGCGCGGAGGCGCTCGCTGCGTGCTCTAGTGTGATAGGAGTGCGCTAGATGGCGACACACAGTGTTTGTCACGTCTTTGATGATGTACTGGGCAAGATTCAGGGAAGATTCACGGTTTTTACCGATGAACCTTCGGAGCTTCGCCCACTCATCATCCTTTACTCCGTTGATATGCGTGGATTTTTTTTTTGTTGTGTGGCGTCTTGCAAACTGTTGTCGGCTGCTTATAGCCTATATGCACACTTTAATAATTGCGCCTGCTGACGCGCGACAGAGCTGCCACTACTTTCACAGCAACACGTTTTGCCTTGTGGGAGATTCCTGAGAAAAGGTCTGACCTAATAATATTTTTGTGAAAATTATCTAACTTTTCAAGTGTCGTCAAGTAAGAACGATGGTAGGAAGAGAAAAAGCAATAATGAATCCTAATATTGTTGCGAACAGAGCAGGCGTCACCAACGCCTTTTGCACAGCGTGGCGGCAAATTCGAGCGTGTGTGTATGCGTGTGAAGAACTGTTCTGATTGCATGGACATGTCGGATACTAAATTCCCTAAAACTGATACATTTCTTGTATTACTTTCACTAAATTTAACTTTAAATCTACAACACATTCGGATATGCAGCTACGCTACCGATGTAATTCCCGTGTGTTCCACAAACTACGGTGCTGTTTCGAGTGATCTTTACATAACCCAGATTAAGTTGATCTTTATAGGACTGCATTACGACTACCGCTACCAGTAAGAAATAATGTTTAAAAATTCTAATCACTGATAATTCAATATGACGCGGCGCGACTAAATAAGACAAAAATGTTCCTATTTCTTCGGCGTTTTGGTCCCATTCAGTGGCGCCGTGTCATGATCATTAGTCCGTGCAAAGTTCGATATTTTTAAGATGTATTTGTGAATTTGAATTTTCTCGTTTAAGTAGTTTCAAAAGCGCCATTTAGGATCCCTGCGAGCGTGATTTTCAGTGGAGCTCAAAACTGAACTTGAAGCTTCACGCCTGTTTCAGCCAACGCGGCTCCTATTGTCTGCAGCAGAGTTATTCCGGTAACAAAGGTTGAAAGTACAACTCACGGACAAACAACAGATAGGTCGCCTGAGAGAAAACCAGGAAAAGTTCACGCTAGACAATAAACTGTAGCTGTTTGCGACAGCCAACTGTGAAAAATGTTCTTGAGAGGTAGAAGTAGCAAATTTGTTGCGTATAGAACTTCATTTTATGGCATCACAAAGCTTGCAGTGCTGACAATACTCACTTAGTGCTCTGGGAAACTCCTAGAGAATGCACGATGTGACGCCCACAGGGAACACAGAAGCAAATATATTTCCATGAAGCCTGCTTCTTGTGTGCGTCAGCGTTATAGCTGGAAATTTGTGTACTTCCCACATGATTACATTATGCATCATGAATTATTACGTACTTGCATGTTGAAACCTAGGAATTAAACGAGGGAATACCTACAGAGATACTCATGTTGTCTTTTAAGCCGTGTGCGTAACAGTCTTCGATATCTTGGGTATCACCTTCAGAATGGTCAATCGCGAGATGTTGTCCAAACGTCCAATAGCCGACCCATATCGTGTGCATCATACTGATATCACAGATGAAATAAATTCAATTCAATGACATTTTTCTAGCCCCAGGTACGTGTGCTAATTACGGTCCACAGGTCTGCGTAAAGGAATATTCACAGAAAGCTGTCGTAGATGCCACGGTTCTGTTGGGAAAGAGTCACAGCATGTGTGTGATTAAAATTAAGTGGGCGTACAGAATGCCTTTACGTCATGTTACAACGCAACTGTTTACGCCACACGCGTTTGATTTTGTGGCGTCCGCAAGAGGACATAGACGGAGAATGGACAAACTTTATTGGTCGCATCGAGTGCCTACAGAAGCGGAACTTACAAAGCAGAGCGAGAATTTTTTAAACTCCAAGATTACTCTCTTTGAATGACAAGGGACGTGTTCGCCGACAAAACCACGGCGTGGAAGAGGAATTTTGCAGTGCATACGCAACTAGGTGAGATGTAAGTGTGTCGACCATGGTGGTCTAGCGGTTATGGTGCTGGGCTGCTAAGCCAAGAAACGCGGGTTCGATATCAGCCGCCGCAGTCGTATTTCTGATAGAGATGAAAATGCCATAGGCCCGTGTGCAGTGCGTTAGCAGTGCCCGTTACAGAATCCAAGGTGATCGAAATTTGCGCAGCTTTCTACCAGCTCGTTCTTTCTCTTTCTATCTTTCATATTCTTTCCTTTACCTCCACGGACCTCTGAGCCGTGCTCCAGACATGAGCAAATCCTTACCCAAAGCACAATTAGATTTAAGCAAGAGGCGCAGTGGGAAACAAGGGGCGCATCACTTCTTAGCGAGGACCCATAACGCACACAAGAGGCACAGGCGCGTGGAGAGAGAACAGAAAAACAAAGGCAAGAGATTTTCGCGGTGTCATTTCCGATATAAGCGAGAGATTTAGGACAGACAGGCGGACGACTGGCGTGCGGTGTGTGGTCGCCTACGGCTTGACACCGGCCTGATGTTAGGGACGGATGTTGACGACTGCACCAAGAGGGACTGCGGCTGATAGATTACAGCAGATTCGCTTTTTCGACAAGGCCCAAAATATCGAAGGTTTTTATGACCTGCAAAAAATATCTCCTGCGGGAATTGTGCCCTCATTTCTCCGACGCTAACAGCTCCAAAGGCGAACCGAAGGTCCACTGGCCATCTGTCTCCATGAGTGTGCAATGGCTGCCTACTTTTCCCTCTCAGCGACTGTAATGCTTAATGCAAACTCTTTATCCGTCTCTACAAGTGAGCAATGGCTGTTAACTTTTCTCTCTCTCACTGACTGCATTCCTTAATTAAAGCCCTTTATCTGCCTCCACGAGCGTGAAATGACTGCCAACGTTTGCCTCTCATTGACTGTATTGCTTAATTGAAGCCCTTTATGTGCCTCCTGGAGCGTGGAATGCTGCCAACGTTTGCCGCTCATTGACTGTATTGCTGAATTAAAGCCCTTTATAGGTCTTCACAAGTGTGTAATGTCCGACAACGTTCCCCCCTCACCGACTGCATTGCTTAATTAATTTGAATTTGAATTTTATTTCAGACAATAAACATGTCTTGGATGCAACGGCAAAAGGCAGATGTGTTCTGCCTGACAGGACCCTAGCAACCGAATGCATAATCAGGGCATAGGCAAGAGAAATAAGAATTAGAGCCCCTTATCCGTCTCCACAAGTGTGGAATCACTTACAACCTTTTCCGCTCCGTGATGGCTTTATTCCTTAAGGAAACCCCTTCATCTGTCTCCACGAGTGTAGAATTTTTGCCAGCTTTTGCCTCTAACTGACCGTATTGCATAATGAAAGCGCTCTCTTTCGTGAATGATAACGCAACCTCACATCGGAACCTAAGAGAAGGTCAGAATGCTCCTACTGAACAAATCTGTGCTTAAAGCAGCATTTTGCTTCATTCGAGCTTTCGTCCTCTTCACGAAGGTCTGAAATGTCTGGGGAAGCAAATATTTCACTATTTTATCTAAGTATTCCTAGCAGTGCTCGAGGGTATTAGCAGTGATTCTTAGCGGTAGGAAGAAGACGCTTCTTTCTGTTCCCCGTACCGTGCTTAAGCACACTGTGTACTTAAGTATTGTGCATGAATTTTAGTGTCAAGACTGGCGACAACAGTCACATTAGACGAAATAGCATTTCACAACTTGTAAGCAACGTTCACTGCGTATAAAAATTACGTTTTTACTGCCCAAATACAGGGCAAAATGAGCTATTCCTGTATTTCTCTTCAACGTAATCTTTAATGTAATTGCATTGTACCGTCTATTGAAAAGCACAAACGTAAATACCATTTAAATTGACCAGCGGAAAGATGTTCATCGGTCTTCATTACTTCTGGTCAGAGGCTTGATCTGCAGGGTAAATAAAATCTCCAAGCCTTCCCAGACGAAGCAGCGCAGTTACAGCGCGTACTACACTTTGCTACGTGCTCTGATACTTTCGGTCTTCTATACTTGCTTCTCCTCCCACTTCTTGTTCCTCTTCCATCGTCTCTTTTCCTCCTTCCTCTTCTTCCTCGTCGTCCACTTGATTTGTTTGTTTTGTTTTTGTCGCATTCCTCTTTATTTTTGTCATCATCGTCCTTCCTTCAGCTTCCTCGCCACATTTTCATCCTTCATTTCTTTGTCCTCACACTCTCAGCTTTCCTGTGAGACACGAAAGTGTTTTGTGCCGTGGTACACCAAGAATCTGTGACGTACTTTCGTAACGGAAGTGGATGTCTAAAAACATAAACATATATGTACAATCCATATGCCGTGTCGAGGTACCGCTGACATCTACATGTAACCTGGTCACGTGTCAGCAGTGCCCAACCAATCTCCCGCCCCTGAAATCGCCAGATTGCCGCTTATGCATTCCGCAACTTCGCGAAGGCAGTTTTCACTTTCGTGTTATACCTATTTCTATGACAGGTGGATCAACCACATTTTTCTTTCTCACCCTACATCTACCTCGTTTTCGTCGAAGAAACCACAGCTGGGACTGCTGACAACACGTTCGATCTCGAAAACCACTCCTACCGTATCCGTCACTCAGAACAAAAATTAACCAAGTGCTCAGAAACGCGGACTGCTGCTGCCGCTTCTATTGGGGAGGGTTGGAATCCAGGCAGAATGTAGTGTTATTTTACATTTTGATCGATAGCGCTTGCGGACAGCCACGGCGGTGGTGGATATCATAGCTGCCAATTGTGGTCACATCAGAACAAACAAAGAGCCAAAATAGCATGCGCTGTAAAGAGTACTGGCCTTAGTACAACTCGCGCGTCCAGGAGGCTCTTATGTTATTCTCGCACTCTAATAAAGTGAAGAAAAATTCCGACATTTCACTCACCATGAGTAAGTCATCTAGCCCAATTTTCTGGCTTGAGAAGTCACCACATGAACGACCTGTACCATAAAGCTTCGACGGGGGCTACTTGGTATGGCCCACTTATTATACTGCGCTAAACTATTATCATCTGACTAAAAACTACAGTGTAAAGAGCAGACACACACGTGCACATATGTATGTCAAGTCCTTACGTGTGTGTTTTTCGGCCATTATTAGTAGTTTAGTGAAGTGTACTAAGGAGACCTGTACAAATGTCCGTAAGGAAAAGCAATAAATTGTCATCGCTCTCCCTGTATGTGGCAAGATATACGACTCACTTGTAAACTTTTATTATTGGATCAGTTTGTGCTTCGGCACTGATTAAGCGGTATGCATTTTTCTTCTCCCCTTTCGTAATCCTTGACGAATCCAGGCCAACAGACACATTCGCCGTCGCTGCACCTCGTGTGGCAACTCCTGGGACGAGAGAGACCGCACTTGGGCGCGCAGTTGGATGAGCAGATCTGGAAACTGGAGAAGGGTGGGCATTTGGGTGGACACCAGGTCACCGGTACGCAGCTTGAGTGTCGCCAGGGGTCCCTGCAAGAAATATATCGATGTCAGACATGCATCGAGTGAAAATATATATGTTCTGGCGAGCACGCAAAAAGCGTCTTCGGTGTATCAGTGTGTATCAATGCTCTCCCCCTATAAACCATAATTCATACTGTATTGTATATGAACCCTGGTTTGTTACTGATAGTGTACCAGAGGCATAAATGAAGCGGGAAATTGCTGGTACGTTCAGCACGCACCTTTGCTGTTCATGGTCTTATGCGAAAAATTCCCCAACTGGTGTTAAGCCTCTGCCTCTCGAACGTGAAAGCCAGCCGCACATTTTGTTATGTATACAGTTAATCACTAAGGCATACTTTAGCAGCATGCGTCTAGTGTATAGACATTCGCAAGGATTAATGAGACTCATTGAGAAAATACATGCGTTTGAATTTAGGACTCTGCTTTTTAGGATATATATACGGATACATATGCTTTTCTACTACATTACCAAGTGTTCAGGGAGCTGTCGTAGTGTGCAAAATCCAGTCTCATTCATACCCTCATATTACTGACTAAAACTTGGAGGTGTCACGCGTACCACGCAGGATCAATATATCGGTTTACTTAAATAGCCGGAAACACCAGTACAGCACAGTGTAAGCATGTTAGCTAACTACAGGCACATAAACGCCTCATATTTAGTCGGCTGCAATATGTTGTCCTCCTGTATTTCGCTTCTTTCGCTGCTCTGGTGATTTCAATAACCAGTTTATGTTTCATTGGAGATATTGAGACAGATGAGGAACATTCGCGAACTTGTTTAAGATTTTTTGTTGTGCTTTACGAGGTGAAGAACCGATTTCATTGCCGAATGTTATGCCGACCGAAGGTGCCCAGATGCGTCGAAGGGGCAAAGACTGTAAAATATTTTATCATTTAAAGATTTTAATATTTTATAGCGTACAAAATATTAGTAACTATTTTCTGTGTGCTCTGCGATACGACCGCCCTTTAATTCCTGTGCCGTCACTGTCTTACTGAATGTTAAAAAGCGAGAAACATCGAAATCGAAAACATCCGTTTTCTACTAGTCAGAGCAAAATAAATTGCATCCCTGTCTCAAGGACCTTTGTGCCAAGCATTAGACTGCGGTTCTGATGCCATGATTCGCTGTTCCTTCAAGCAAAAGTACGTCTACGTTAGACAAGCACTTAGCAATAGCAGTTTTTTTTGCTGACCAACTGCATGCTATTCATAACCATCAAGGGTGTTCACATTACCGTTGACGAATAGTGGACCACGTGTGAATAAATCTGCCTTGTCCCACGTCTTCACAACATGGGATTTTTATACTTAGAAATATTCTGGAACACTCCACCTGAGCAGCCATGGCCAATGTGTTACATTCAAGACAGTGAGAAGCTCATTTTTTACTATAAGAATGATGTACAGGCTCACGTTATCTAACAGCCGCTTATGTGGTGAGGTCGTTACGGTGCTCGGCTGCTGACACAAAAGAAGCGGTTCGATCGCCGCTATGACGGTCGCCTTTTGCAGGCGGTGGTATGTTAAATGGCCATGTGCTATGCGGTGGTCGCGCAGATTAAAGAACCTCGTGACATGGAAGTTTTACGGGCCTCTATGCGTGTCCCACAATCACGTCACTATCTTGGCACGTAAAACAGCAGCGAGTTTTCACACCCACAAGCGTTAGTCACCTACTGTCATTTTCATTTATACAGTCTAGTTTCTTTGGAGTCACTAGTCATAGTTGTTCTCTGTTCTTGCGCTGTATTCTTTGTTTACTATGATCACGCGCCTACCATGGCGTGCCAGGTCAACAAACGCAAATTGCCTTTAAAAATGTGCGCACGTGCCTAAAATCAACAAAGTGCGTTTTAGACTTTCCCATTGAAATCGGCAGCGTAATAGGCAACGTAATAAGATTACCAACTTTAGGAAGATAGGAAGTACGCCCACTTACAGCACGTAGCCTGGTGCGCACGTGCAGCCAGCAATGCACCTAAAGGTCCTGCAGTTTTGCTCCGCAGGGCGGCCGCAAATCTTTGGACATGGAACAAAGCACCGGCTGAAGTCCGCATGCGGCTTGTATGCGCAAGTGTAACATTCCTGCAAGCTTACACACTCTCCCCAGGCGTTTCGAACGAAGCCTGGTTTGCAAAGGCACCGGCGAGGCTTGTACAGTTCTGTGGGAAGCACGAGCCGTGGTTTGCAGAAGCGATCCAGTTGAGGTGCTCCACCTTTTACAGGCACTTCTTCTGGGCCGCAGACACTAGGGTTTGCTGGAAAGGAGGACGAGGAAGAGAAACTTTAATTTTAATTCGAAAGATCACCCTAAATGGGGTAGTTCTCCAGGCATATCCCACACGACACGTCCTAAGCCCTTTACGTGGCGCGGATCTGGGTGCCTTGGTCTCACGCAACACCTCCTCTACTACATGCCCGCGACTTCGCTCATTTTTCCATTGAAGCGGAGGTTCCTCTTAGTAGGTGTAGTCTCTGCCGGGTAGGGCTCACAATCTACGTGAGACTATTGGAGTAGTCCCTGCGGCGTAGGGCTCACAATCTACGTCAGACTACTCGCGAAGCGTAATTCCTTTTTCTTCAGTCACCTTCAGTGATAAAGGTTTGAGAGTAGACTGAATAGATAATTCAGGCTAACAGAAAGCATTATCTTCCAGACGCCCCCGGGACACCAGTAACCTTCGTGTTTGTCTCAGAGACAAGATGAAGTGATGGAAGTTTGTCGCGGTCGCCGCAACGATTGCTGGCGAGCGACACTACCACGTCATAGTGGAGGAGGAGAGAACAGGAGACGGCTGGGTACCAGCTTTTCTGCTCATGTCGCAGGCATCTTGTAAAGGTGACAATGTCTGACTAGCATCGATGCCTAGGCTTCCTGTAAGGGACTGGCCAAGAGAGGACAGACCTGCATTCCCCCTCTTTCCTGCTTGAAATAAGGCGAATAAGGGTGAACCGAGAAACATGGTGAACGTGCTGGCATGCGGCATGCAGGTCTCAGCCACCCTCCTCACTAAGAGTCCTCACTAAGGTAAAAGTCCTCCTCACTAAGTGTCCTCCTCACCTAAGAGTCCGCCTCCTCACTAAGGATCTCTTCGGGTTTTTTCGATAATTGTGAGGAGAGTGACGCCACCTTTTCGGCATCGTTAATTGGGGGTCGTTCATTCACATAGCGAATTCGACCTAAACTCATCACCGCAAGAAGCGCACATCTTGAAAATGTTAATTGGTCTTAGCGTACATATTGGAGGCAGATCTTGAATAAAGTTTACTAACACTGATGTTTATGATTTCACGAGTTGGGAACGTTACAGCGACTCATCACTGCAGCAGTGAGACCGCTAATCGTGCAAGTAGTCGTCGACACATATCACGTAGCACATAGCATCTACACGACATTTAGATGGTGTACAGTTTCGTTACAGCCGCTCGCTCTTCTATAAACGTGCGCCGGCTTCATGAGTCATTATAGATTAAGTTTTAGCAGCGCAACAACAATAACACTCGTGTCATGTTCTTCAGTGACGTCTTTGTGACTTCAAAACACAGTGCACGTGATCTATTTCACAAAATAAGACCGCAGAAATTCACTTGTTCCTCCCGTAAAAGAATAAAAATAGCGAGGTGTCCTATGCGTCATGCTTCTTAATGATGAGAAATATATCCTCAGAATATATTTTACTTACCGGAAACCTGGGCCGCTTGAGCTACAATGCACAAGGCAAGCAGCGTGAGCATCGTGTTAGACATGCGCACGCTGGAACACTTGTTCACTAACGGTTAAGGCTCCTACCATTTGGGCTTTTATGAAAACGGGACGCAGACAGCCGCCATGTGGCCCTTCGTAACAGGACAATTGTTCCTCCCTATAGCACTCGGAGTGCGCGGGCTGGAGCTGCCCTAAGAATGGAGAACAATAGATCAAGTTTGCACAGTAATCACTCCAGCGGTTAAACTGAGCCCGCAGGGGCTGAATAGGTTAGCGTGTTCCTCTATTCAAGCGGGTTATAGTAACACAAGAAAAATAGCTTTAGTGAAGGCACTCGCAGTTATTATAACCTTAGCTAATAAAACAAATGTGAATGCCGATAGTTGTCTAAGAACTCTACACTGCACGAGATGCAACCGGACTAGCACTATTGTACGCTGACTTGATTTTTGTCAGTAGCGCTGTTTTAATAGCAACAGCGAACACTGCGGCTATGTAGAGTACCATATTGTACCTCTCAAGTTGCCCATGTTCGTCGGTTCCCTAATCTGGACATATTTTTAAACGGAACTTGCTGCTGTTGCAGATTTCAGTGGCTACAGTCTCGCATGCAGATAATCAGACGCCGATGGACAAGCGTGGGTTATTAGTGTTACGCATTCTTTGTGTATGCATTGTCCTATTTTCAAATGCGTACTAATCAGCTACTTTGCTAACCTCATTCTGAAGGAAGGAAATATGTTATGTATTTAGTTTCTCTTCTACATTGACCTTAAGCCACCACCAGTAGGCTAATAAACGGTTGTTTGGTTTCCACATCTGTGTGTCGACCATGCAGGAGCTGATAACGCCGACACCACGAATAGGCCTAGTGACAACTGCGTAGGCGATGTGCGGGGAGGCAAAGCTCAAGGGTTGGTATCGCGCACGGTTCACCGACTTAATTTTTCTTCAGCTCTATCTCATGTGGGGAATTCTCCGCCCGGAGCCGCCCTGAGCAGCACCCTAACGAGAGCCCCATGCCGCTCAAGCTCGCAGTGCTCCTATGTCTGTTGTGTGTTTCGCTCTTCTGCGAGATATCGAAGACCCAATACGAACGTGCACACGTACACTGACGTGCCTGCTCTGTCTTCAGTCGACTTCAAGCGACCCTGGTTTTGACCCACAGACAGCGAAATCAAAATACATTGAACGAAAGAAAGATGTAGTGGGACAGGGATGCACATGTCGCGATTCGGGTACCTATTTCCCTTTAGGGGAAAGGCTCCTGATTTCTTCCGAACCATTTCGCAGTGCAGTTTCCCAGATGACATGATTTCACACCTGGGATGCACAGGGAGAAGTCTACCATTTCCGAACAGCCTTCTACGAGAGGCCTTCGTTAGCTCTGTGCCACATGCGCATGTTGAATGCAGACATGAGCTGATATGTACACAGGTACAAAGCGTGAAGCCGAAGTGAGCGCAGGAAACTTGATGAGGAATCCAGTAGTTAATGGAACATAACTGTTCAATGGGAGAAGGAGAAGTGCTCTCTTGTCTCTCCACATTCAAAAAAGCATGAACTGAAACGACTGTGCGCGTGGTTTATATTTTACCATTATAGCGGAAAGTCAAGCGGTCCCTGAACTCAAAGATTAGCCCGCGAAGCATTCCGCTGCTAGCATAAAAATGTTAGCCAACATGAAAATAGACAACGCTCAAAAGTCGTTAGAGAAAATGCAATATAAGAGCCAGCTATCGGTTCGCAAACATGGCTATTGCGATCATATATACCACATTGCGTTGTTAAACATATTGTAGCTCTGATGTCAATACGACGAATAAAAATCATTATTGTTGCTGTTGCTGTCATAGCCTTCGTTGGTGTTGCTGTTGTTCATCAAAAATGAAATCATCAAATCTTCAAAATCTTTATTCCTCGCAAAAATATAAACACGCTGGATTCTAATATGTTGCTGTTATTGTTGTTGTTGTTGGTGGTGGTGGTGGCGTTTACGGCAGAATGGCTAAAGATTCCGGCACCTCACGTGCTTTCTCAGTACCTCTAGAGTTGACCCACAGTTCTCGCTTACAGAGTAACAATAATGCACAGAAACGTAGGCGTATACACCTACCCTGTGAAATATTCCGATCCACCAATTACGACTGCTCGATGTGCAGATAAAATAAAATAGCGTATCATTAGATTCGAGATTGGAAATTTGCAAACATACACAACTAAGCTTTTTAAGAGATAAAATCTTATACATGTAAAGGCACACAGAGGTGCCTGTCTCCATCTCGTACCAGCATGTCGCCTTCCTTTTGTTAATCTTCCCGTAAAGCTCAGCAAATAGCAGGCTGCACGCTGTTTAAGAACTTGTAGCAAAGTATCCTGCTGTACTCTACTCCACTGTATCGGCAGCATTGTAGGCGCTCCAACACATCTCACCGTAACATCTTTTGTGCTTCACTTGGTAACAATGCATCCCTTCCGCAGTATTCTTGTTTTATGAAAAGCGGCAAGCAGAACATACACAATAAAAGTGTCCTTTATTACTGAAATGCAACGCATAAGCCGCTGTATTTTCCCCTAAAGGAACTTAGCAAATCATTTTAAAGAAGGTCAGAATCGTGCAATCACTGACTCAGACAAGCAGCAATAAAGAAATAGCAGTGCTTCATTCGAAGCACGCTAATGGCTGGCGGCGAACACAATGACGGGCTGCTTTAACAAGAGTCCTTACGCGGTATTGGTGGGGCATGGTGTATTCTCAGCAATATCAAAGTCATAAAAGCTCCGTTAGTTCCAATTTATTCTTCTCTCTGACCGCGATCAGCTCAATGACATCGTACAAAGTGTCCTCAAAATCTTTACGTTTCTGCGTACTCCTGACAGAACCAAGTAGATCTTCCCAAGACATACTACCTCACACCATAGTAAGAGCCATGTTTAAAGGTTATTGGTATGAATAAAATGAGAAGTGTTCTTAAACGCAGCACACTGCGTGGGATGGACGCATGTGAGCGGATTCCCGCTAGCGATAACAAATCCGGGCTTGCAGGCGCAGCCACTTCCTGAACAGACGGCGGCGCACATCCGAGGCTCCTTGTCCAAGCAAGTAGCCGGACAACGAGACATGCAAGTTGTGTACACCTGGTTCTCGCCGCGACACCTCCCAGGGAATCCTGGGCATTGCTCCGGTGGAACACACACGAGCGGTTCGAGGTGTAGAGCGAGAAAGCCCGGCTCGCAGGCGCACCCCTGCCCGGCACAGTATTTGGGACAATTCGACGGGAAAGGGTCAGCGCACGTTGCTGGACAGGGAGAACGACAGGGAGTGAAGTTTTGGTTGGGATTCGGGCATACACGCAGGCACTGCCGGTAGCTGATGCAGGGCCCGTTCTGATGCAACCTGCAATAAGAGCGCGTCAAACATAAGTGCACATGTCCGCTATGAAAAATTGAACACAGCAATGGCTGGAAATTCCTTGCTTGTATACAACAAAAAAGAGCCAGGCCTGCGCGGAACCGCAAGCCAGTGACAGCGTAAGTTGGAGGAGCGAAGTTCTTAGAGGCCATTGTAAACTCTTGGGGAAACTATAGTGCAAATAGTGGTGGTGGGTGTCTCCTGCTCCATAACTCTTATCATTTCGCCAAGTAAGACAGTACCCACTACACCATAATTACTGCAGCATTGTAACGTGTAAATCTGTATAACTGCACATCTTAGAGAGTCTCTTGGCGTCGTCTTCACGAGAACGAACCGAGCTTTCGGCCCGGCCGAGAGTTCGGTTTTTTTTATCTGGTTTATGTTTATGTTTACGTTTCTGTTATCTGCAGTAGGTTTGTAGGAAGAGACAAACGAAGAGGAACAGATGAACGTGCTCAGTTGGCTTGGAGAACAGGACTGTCGAGAATACAGGGAAAGGCGAAGAGCACCAAAAAATAACGTTGTGTGTGTCAGTGTCAACACACACAGTTCTAAAATGAGCGAACAGTCCACAAACGTCGACAAGTCCAGTTAGCGTCTAAAACCAAAAGATGGCGTGTGTAGTCTTCTATACGTGCAATGGCTTCGGTCCAGGATCTTTCTTGCGGGAGTGTTCTATTCTCAGCAAGGAAGAGTTACACTTTCAGAGCATATTGTTGAGTTTTTATTGGTGCTATAACCTACGTGGAAAGCACATACCAAATTTTATGTTCCATGTTATGACGTGCCATTACACATCATGTGTGTGGCTTGACTATATTTCCCATTTGCATTTGGTGACGGTGCTTGCGTAGCAACAAAGGATTGCGCAATGCGCTGCTCTCGTCTACGTAAAGAACGATCGCACACGTCATGTTCCCTCTGATTCTCCTCAAAGCGATGTCCTACGGCTCTCTAAGTGAACTACACGCAGCTTCTCCGCGAGCAGCTATACTCGGCTAGTGACCGTCTTTATCTACAGGTCACTAAAAAATACCACAATCTTTGGACGTCATTAGTGTCGCTCTCCAACGCAGCACTCTTTCACGCAGCTTCGCGAGTGCGTGCCGTCCACTAATATTTGGCTGACATATGCGCAGGAGCCTGTGTGACTGGTCAGCACCGTTATTTGACTATGTCCAAATAGTTGCAGCAGGAACACTTTAGGAGATATTCATTCTGCTTGGTCGTTCCACCTGCGCCAAGGAACACAGATCTCCTGCCCCTTGCAAAATTGCTTGAAAGACCCGTGCCAGCAGACGCATGCACCGTCGTGACACTGCGTTTCGCAACGATCCGGTTTGCGCGGCCTGCCCACGCCATTCAAACTTCCAAGTGTGCTCGTGAACGTGCGCCCCTAGATGCTATGGCCCTAAACCGGATGCGTATTTGGGATTCCCCGAGGCGTGTTTCCCCGAGAATTCGCGCAATCGAGAGGGAAAACGAAGAGACGCGAGGAGAGAGAGGGACCAGCCGGAGTGGCGGGCGGCCGTTCCGCTGCCTTGTTGCACCCCCCGCCCGCATTCGCGTCCGTGGTTTTGTCCCGCGTCCCACACGGCAGGCTCGTACTACAGAATCGCGTTGGTGTCAGCGACGGGCGCTAGCGCGCCCGCCGCTGACGCGCCTGGCTCTGGCATAGTGACACGAGCAAAATAGTGAGAGCGCCGAAGGCGCACCGCGAAGCGGCAACCTATGTTAACTGGCCCCCAATTGACACGGGCAGACACGGCATGCTCGTACTACAGAATCGCGTTGGTGTCAGCGGCGGGCGCGCTGGCGCCCGTCGCTGACGCTCCTGGCTCTGGCAGTAGTGACAAGAGCGAAATAGTGAGAGCGCCGAAGGCGCACCGCGAAGTGGCAACCTATGTTAACGGGCCCCCCAGTGACACGGTCAAACCCCGGCCACCTCGGCCGTGCAAACTACCACCAAAAACAGGGGTGCAAGCGAGCGGTGGAACAGCCCTCCATCGGCCTGCTCCCCTCACGTGCTCTCCTCGCGCTCCGCGTTTTACGCGCGACAAAACCACGGACGCGATTGCAGGCGGGGGGTGCAACAAGGCAGCGGAACGGCCGCCCGCCACTCCGGCCGGCCCCTCTCTCTGCTCGCGTCTCTTCGTTTTCCCTCTCGCTTGCGCGATTCCTCGGGGAAATAGATACACGCGGGCCGGCCGGAGGACAGTTTTGAACAGAGACACATTGTCTCTTCGGTCAAGGGTCATTGGATGCACGAAAAATTTCTCACTTGAGCACCACATATGCCCAGCCGTACCCTCTAAACAAGGTTAACCTAAGCGCCCAAAACCTTACATGATTCGTCAACTTATTATAAATCGAAATGCTTTGTCTGTTATCACATGTGTTCCTTTCCAACTTACAGTCCAGGCAATTAGCTTTGTGTATCATGTATAAATTCTGATAGGGCAATTAGTTTATCTCATTCTGCGTTTCCAAAACGCATCGGTAGAGCTACTGTAAGAGCTGCTGTAAACCTTGAGGTGGCGGATCAAATCATGGGCATGGCAGCTCCATTTAGATGATGGCGGCGAAATAAAAAAGACAAAAAAGAAAAAAGCCGTGTGCTTAGATTTGGATACATGTTCAAGAGCCTCAGAGGGTGAAAAAAATCAGTACTTCCGTCACTATGGCGAAGCAACAATTGGGTCACCAACGCATTAAAGTACAATAAGAGGTAATTATAAATAACATTGCGGGGCGATGTGCTTCGGCTTGGCCCCTCGTCCCCTTCTAAAGGAATTTCTAAAGCTCTCCAAGACGGCGTCCCTCTTCGTTCCGTCTCTTTCAGACTCCTTTCTCTAGCACCACACGCGCTGAGCCGTGCACCCGACATGCGCTGCAGAAATTAGCGCCCTTAACCGAACCACACTTATCCTCACTTCATGTGCCGCTGTGCGATGAGCGTGCTTCTGGAAACGCGTGCGAGTGCACGCTTCTGGTATGGGCCGTATTCTGAGATGTGTTGCCAAAGTATCGCCAGTGAAGTAATTGTGCCCCCGTTTAAGAGTCTCCTCCGATGGTGATAGGCTGGCGAAACAACGGCGGGTCTACGGTTTGTTCAATCAGCGAATCCCACCACAGGAGACAGCAAAGGCGGCACAATTAAGCGACTAGCGATGTCATCACGTTTAGAAACATATGTTAGAACACTGCCCCAGTGCTACCACGATGTGGGCGCGGCTAACCAATCGTGAACGTCTTCGAAAGGCGTTCCGAGGAAATTGGCGACGCGCAGGGCGATGATCATGTGCGGCGCTAGCTGGAGAAGGCCGTCGCAGACGGACGATTCCCTGTGGTTTGTCTAGAGGACGAGGCGCTCTGAGAAATTAAGGCGGCCAGAAATGTGAGCGATTTCGTGGTCGAAGTATCAAGAGCCTCTGTCGTAGGAGGTAGCTCGAGAAGTGGGAGGGCATGTTGGCCAGCTCGGACACGGCCGTCCAGACCAGGCTCGTGGAGTGGGCCACCCAGGTGGAGTGGGCCACCGAGTGAATGTGCTCAGTGTGCTGCCATACACTTGGAGAACAGGACATTCCGGAAGACAGAGAAAGGCGAAGAGCGTTAAAAAATAACGTAGTGTGTATTAGTATCGACACACACACTTCTAACATGAACTAACAGTTCACAGACGTCGACAGGTCCAGTAGACTTCGAGATGCAAAAAGTGGCTTTTGTGGTCCTCTACAAGTGCAATGGCGTGGGCGACGGTCTAAGATCTTTCTTGCGACAGTGCTCTATTATCAGCAAGGAAGAGTTCCACTTTCAGAGCATATTGTTGAGTTTTTATTAGTGCTATAACCTACGTGGAAAGCACATACGAGACCTTATGTTTCATGTTATGACGTGCCATTACACATCACGTGACCCTGTGGTTTGACTATATTTCGCATTTTTATTTGGTGACGGTGCTTGCGTAACAACAAAGGATTGCGCAATGCGCTGCTCTTGTGCACGTAAAGAACGATCGCACACGTCATGTTCCCAGTGACTCTCCTCAAAGCGATGTCCTATGGCTCTCCAAATGAACTAGACGCAGCTTCTCCGCAAGCAGCTATACTCGGCTAGAGACCGTCTTTATCTACAGTTCACTAAAAAATACCACAATCTTTGGACGTCATTAGTGTCGCTCTCCAACGCAGCACTCTTTTCCGCCGCTTCGCGAGTGCGTGCCGTCCATTAATATTTGGCTCACATATGCATAGGAGCCTGTATGACTGGTCGGCACCGTTATTTGACTATGTCCAAATAATTGCAGCAGGAACACTTTAGGATATATTCATTCTGCTTGGCCGTTGCACCTGCGCCAAGGAACACAGATCTCCTGTCCCTTGCGAAATTGCTTGGCAAATCCGTGCCTGCAGACGCACGCACCGTTGTGACAGTGCGTTTCGCAATGATCCTGTTTAAGGCCATAGCACCTAGAGGCGCAAGTTCACGAGCACACTTGGAAGTTTGAATGGCGTGGGTAGGTCGAAGGACAGTTCTGAGCAGGAACTCAGTGTTTCTTCGACCGAGGGTTACTGAATGCAAGAAAAATCCATCACTTTAGCACCACAAGTGTCTAGCCGTACCCTCTAAACATGCTTAACCTAAACGCCCAAAACTTTACATGAATCCTCAACATATTGTAAATCAAAATGCTTTGCCTATTATCATATGTATTCCGTTCCGTGTTCCGTTATATTATTCATTGTAAGAAATTCTTCAAATGATGCTCTACGACCAACGTGAAAGGTTGAATGATTATCATCATCATTATTTGGAAATGTATACTGCCGTGTATATCATCCCGAAGCCTACAGTAGCAGACGTGAAGGCAAGAGCCTAGTACTCACAGCACGAATCCACGAGCGCAGGCACAACCTTTCACGCACTGTAGTATGCAGAGATGCCGTGGAACCTGGCCACATATAGCAGGGCATGCCGTTGAGCACTGGTTGTAGTCCTCGTTGAGTTTGTACATACACTGCATGCATTCGCTCTCGTTGATGCAGTGACCCCAAGAGTTTCGCACGTAACCATTTTGGCAGACACACCGGCGCAGCTTCTGCAGCTCTGTCTGCATCGTGAGCCATGGCTTGCAGAAACGATCCGTTCTAGGGTAGTACCTCACCGGCCTTTCGAGGGGCCCGCATTTGTGACTGGCACCTGCAAAAGGACGCGTGTTTTAAACGCCGGCAAGTGAGAGCGCTTTCTTGACACCTAGTCGCTGCCAGGTCTAACATGAATTACTGTTTCCAAGGCATCGGCTTTGGAGCACATACGATTTTACATTTCACCGGCTTTATTTTGAAGAGAGAGAGAAAGACGTGTATTGCATAAGGACAGTTTATTACTGTTTAATAGGAAGGAAGGAAGGAAGGAAGGAAGGAAGGAAGGGGAAAACAGAAAGGCAGGGATGTTAACGAGAAAGGCGTCCGTTTCGCTACCCCACACTGGGGGAATGGGAAGGGGGAATAGAAAGATGGGAGAGAGAGAAGGAAGGGGAATAAGTACAAAGACGTAGGACAAGCCCAACTGTCAAAGGCGTTCGCGCAAACAAGACATCTTCAAAAAGCGCAAAAGTGCTTTTAGTGCCTTGTGGGCCGACGAGCGTTAAGGGCGGTGTTCGAGTAGCATCTGTACGGAGAGTGACCGATCGTCAAGTTGGGCGTAGCGTCTCAGCAAGTGTTTTCCTCTCCGCGACGAATCGCGGACAGTGGCACAGCAAATGGTCCAGGGTTTCGTCGGTGTCGCACATCTCGCATGTTGCAGTGTCGATCGCTCCAATGAATGCGTATTACTGTTTATTAGGTTACAGCACTGACTATGGACGTTTTTATGCCAGCGACATTCTTATTTATTTGTCTGAGAGTTTTGCTCGAAAGTACGGTCATGTGCTTGAACTTGTATGCGTATACCTTGTGTGTTTCTTCATTACTGTTCAGACGGAACTACTGTTGCTGTGATTATGCCAGATTGCTTCGCATACTGCTTAGCAACCATGCATGTTGAACGAAGCAACCCAGGAGCCAAGGAGTAGCCGGCGCATCATTTATGCCTGGATAAGTATACTTCGAGAAAAATGAACGCTTTCCACGGAAGCAGCATACACTAGACTGGTGATAGTTCTCATGAGAGAACCATCACTCACGGACTGGTCCAAGTCACGGATTGGCAAAAAAGGCTCTTCTGTCATCCTTGAGAATTAGACTGATTACTGCACCAGGCCCGCAGCGTAATAAGCATATGTGCCTATAGTGCATGCCGTACAACATAGTGTCCTGTAAAGCATATGATTTAGTACGTTCTCAGACACCCTGTCGATTAGCCTTGGATTCTTCCATCAGGCCGACCTGAGAGTATGCATTAAGTTACTTAGGCTGACAGCCACCTAACCTCCTCTTCTTTGCGCGGAAACTTGGGCAAATCAGACACGTCATACATTGCCTTGGTTTATGCATATGTATACGCATTATGCTACATATGCGTCAATGGACCGATTAGAGTTTGGGGTATCACACAGGGATACATCTTCTCCAGCACATGTTTCAGCACCGACGATGATCTACGTCCAATGGTATCATGCATAAGAACGACCTCTTGTATAGTGTCCACCACGGCAGAGTTTCGCCTTGCCACAGCCGCTTGCCACGCTCCTTAAAGCCTCGTGTTACAAGTGACTGCGTGGGTGCGTTCTTAACTCCTGACACCTCATCATCAAGAAGGGTTCGCTGTATCTAAAATTCTGCTTTTCCTGCCCGTAGCGTGAAAGTATTAGTCAAAATTCCTGCTCCTTCCTCCCCTCCCTCGTCGCATGTGGAAAAAACCGTTGTTGTTGTTGATATGTGGCGTTTAACGACCCAAAACCAGCTGTGATTATGAGAGACGCCGTAGTGGAGGGCTCCAGAAATTTTGACCACCTGGGGTTCTTTAACGTGCACTGACATCGCACAGCACACGGGCATTAACATTTCGCCTCCATCGAAATGCAGCCGCCGCAGCCGGGATTCGATCCCGCGACCCTCGGATCAGCAGCCGTGTACTATAGCCACTAGGCCACCGTGGCGGGGCGAAAAAACCGTTGATTCCGGTCCCACGAAAGCACGCGAGTTGTATATATGTAGTGTGGGCGGAATGTGGCCAGTATTATGCTCGTTTTTATTCTCGCTTTACAGCGCACGCTAACTCTGCAATTACTATTACAACCTCTTGCACGGCATCACTGCTAGTTTCCTTACGAGAACTTAACATGGGAATAGGTTCTTTCGTGCACCTGATGACTTTCCCAATTCTCTGGTATTGGAGAAATCACATCTGCAACATTCAACACCTCTTTGTTGCTTACAGCAGCACGGAAAAGATACATTGTGCCCATTTTACTTACATGCATATTCCAAGAAATAGCAAAGGACCCCCAGGCATAGAAATCTTAGTGCGGGGACTTCCATGCCTCACGTGGTTTGACTCGTAGTCGGTTGTATATGAGGTCTCCCTTAGTAAAGTGTTACTGTGAAGTGAGTGGCTCTTTTATAGCCTGGGGCGCGATACTAACAAACCGATCTATGACACCTACAACACTTTAAAAAAAACACGTAACAGCGGCTTTCGGATGCCGCATTCATCTTTCGTGCAGTTTGCCACAGTAGAACTTGGTTAAGCGAATGCTCAACTAAAATGACTTTTCCCTTAAACAGAGGTATATATCTTCATCAGCCTACTTTTCTTGCGCGCTTCTCAGAACAATAGGCATTACATCAAAAAAGGCACATCCTTTCCGATGAGTTTCTATTGCTTGCGTCATCAAGGGGTCTGTAACGCTATGCTTAAAAAGCGCATTGTCCTCTTACATATCGTATCTTGTAGCATCTCTTTCGGCAATGCAAACTCAAGGATGTAACAAGCACACATCTTGAATATGACGTTTTCTTGGTCCTAGCGTACATATCGGAGCTTCGAGTAAATCTTGCTAACAATGATGTTTATGATCTGACGTGTTGGGAACGTTACAGCGACTCATCACGGCAACAGTGAGGGCACAAATCATAAAAATACTCATCGACACATAGCATGGGGCATTGTCGGCACAACGACAGTTTCGATAAAGCCACTCACTCTGGTCTAAACATGCAAAGGCTCCATGAGTCGCTTTAGATTAAAGTTTCAGAAGCACAAAAACAATAACACTTTTGTTATGTTCTTCGGTGACACCTTTACGACTTGAAAAGACATTGCACGTAATCTATTTCACAAAGTAACACCGAAGAAATTCACTTCTTCTTTCCTGTAAAGGAATACAAATAGCGAGGTGTCCTGTGCGTCATGCTTCCGTTTAGCAGTGAGAAATATATCCTTAGACTATGCCTTTCTTACCGGTAACCTGATCCGCTTGAGCTACAATGCACAAGGCAAGAAGCGTGAGCATCGTGTTACACGATGGAACACTGTTCTTCTCTGGAACACTGCTCTGGAACACTGTTCACTAACGGCAAAGGTTGCAATCATTTGGGCTTAAATAAAAACGGGACACAGACAGCCGCCGTCTGGCCCCTCATAACAGGACAATTGTTCCTCCCTATAGCACTTGGAGCGGTGAGGGCTCGAGTTGCCCTAGGAATAGAGAACAGTACATCTACTTTGCTCAGTAACCACTTCAGCGGTTAAACTGAGCCCGCAGTGGGTGAATACGTTAGCGCGTTCGTCTATTCAGACGGGTTGTAGTAACAAAAGAAAAATAGCTTTAGTGATGGCATTTGCAATTATTATAACCTCAACTAATAATACAAATGTGCAGGACGACGGTTCTCTGAAATCTCTGCACCACGCTAGATGCAAAAGGACTAGACAAAGCGCTAGACAAAACACGCTAGACTAGACAAAGCGCTGGACAAAAGCGCTAGACAAAATGACCTGTCTTTTTTTTTCAGGTAGCGCTGTTTTTATAGCAACAGCCGACACTGCAGCTGTGTGAGTATCCTATTGTTGCTCTCGAGTTTCGTCGGTTCCCTAACCTGGACACATTTTTGAACGAAGCCTGCTGCGTGTTTAAAATTTCAGTGGCTATACAATCTCGCACGCAGGAAAACAGGCATCGATGGACTAACGTGGGTCATTAGTGTTATGTATTCATTGTGTCTGCATCATTCTGTTATGACATGTGTACTTAAGAAGTCATTTGCTAACCTCAATTTGGCGGAGGGGAATACGTTATTTATTTATTTTCTTTTCTACGTTGACTGTAAGCCTCCCACGGGGAAGGGGGGGGGGGGGGGGCTACTGCACGTGTATATATACATCAGCGCTGGCTAATGAAGACGTTGTTTTCTTCTTTCCACTCCTGTGTGTCGACTATTGTGGACCGGCCAGTGCCCACACGGCAATTATACGTAATGACAGCTGCGTAGGCGCTCCTCGGGGAGGCAAAGCACACGGGTTGGTATCGCGCACTGTGCACCGACTTCACTTTCCACCACTTCAATCTCGTGTGGTGAACACAATCCGCTCAAATCCACGAACGTGCGCACGTACACTGACGTTCCTTCTCTGTGTGCAGTCTTCTTGAAGCGACCGCTGCTTTCACCCACAACCGAAATGCTGTATATTGCAAGAAAGAAAGAAAGAAACGTCTCAAGAGACGGGGATTCACATGTCAACCACTGCTGGGATGTGGGGCTAGTCAAGCTGCGTTTATATCGCAGCTTTTTTCCCACATTCCCCACCACATTGTATCTTCATTTCATATAACATTATAAATATATGTAAATAATGGTAAAATGTGGTGAATAAACTTCAACTTCGACCTTCGCGTGTTTTTTCACCGTTAGGGGTAGGGCTCCCGATTTCTTCCCAACCATTCTCGTAAAGCAGTTTCGCTAACCACATAATTTCAGAGCTAGGATGCAAAGGGTGGCAACTACCATTTCCGGACAAGCTTGTGCGAGAGGTCTTCGTTACATTTACGCCACACGCGCATGATAAATGCGGACAAGAGCTGATTTGTATAGAGGTCCAATGCATGAAGCCGAAGTGAGCGCAGCAACCTTGATCATGAACTCAGTAGTTAACTGAACCCACTAATTTTTCAATGGGACATCAAGAAGTGTCCAAATTCAGAAAATCGTGCATTTAAACGATTATAAACGTGTTTTAAATCTTACAGTTAGAGAAGAAGGTCAAGCGCTCCCTGAACTCAAACATTGTCTCGCGAATCATTCCGCTGCTAGCATAAAAATCTTAGACAACATGAATAAAGCAAAACGTCAGAAGCAGTCAAAGGAAATACACTATCAGAGCCAGCTCTCAGTTGACAAACATGGCCATTACAATCTTATATACGACATTGCATTTTGAATTAAACGTATGTAGCTCTGATGCACATATGAAGAAAAAGACATATTATAGTTGCTGTGCAACAATATAATAATTTCCTCGTCTTCGTCGTTGTTCTTGTTGTAGTTGTGGTACTTTACGGCGAAATGCCTAAACATTTCTGCACTTCACATGGTTTCTCACTAACTGCAGCGTTCTTGCTTACAGGATGACAACAATGCATGGAAACGTAGCCGTATACAGCTTCCCTGGGAAATATTCCGATCCGCGAATTGCGGCAACTGGACTCTTAGATCAAATATAATAATGTGCTATTCGATTCGACATTCAAAATTTTCAAACTTACGCACCTAAAATTCATAAATGATATAATCTTATCTATACGGAGGCAACGAGAGGTGTCTGTCTCCAGCTCGTACCAGCATGTCGCCTCCCTTTGGTTAAGCTTCCGGTAAGGCTCAATAAAGGGCAGGCCACATGCTATTCGGGAACTTGTAGCAAGTGTCCTGCTGTAATCTACTCCACTGTATCAGTAGAAATATGGCTGCTGTAACACATCTGGCCGTAACATTTCTTTGTGCTTCACTTGATAATAATGCATTCCTTCAGCAATGTTATTGTTTTAGGAAACGCGGCAAGCAAAATGTACACAATAAGAATGTCCCTTATTTTATTACTAAATAAGACACAGAAGCCGCTGTCTCTTTCCCTAAAGGGACTCTGCAAAACATTTTGAACAAGGTCAAAAACGGCGCAGATCAGTCGCGGAGGCTCCTGAGAACATATGAGCCAGTTTTCGGCGCGCACCGAGAAATTGGCAATTCGTTTTCAGACACAGCTGTAACGCCCCCGGTTTTCTTTTAGCCATGTCACTTAGGGCAGTAACGATTCCGTTTGACCGTATTCGCCGCTCTTTAATCGAGATACACACATTTTGTTTATTTGCCGCAGTCATGACAAAGAAATAATGCATACAAGATGCTTCCGAAGTCGCACGATCAGCCATTGCAATTTCCGCCTCAAGCGAATTAGTCGGTGCCCCAAGTGGTGTCATTTATTCAAAGAAGGGGAAGCGCTTTCCAGCTGTGTATAAAACAAGCCACGAATTCGCTTGTGCGTGCGGTCCAATAATATTTCCGTAACATATGCATGGAAACCTCTCCGACAGATCGGCAAAATTGTTTGACGATGTTCAAGTAATTCCAGCAGGACCACTTTAGGTGATGTTTATTCTGCGTGATCATTGCACCTGTGCCAAGGAACACAGATCTCCTCTCCCTTGCGAAATTGCTTGGCAAATCCGTGCCAGCAGACGCATTCACCGTTGTGACACTGCGTTTCGCAACGATCCGGTTTAGGGCCATAGCATCTAGGGGCGCAAGTTGACGAGCACACTTGGAAGTTTGAATGGCGTGGGCAGGTCGGAGGACAGTTTCGAACAGGAACGCAGTGTCTCTTCGACCAAGGGTCACTGGGTGAAAGAAAAATACATCACTTTAGCGCCACATGTCCGTACGCTCTAAACAAGTTTAAACTAAATGTCCAAAACCTCACATGACTCGTCAACATATTATAAATCGAAATGCTTTGTCTGTTATCATATATATTCCTTTCACTCTTACAGTTCAGGCAATTAGCTGTGTGCATAATGTATGAATTCTGATAGGGCAATTAGTTGATCTCATGCTGCGTTTTCAAAGACGTGTCGGTAGCTCAGCTGCTGTAATGTGTTGGCTTGCAAAACTTGAGGTGGCCGGATCAGATCATGGGCATGGCAGCCATATTTCGATGATGGAGGCGAAATGCATAAAAAGAGCCGTGTGCTTAGATTGGCATACATGGTAAAGAACCTCATATGGTCAAAAAATCAGCACTTTCGCCACTATGGCGAAGCGACAATTGGGACAGCAACCCATTAGAATACAATAAGAAATAATGATAGATAACATTTTGGGGGCGATGTGCCTCAGCTTGGCCCCTCGTCCCCTTCCCCATTGCTGTATTTTCTCCGATGGTGACCTGTAGCGTGCATAACGAGCAGCTTTTGATCGCGGCCCCGGCGGACGCACTTTCGGCAGAGGCGAAAATGCCAGAGGCACGAGCACGGTGTGTTGTCATTGCACGTTAAAGAACCCTAGATGTTCGAATTTCTAAAGCCGTCCACTATGGAGTCCCTCTCCTTTCCGTCTTTTTCAGACTCCTTTCCCTAGCACCACGCGCGCTGAGCCGTGCACCCGACATGCGCTGCGGAAATTAGCGCCCTTTCCTCCACCGAACCACACCGATCCTCACCTCATGTGCAGCTGCGCGTTGAGCGTCCTTCTGGAAACGCGTGCGAGGGCATGCTTCTGATATGGACCGTATTCTGAAATGTCTTGCCAAAGGTGATAGTATCACCAGGATACTAATTGTGTCCCCGTTTGAGTCTCGTGCGGTGGTGGTAGGCTGGAGAAGCAAACCGGAAAAGTGACGGCGGGTCTACGGCTCAATCAGCCAATCGCACCGCAGGAGACAGCAAAGGCGACACTATTAAGTGGCCAGCGATACTATCGCGTTTGGCAACACATCTCAGAACACGGCCGCAGCGCTACTACGGAGTGAACGCGGCTAACCATTGGTGAATGTTTTTCGAAAGGCGTTCCGAGGAAATGCGAGATTCGCAGAGCGATTATCAGTGTGCGGTGCTAGCTGCAGAAGGCTATCGCCGACTGACGCCTCCAGGTGCTTCGTCTAGAGGACGAGGCGCTGCGTGAAATTAAGGCGGCGAGAAATGTGAGCGATTTCGTCATCGAAGTATCAAGAGCCTTTGGCGTAGGAGGTAGCTCGAGCAGTGGGGAGCCATGTTGGCCAGCTCGGACACGGCCGTGCAGACCAGGGTCGTGGAGCGGGTCACGCAGGTGGCCGTCAGCCATGGACAGATGGCCATAACACGGAACCTTCCAGACATGCTTTTCTTCATGATATTAAGCTTTTCCTCAGTCTCAGAGAGGGCAATCATGTTGCTAACTCCAAACGATATATATACATTGCGCGCCGCTTGTGCTGTCGCCAAAGCTCCTGCGTGGCCAATTTGTTTGAGGCGCTTGCCCGAGTTCCGGGAGGTCGTGAGTTCGAATCCCTGGTGCGGCGCCTCGCGAAAGTTTGAGTTTCTAATGCGCTATTTTCTTTTATATATATATATATATATATATATATATATGTGTGTGTGTGTGTGTGTGTGTGTGTGTGTGTGTGTGTGTACATAAAGCGTCACGGCGTCGGTAGCGGGAAACACCGACGGCAAAAGCCAAATTCGAATATCCATGTAACTGCCACCACAATAATTATTCCTAATTCCTCCAATACAGCCGTGCTTTATAACCAAAGCAGATTGTGACACATAAAACCCCGCATGGGGCCATATGTTGGATGGCGCGGAAACGAATCCCACGACTTCGAATACATGGTCCCATGTGGTTGAAATCACTCCATAGCCCTGCACTACAGGGCTTGTGCTATAATTATATCTTAGTTTGCCACGTAATCCCATTATTTATTATTAACAAGAAATTTATCAATAATTCTTTACGACCAACGTGAAAGATTGAATCACCATCCTCATTCTTTAGAAAGATATACTGCCGTATGTATCATCCCGAAGCCTACCGTAGCAGACGTGAAGGCAAGAGCCTAGTACTCACAGCACGAATCCAGGAGCGCAGGCACAACCGATCACGCACTGCATCGTGCAGACAGACGGTGGACGTTGTCCACACACAAGAGGACATGCCGTTGAACATTGGTTGTAGTCCACGTTGCGTTTGTATATACACTGCATGCATTCGCTCTCCTTGATGCAGTGTCCCCAAGAGTTTCGCACGTAACCATTTTGGCAGACACACCGGCGCAGCTTCTGCAGCTCTGTCTGCATCGTGAGCCATGGCTTGCAGAAACGATCCGTTCTAGGGTAGTGCCTCACCGGCCTTTCGAGGGGCCCGCATTTGTGACTGGCACCTGCAAAAGGACGCGTGTTTTAAACGCCGGCAAGTGAGAGCGCTTTCTTGACACCTAGTCGCTGCCAGGTCTAACATGAATTACGGTTTCCAAGGCATCGGCTTTGGAGCACATACGATCTTACATTTCACCGGCTTTATTTTGAAGAGGGATAGAAAGAAAGAGAGACGTTTATTGCATAAGGGCAAAGTTCAACCTGGATAAGTGTACTCCTAGAAAAGTGAACCCTTTCCACGGATGCAACGTCACACTGGACTGGTGATAGTTCTTATAAGAGAACTATCTGTCACGGACTGGTACAAGTCGCGGATTGGCACATACGGAGCTTCTGTCATCCCTGAGCATAAGACTGATTACAGCGCCAGCCCCCGCAGCGCAATAAGCATATGTGCCTAGAGTGCATGTTGTACATCATAGTGTCCTGTAAAGCACATGGTCTAGTACACTCTCAAACACCCTGTCGATTAGCCATGGATTCTGTTATCAGGCCGACCTGACGATGGGCATTAAGTTACTCAGGCTCACAGGCACCTAACCTCCTCTTCTTTGTGCGGGAATTTGGCGCGAATCACAGATGTCATGTCATAACGTGCTTCATCTTCAACGTGTGCATGCGGCCACGACGACGAAGATATCCATCACCTGTTGATTGATTGTCCCAAGTACACCAAGCAGAGACAGCGAGTCGCACATGAGCTACGTTTGTGAGATTCAGCGCGCACTTTTTCGCTTGAGAAAATATTAGGACCGTGGCCACCAAAGATACACCACAAGGCCTTAAGAGCCCTTCAACGCTTCTTTGAAGAGACGAAAATCAGTGACAATTACTGACTGGACCGTTTTTACAGTGTTGTCTGTGAGACGCGAGCGGACTTTTTTGGGACTAGATTATTATTATATTTTATTTTTTATTTATTTTTATTATCTAAGCGAAAAGGGGTAGCCGTCACCAAAAATGGCGACAACAACTCCTTAATTTATTTTTACATCAATAAAAAAAAGAGATGTCATACATTGCCTTGGTTTATGCACATGTATACGCATTATGGTACGTATACCTGAACGCGTCGATTACAGTTTGGAGTATTGCGCATGGATGCATTTTCTCCGGCATATGTTTCAGCACCTACGATGATTAACGTCCAATGGTATCATATACAAGAACGACCTCTTGCATAGTGCCTGTCCACCACGACATAGTCTCGCCTTGCCACAGCCGCTTGCAACGCTCCTTAAAGCCTCGTGTTACAAATGACTGCATAGGTGCTTAACTCCTGTGACTTCATCATCCAGAAGCGTTCGCTGTTTTTTAAAATTCTGCTTCTCGTGCCCACTGGGTGCAAGTATTAGTCTAAATTGTCGCCTCTTCCTCCCCTCCGTCGTCCCACGTGGAAAAAACGTTGATGCCCGTCCCACGAAAGCACGCGAGTTGTATATATGTAGTGTGGGCGGAATGTGGTCAGTATACGGCTCATTTTTATTCTCGCTTAACAGCGCATGCTACCTTTGAAATTGCCCCGCCACGGTGGTCTAGTGGCTAAGGTACTCGGCTGCTGATCCGAGGGTCGCGGGATCGAATCCCGGCCGCGGCGGCTGCATTTCGATGGAGGCGAAATGTTGAGGCCCGTGTGCTGTGCGATGTCAGTGCACGTTAAAGAACCCCAGGTGGTTGAAATTTCCGGAGCCCTCCACTACGGCGTCTCTCATAATCAGAACTGGTTTTGGGACGTTAAACCCCACATAACAACAACTACCTTTGAAATTACTACTACAACCTCTCGCACAGCATCACTGCAAGTTCGCTTACGAGAACTTAATATGGAAATAGGTTCTTTCGTGCACCTGATGACTTTCCCCTTTCTCTGGTATTGGGGAAATCACTTCTGCAACATTCAACATCTCTTTGTTGCTTACAGCAGCACAGAAAAGATACATAGTGCCCATTTTACTTACATGCATATTCCAAGCAGTGACAAAGGGCTCCCAGAAATAGAAATCTTAGTGCGGTGACTTCCATTCCTCAAGTAGTTTGACTCGTAGTCGGTTGTATAAGAGGTCTCCCTTAGTAAGGCGTTACTGTGAAGTGAGTGGCTCTTTTATAGCCTGGACTAATATACTAACAAGCTGATCGATGACGCCTACAACGGTGCAAGAAACACGTAACAGCGGCTTTCGGACGCCGCATTGAACTTTCGTGCAGTTTGCCACAATAGAACTTGGTTAAGCGAATGCTCAACTAAAATGATTTTTCCAGTAAACAGCTGTATTTATCTTCATCAGCCTACTTTTCTTGCGGACTCCTCATAACAATAGCTATTACCTCAAAAACAGGCCACAACCTCTCCGATGAGTTTCTATTGCTTGCGTCATCAAGGGGTCTGTAACGCTATTCTTAAAAAGAGCATTGTTCTCTTACTTACCGTAGCTTGTAGCGTCTGTTCCTACAATGCAAACGCAAGGGTGTAATCGAGCTACTGCGATCTACTTTTAAAGACAATAACAGAAGATCTGCAGCGGAGCACAGCTTTCTTTTAACCCTGCGTCATACTCGCTATAGCAAAGCTGTAACTTATATTGCAGGTTGAAATTTCGGAACAGCAGCATTCCGTATGCCATTAAATTGGTAACCATTTTATATTCAAATACTACCTAGAAACTACTACTTGTCTTATCGTCAATTTGCTTGCTAATTGTAACCGTGTACTTACCAGCATTCGTGTATTGTACTTTTTCCTTTGATTTATGCATGTATGTTCTTATTCGGGTTTTTTCCTTATTTTCCTGCTAGTCATTTTGCTGTTGTTTTTTCTTATAACAGTTAACCAAGCCTCCCGGTGCACTTATGACCACGATCGCTTAATAATAATTTATCGGAATTTGCGTCCCAAAACCTAGGATTAAAAAAGATGCCATGGCGGGAGGAGGGGGAGGGGGGGAGGACGTGGAGGCAGGCAGTGGGGGGCTCCATATATGTCGTCGACCCCCTCAAGTTCTTTAGCGCGCACTGACACGCACAATGCACAGGCCTCAACATTGCGCCAACGTCGAAATTCAACCCCTGCAGCCGGTATTCGACACCGCGACCTTCGGATACTTAGCCAAGCGTCGTGGCCACTACACCACCGTGTCGGGGCAGCTGTGGACCCTTTTATGTATAATAGTGTACGAACAATAAAGAATACCCCTGAAACACGGGCATGCTAAAGTGTTTTCGGTTAGGGGACATTTACCGGAAACTGTTCATGGGCAGTGACCCACGACAAAAAGATTATCTGTCGATTGATTTGTGCGGTTTAACGTCCCAAAAACCAGCTCTGATTAGGAGAGACGCCGTAGTGGAGGTCTCCGGAAATTTCGACCACCTGGGGTTCTTTAACGTGCACTGACACCGCACAGCACATGGGCCTCAACATTTCGCCTCCATAGAAATGCAGCCGCCGCGGCCGGTATTCGATCCCGCGACCCTCGGATCTGCAGCCGAGTGCCATAACCACTAGACCACCGTGGCGGGGCAGAGTATCTGTCTCCCGTTAAAGTTGCATAGCCGAAAAGTAGCTCCCGAATCTGCTTTTAGAGAGCAAAAAGCCTACACTCGCCGACAACTTACACGAATCACAAACACAAGGATATTTTTACCAGAACCATGATATCCCATAAGTGCTTTTTTTACCTTGCCAATCGTTTTAATTCTTAACCGTAATGAGAATTGTCGAACCGCAAATATTTGTGCCGCCCTGTCAAATGCTCACGTGCCCGCAATGCAGGGTCCAGCAGTGTCATTTGCTGCTTCGTCATCGCGGGTATTGCGTCGTGAAACGAATATCCACGTTATATACCACCACAATTAAAAGAGATCCTTTAAGTAGTTCCGCACTGTGCAAATGCAATTCAATGTGCGGCTGTTATCCAAGAAGCTGTTCTAGCTTTGGCACCCTCCCCCTACCAAGGCCGCCGGATTACCATGATAATGTTCTTGCTCCTCTTTCAGCTCGAGGTACATAGTATGTCGTGACCTGAAAAACCCGCATGCCAAATATGCGAAACAGGGGTGCTAAAACAAACCCACAGTATCCTCTCTCGCTAAAATGAAACAATTCTTGGCACCTAGTTAATATTTCGCGCAACCAGATGAGAACGCTTTGACAGCAGCATGCTTCACATTTCCTTGGACTTCTTTATGCTAACGTCGCAAGCAGGCTAGCTGGTTTGGAGCGGGAATTTAACCTAGGCCGTCTGCGTGGCAGCCAGGTGTTCTACCAATGAGCCATGCCAGCTGTTGAGGCTGCTTCGGGAAAGAGTGCCTACATGCGGTGAAGAGCAAAACATATCCATGTATACCGTGGCAGAGTAAGTAGCTGGGAAACAAAAGTAAGGAGGAGGGAAAGAGAGTCTGGAGTTAGGCGTAGTATAGCCTTGCGTATTATTGTATTACAGTAATGCAACGTGGCAAAAAAGCAACTTGAGGGTGGGGTAGAGGGATGTGAGAGGGACCATAGCATACCCATGTATAGAGTGGTGTAGCAAGGAGGTGAGAAAGCGAAGTGAGAGCCCGAAGGAGGAAAAGAAGGACCATAAGTCCATAACGCACGGCATAGCAACAGGACAGGGACTAAAGTACAGCGGAAACGCACACAGCGCTAACTTTCGACGGCTATGTACGTGTCCGCCTTTCCTTAGTCCCAGCCTTGTTGCACTGCTCTGTGGTTATGGGTCCCAAAAAGCTAGGCTGGCAATGAGCCTGAGGTGAAGGCCACCAGCGCCGCATGACAGTAAAACAAGAGGGTGGGAATGGGACGTTACAGTGAGTAGAAGCGATGTGCAGGTTAGGAAGGGAAAATGAGGTAAAGTAAAGCGTAGCATGCCCATGCATAGTATGCTATTGCAAGGAGCAGGGATATGGCAGTGAGGGTGAGGAGAGGAAAAGGAGTGGAAGCCCCCAATCACGGCTGTGACATAACCGTGAGCCCCTTGTGCGAGATGCCTCCATTTTTAAAAAAAAAATGTTTTCTGTCTTACTGCTTTTACAAACTGCTCCATATTTTGCGCCGTTCGTCTTGGGAACGTCTTAGGAACACCTAACGAAGTTTCTGTGCTGCCGTATGCCATAGGCACGACCACTTTTTCCAAAGCATCTGCCATCGCAGAAAAACGGTTCACTGTGAAGGACATTACTTTTGCCTGTGTGTCAGGGGTATACCACATACTGAGACATCTTTTCGTAGACAAAAAAAAACGATAATCGACGGCGCAAGCAGTGTATTGTGACGCATTGCATAGCGCCCCACTTAGATTTCTAAGTACAATTAGAAAAAGCAACGAAGGAATTCGGACCGGCCTTACCTTATAAGCCTGATCCATGTTTGGAAAATATATAAAACTCTAAAACTGCTTGCCTTCGTTTTATGCTTAGAAATTGATGATTTTGTGCTTTGTCTTCCAACTAGCTGTCTTCTTTTCATCCTTGACTTGACAACGGGTACGAAGCTGAACATTATCATGAAAGTAACAGAAGAGCTTGAAGCACTTTTTCCTATCGACAATATCGAATTGTGCTCAACTGCGGTGCACTCATAAACGACGACGCAGTTTGAACCACGACACCAAAGCCACAGGTCAGAAACTTTTTTTGTGTGCTCAAGTTGCTTTCTGTTCGCTATAGTGAGCCATATTCAATCATAGCTGCTGCGTCATTGTTCTTCAGAAGAGCCAGCTTAACAGTGTAGAGAATGAAAGGTAAATGACTTGGAGTAGGTCGATCAGCCTCTACTTTCGGAGGGGTCGATAGAGCCGCCCGCTGTTAAAGACACAATAATACTGGACAGCTATGTGCCTCGGGAATCGCTAATCCAACATCTATACATAAATTCTAATATAGGCGCACTTTAGTGAATGCTGAATAAAGTGCAGACCATCAATTAGCCTGGTTTCCCTTGTGTGTAAGGCCGTAGTTTTATAATTACTTTTGCTCCACTTTACCTCATTAGTTCATTATCCACCCTAATGTGTATACTTATTTAATTATGCTAATATCACATAGACAGTGAGCTACGTTAAGAGTGAAATCTGAGGCGATCAACGCCTTGGGCTTCCCCCTCCTTCTAACATCCTCGCGTTTGTGCTTTGGGATAGTTGGCGTAAGTGGCGCAAAAAATAAGAGTCATGTAGCAGCATATCAAATCCTGATGAAACACTGTGCCGCTTTCACTGCCTCACGACGTGACATCTATGAATTAATACTCAAGTTTTGCTTAGATAGCGTGATATATCTACAGCAGAGTATATAATTCTGGAGACTGCGGGAGCGCGTCCGGGACTGTAGCGCTGCGCCTCCTGGCGGCTGCTCGACATAGTTCGAGAAAGCTTTCAGCGCACGCTCACCCCACTTCAAAGGCGCACTTTCCGGAGCATGGCACAAAGCGCAAGATGTCACTCCTGCAGACGCTGCGAAAGGGTCCGTGCCCCTGAGCGCAGGTACAGCGGCAAAAATGCCTTGTTTGCACCAGCAGTCCTCGAAACGCGCCCGCCACTATGCTTTCTTCCCAGATGCAGTTCGCAAAACGTGCATTGTGTCCCTTTTTCTAAAACGGAGTTGCGTGATGGGCTCCACGTGAAGAGATGTACGAGGTTCTCTATTACGACAGCTGCATTTCTTATTGTCGAGCCAGATGCCAAGAGCCAGGAAAAACGATGAGTAAACGAGGGTCATTTCACATTAGAATGAGTATGCGAAACAATGAGGGTCTAGGGCGTTCGTAAGGATTCATGTTCGAAACTGCGCCAAAAAAGAGGCACCAGTATACAAAGATTGCACAGCCACACTACTCCTACATGAGAGAAGCAGAGAAATCCCGATCAGGAGAGGCGTGAGACAGGGCGATACAATATCACCGATGCTATTCACTGCATGTTTAGAGGAAGTCTTTAAACGTCTAGACTGGGAAGAAAAGGGCATTCGAATAGACGGAGAATATCTAAACAATTTAAGATTTGCAGACGACATTGTGCTCTTTAGCAATGAGGGTGACGAACTACAAAACATGATTGATGACCTAAACAGGGAAAGCATTAAAATTGGATTAAAAATGAATAGGCAAAAGACCAAAGTTATGCTCAATAGCTTAGCTAAGGAACAGGAATTTAAAATCAACAATGAACCCTTACAATGTGTAAACGAATATGTATATCTGGGACAGTTAATATCAGGAACTCCTACCCAGGAAAATGAAATTCTCCGTAGAATAAGGCTGGGCTGGAGCGCATTCGGAAGGCATTACGAAATCATGACCGGACACTTGCCGCTCTCATTAAAGCGAAAAGTATTCAATCACTGCATTCTCCCAGTACTAACGTACGGTGCAGAAACATGGAGAATAACGAAAAAACTAGAGATGAAACTGAGGAGCACGCAACGTGCAATGGAAAGAAAAATGATAGGGGTAACGCTAAGAGATAAAAAACGAGCGGAGTGGATCAGAGAACAGACAGGAGTAGCCGATATTATCTTATCAATTAAAAGAAAGAAGTGGACCTGGGCAGGACATGTCATGAGGAGGAAGGATAATAGGTGGACAGTAAGAGCGACGGAATGGATACCACGAGAGGGAAAACGCAACAGAGGTAGGCAAAAGGTTAGATGGAGCGATGAAATTAAAAAGTTTGCGGGCATAAAGTGGAACCAACTCGCTCAGGATAGGGTGGATTGGAAATCGTTGGGAGAGGCCTTCGTCCTGCAGTGGACCTAAACAGGCAGATGATGATGAGTACACAAAGTCATCTTTTCTCCTTTATCTCAGGCTTCGGTCATTTTGCGCTGGTTTTAACAGAATGGAACATGCTTCTCTGCAGCTAATATCTATTAGCGCACGAGCCACAACACTGTACTTCAAAATTCCCCACCAGTAGGTTGGTTGGTCTGCCCAGAACTTCTTTTTTATTCTCTTTTTTTGCCGCTTAGATACGGCGGCGTCATAGCCTTCAAATAAGAACTACGACCTACGTGCTTTACGAAACGTCCAACCGATGGGAAGTTTTCACAGTCACCTCCTCAATGCACCACAATTCCCACCCGGCTGAAGCAGATATATATACACTGAGGCCCGAAGGCGCGAAAACACTCAAGATTGATCGAGCATATTTTCTTGGAATACAAAAGAGCTTTTCTTCCAAACCTAACAGCAAAGAATCTTCTTCCATTGTCCGTTTTATCCTCCTGTAAGAAATGTATAAAGCGACAGGGTCCCTTGCCTTACCTGCACTACACTGTCTCAGAGCATAGCTGGCCAGTGTAGCGATACAAGAGTTTCGCGATAGTGTCTTAGGGACACTTTTGAGTATCTAAATTTCTGCACCAAGCTGCATTTGAAAAATATATTTATATCTCAGTACTGAAACACTTACACGATATAACTATTGATTCGAGATGCTATGTCGGACACGGGTATCTCGTTCATTTCTTGTCACAAATGAAATGACGTGTTTGAAGGAATAAACAAGAGCTTTTTTTATTTTTGTTCAGTCATGCAAAGACACGGCTGCGGTCATTCTTCAGCTTGAATGTAGAGACATCTTGTGGAGTAATAGCAGACCCAGGTGATAGCCGAAGTGTTTAGGTTAACTTAGATATTTGTTTTAGAATAGGCACGGCCATGATGCAGAATTTTCATGCCATGCAGGCGGTATTTATTTCTTATAACAAGGACATACGCTCCTCTTCTTCTGGTTTGCAAGCCTTTTCTACCGGCGTAGCTAAAGCTGTCAAGGAGATTTTAGACGTTTCTGTTGGTAGAGTAAATTGAGCAACCTTTTCAGCGAGAGCTCTTGTATGTAAAATAAAACTCTCAATTCAACGCAACAGTAGCAATTCAACACTAGCAAATATGCTAGTGTTTCAAGCTTTATGCTTACCTTGCAAGCTTCAGTCCAGTGCTGCGCTTATTTCAGACATTAAAGGGTCCCTGAAACGTTTTTTTGACATTGCGTCACTGATTAGGCAACACAATTGCGAAATCATTCACACCATAAATAAAGCGAAGCACAATGCGCTAAGGCAGCTATGGGCTTATTTCTGTCGCCTTCCTCCTTACCACTGCTGTTCCTCCTCAACTCGATCTGGTGCGGAGTGCGCGCTAGCGACGACAGCGCCTCCCGCGTCAGCCGCTCTGCCGAGCCTCCCGTAGTGACATAGCGCCCCGATATCCTCACTGAGGTCGCCCGCCTCGGCAGTGCTAGCCCTCTGTAATAGAGCGCCGGCGACTCGTGTGACGCCGCCAGATGCCGCGATGATACCGTTGGCTGAAACGAAGGAGTACGTTGTAGAAGCACGTTGTTCGCAGCTAGGTTTTGAAAATTACGCGCACGTCACTTGGGTCGGGGCCAATCAGCGACCTCCCATTCGATCGCTCGATGGCGGGGGCGTTTGAAAACGCTTTTTGGCGAGCCGCTGCGACCTTTTGCGATACGCGTGTTCAAAACCTTATTGTAAATTACACACTTTACGCACAGCGCTAAAATCTGTCCTGTAATGGTCCTAGTGACCCGCTCTACCGGATCACCATGTTTGCACAAAATCGTAAAAACCGTTTCAGGGTCCCTTTAAGCTGCACATTAACAAATACCTTTGCGGAGCATCAGCGCCCCCGAAATTAAGTAAAATGCATTTCACGATCTGTCTTATCGTATCTGTATTCCGGAATACTTTTTCCTTCTTTTTGCGAAACTGTCTTCGCAATATCCCGCTACGTCGAAGACAAATGCATCTCAGTATCCGCATTCTAGGCTTCCAGCACTTGTATTGCATTATCTGCTGGGCGGAATAAGTTTGTGAGTTTCCCTACCCAGCCCTGGGGCAGAGCATATCAATTGCGAGAAATCGTCAAAAAGGACGCCCATATTTCGAACCTAGCGTTACGGCAATATTACCGAAGATTCGCGTAGATTCCCCGCGACTCTGCATGTGATCTGGCCTACGTATTCCACTGGTGTTCTTATCAAACGGTAGCCCAATTTTGTGCGGGACCACTTGATTCGGCGATGAACTTCTTGTAATGTGGGCGTCCCTCATTGCCGATAGCATACACGTTCGTACGTGGGAATTGTTCGCTTCCGAGAGGCTCATTTGCTCGCTCCTTTACGTTCTTCCATAAAGACTGAGACCTCCTAAAAATTTCCTCTCTTTAACAACGCTCCTCTATCGATGCCCCGGCCAGTCGCCCAGGCCCAGACCAGCCCGTTGCTAACGCATCGCCCACGCCAGTCGCCCAGGCCATTCGGTTGCTAACGCATCTTTCCCTCCCCATATCATAGTGGTAACTTGCCGTGTCGTAATGAGTACCCTTACTGAGGTGGTGGATCTTAGGTGGTGCGTGAGTGGTTGCACCGTTAATGATGTCTAAAAACTGCGATGTGTCTCTCTCACGGTTCCCGTGAAAGGCGTAGTCGTCTTAGAGCATCCAGCATTCCTTGTGCAGAGAGCTTTGAAAATAGGGTATTGTAGGTTGATTCCACTGAAGTGTGCAGCACATGAAGATTGCTTTTATTCGAGGGCTGCAAAACGCGTTGAGGCCAATCTAACCTTCCTAACTAACTGCAGTGTCTCTAACGGATCCTTGACTAGCCATATCGGCTACGGATCATGATGTTCTAGCAGAATTTTTGTAAATCATTTCAGTGAAATAAAAAAACATTCTTATTCTTCTAACTATCCCGCTTTCACCTCTTCAACTCATCTTCCCTGTGGCTTACAGTCATTTTTCTGCGTCCTCCCTTCATTTCCTTGCTTCCTCGTCATTTGGTCATTTTCTGTTTTTTTTCCTTCCTTCTTATTGCCTATATATTTTCCCTGTATTTATTCCCTCTCTCCAAACGTAGGAACGGATTCTGCCCCTCTCAGGTAAATGTTGGCAGCCTGCTCTCACCCTGTTTCCTTCCCGTTTCCTCGTGTTTTACATTCGAATGATGTAGTCTTGCACTCATCTACATATTTTCCCACACTTTTTGAAAGAACAAATAGACCATTAAGTATAGCTTCTAGATGTCCTAACTGTAGGATAAACCCGCTTTCTTGACATGCACATAAGCTAGATATACGAAATCATGTTAGTTCTTACACGTATAGGTCGGCATCGCATCGGCACAAGCAGCGATCCATGCTCAAAATGCAATTATTTATTAGAAGCACCTTCGGAAATGTGCGTATTTAAAGAACACTTTCAACAGCGAATAACAGCGAAACATGCAGATCCTTTAATAGGAACAGTTTCCTCAGCATGAAAAACTAATATGTCATCTTTGTCCTCACATTGCCACAAACATTATTTGAAGTGGCAGCAATATGTAATCCAAACGATGCTCTTCAATGGGCCAGCACACCTCCAAAATCGAACTTACTTAATCAAGGTCTTCGCCGGGGCCTCTTCCACAGGACCACCTTCTGGAGCTGTTGGAACTAGAACCGACGGGAAGCCGGTGTTACCCGGCAACACTGCAGCTCCTGGAAATAAGGTGCTGCCTGGTACAGCATTCAGTAGTGGGAAACCCGCCTGGTAGGCTAGATGAGCCGACGCACTTGTCGGTGGATACGCCGAAACACTTGGCACTATGACTGGCTGTGACGAGGTTCCTTCAGCTGGCTCCACGGGCTTTCCTGGAACTCCTGGTACTAATTTTGCTGGTGCTGGAACATTTGCTGGCAAATCCGGCTTTGTAGGTGCGCTGGTTGGTACAGGCTTAAGTGTAGCTGCTGGGGGTTGTGAAATAGTTGGCACCGGACTTGGTCTTGGCGGGGGCAGCGCAGGCAGCGGCGGCAAGCTTCGGGGAGGCTCATTAGTCGGCAGCTCTGGCTGAGATGCAGGGATACCCGGGCCAATGCTAATTGTATTGGTCGTTAAGGCGGGCTGTAAACTTATGTTGGGGATCTGTGGAGAAGGTAGAACGCCCTCTACAGCGCTTTTGTTTCTTGCCGCCAAGTCTGGATTAACAGCTTCAACAATGTTATTGCACTGTTGAGATTCGACACACGTCAGAGGGTTCTCCCGCAATATTAGGGTTCCTCTCTTGCATTCACAACCTTCACCGGCACAAGTAGGTGGACATGCCCGAACTTTTATGTCCCAACAATTAAGAGGGCATGGATTTTTGCACTTTGTGTAAACTTGGTTAATGCCTGGGCAACCTTCCGGCACGAGTGGCCTCCCTGGGCACTGTTCTGGGCGAACACATATCAGTGGATTATCCTGCAGCTGGACGTAGCCTTCCTTGCATACACATCCATCGCCCGTGCATTCAAGTGTGCACGCTTTGGGACCACTGTCTAAGCATGTTTGAGGACACCGCGATTTGCATTTCGTGTACATCTGATTCGCACCTCCACATATCGTTGGCTTCGGTGGGCACTGTTCCCGGAGTACGCAGACCAGTGGGTTAGCTTGTAGCTCGACGTAACCTTCCTTGCAGACACATCCTTCGCCCGCGCATCCAAGGGTGCAGCCTTTTGGTCCACTATCTGAGCATCGTTTAGGGCAGTGCGATTTGCAAGTCGTGTACACCTGGTTCGCACCTACACATTGCTTTGGCTTGCGCGGGCATTGCTCACGGAGCACGCAGACCAACGGCTTAGTTGTGTTAGCGTGCAACTGGACATAACCTTCTTTGCAGACGCACCCTTGACCTAGCACAGTTGGCAGTACACACACGTGGACCAAGGCCACCATCCTCACAAGTTTCTGGGCAGCTGGGTTTGCAAGATGTATACACTTCGTTAGCACCTAGGCACAGCTCTGGCTTCGCTGGACACCGCTCGCGAGGGACGCATAAAAGCGGGTTTTCATATAGCTGCACAAAACCTGGCTTGCAGACACATCCAACACCTGCACATTCCGTTGTGCATGCGCGAGGGCCAGGTTCTTCGCATGTGTCGGGACACCGCGATTTGCAAGTGGAGTACACCTGGTTTCGGCCCACACACTTCTCTAAAGCGGGTGAGCACTTTTCGGGCCGAACGCATGTTAGGGGCGCTTTCTTTAAAACTACAAATCCTTTCTTGCATACGCATCCTTTCCCTGCGCACTTATTACCGCAGAACCGAGGTACGCCAAAGTCCGAGCAGGTCGCAGGACAAGGCGATATACACGAAGTATAAACTTGGTTCGCGCCAAAACACTGTGCCGGTGGAGCTGGACATTCGTCCCGGCGGACGCAGACCAAGGGATTATCTTGCAACTGCACGAAACCTTCCCTGCAGACGCAACCCTCTCCAGCGCAGACGGTAGGGCACATTCGAGGTTCGCTTTCCCCGCACTTGCGAGGGCAACGCGATTTGCAGGTCGTGAACTTTTGGCCGCGACCGGGGCACCTGTTTTGGGGTGCTGGACATTCCTCGCGACGCACGCAGGTCAACGGGTCCCCTCGCAGTATGACGTAGCCTGGCCTGCAGACACAGCCTTCGCCCGCGCATTCGGCAGGGCAGATGCGGGTAGTGTTGATAGGCGCAAGAAGCTGGACAGTGGGATTTACAAGTCGTGTACTTCTGGTGGCGGCCACGACATCTCGCTTCGGTGCCAGGGCACTCGTGGGACGGTACACACTCTAAGGGATCGAGCTGCACAGCAAGATATCCCGGCGCGCAAACGCAGTGACGATCGCCGCATATGGCCGGACACCTTGTTGGTGGTCTGTTGAGGTTAGCACACGTAATAGGGCACGGTGATGGACACGCTGAGTAGACCTGGTGAGGACCGGGACACTGCGGAGGAGGCGCCGGAGGGCCGATGGGGCATTGATTGGGGGCTACGCATGGACCTCCTGGAGAAACCCTGGAAAATTCGCAAAGATGTTTTTTTTAATGTAGTGCACACGCAAGTCAAACATTTCCTTTTCCAATGCTAATTACAAACAGTGATCAATCGATTAAACTATAGCCGCGTGTACATGGGCAGAAGGTATAGGACAGACCGACAACGGTTCGTCGGCTTCGTTTGAAACGAGGGAGTTCTCCGATTGTTTCGTTTATTTAGCTGCATGTCCCGGTACGTATACTTCACTTATACCCCAAAATACTGCACAAACTGGTCCTCCCGCTTCGATCTCATTTTGCTTTTCCTTTATCTTTGCCAGTTAGTTAGGAAGAATAACATGAAAACCGGAGCATTTGCTTCATTACATGTCTGGGTGAAGTCGATGTAGCTGATATATTTTGGTGTCACCACACGGAGATAAGTTCTTTATCTGGACGCTATTACGGCTCGAACGTCACAAAATCCGCGAAAACTTTTCCGCTGCTGGTATTGGGCCAATGAACACATCAAACAATTTTGTTGCTCTCACAGCAGCAGTAAATTAAGTTTAGAGCTCTTTGGTTAAGGTGCTAAACTGATGCATTGTTCGCAGTTTTCCTAATAGAATGTCGTTGCTTATGCACGGAGACAATTTCATACTGCCGATCATCTCCTACAGTGGCCTGGCTTCTTGCTTTTGCCTATGGTGATATGTTTCAAGCACAAGTCTGCATATTGCGCCACTTCAAAACTGCGCTTTTGATATTGCACGTAACGGGATAACTGCAAATGGTGGGGAAAAGAGAGATGCTATTCTTTCCAACCTCATTGTTGTTCCGCACGCAAGGACTGTAGCAAAATATTTTCAGGATTTCTAACGGATACAGCGCAGGCAGCCTTGAGAACAATGTACGGCGCTTCTATAAGCAATAGAATACAACGTGTGCGAATGTGTTTGTACTGGCAAGCACCTTATTAAAGCCCGGTCTCCTGCATCACAACATCCATTCGACTCTGAGTAAATGTTGACTGGATTTTCTATCTAATTTTCAGTGGTAAGAATTTATTCGCACTGTTCCCTCGAACATTTGGCGCTACGGATGGCTTCACTCTCTATCGTTCTCGTAATCGGTATTTCTCGCATTGGTGCTGCGCCTAATCACGCTTTGCGGAATGGCTCACTGATAACGAGGCTTGCTGAGAGTAGTAAGGAAACGAAAGAAGAGCACCTGTGTTACAGGTAGCTACCGAGAGGGAGGTCAACCCCGCTTTCTACGCATCACATTCTTCGAGTCGAATTAGCCGGATTCAATTGATCTGTATTAATGAGCAGCATTGCCTTTCGCAAATATTTTGAAAGAGCCATAAATTTCTGCGCAAAGAACTTCCCTGCTTCAATTAAGTATGAGCGTTTTACTGAGCTGGTTTAAAAGTTAATGCGATTTTGTTGTATAATGTTAACGTTTTCTCTCGTATTTCTTTTACCGTGCGTGTCACCATGGAAAAAACGGTTCCGCAAGGAGTTCGCTATGATCTTGCTTTTTGTATTTATACGGTATTTGGGCACGCTTTGTGGACCACGGTGTATACTTTTCGCACTAACCAGGTCCGCAAACAAACATGTCAGTTATCCTTATTTTTTTGTTTACGTTAGGCCATGTTTCAGAGGCCTCAGGTACCAAAAAGGAAGAACTGAGTTGGTCTATAACCGCACCACACAATTCACTAGTTCTACAACCTGGTGTCACCGACCTGATGTATCCCGGTGCGCAGGCACATCCTCTACGGCAGAGTATGCTGCAGTCCTTCTGCTCCAGCACCCCGCAGGTTTTGGGGCATGATCTCAAGCAGGGGTGATAATCCATGTTGGCCTTACGCCGGCAGAGCCAGCAGTCTTCTTTGCGTATGCATATTCCCCATGCATTCCGAAGGTAACCCGGCTTGCATATGCACAGTTTCAGCTTGTTTAATTCGCTAGGACTGGTTACCTTCGGCTTGCAGAAGTTGTCCTGCTGTCGTACTCCTGTTGGGCTTGCCACCTCGTTTGGACCGCACGGTGATGCGCCTGGTGAGGAATTAGAAGTTCAAGGTGAAAATGTCAAGAAATGCTGGGCACAGGGTTGCAGCCTTGTTCTCTCATCGCAAGAACTGATATTAGGGCAAGCGGAAGACTCGCATAGGTGCATTTGCTTCGTGGCGGCATATTTTAAAGGTTAAATAATAATTGTTGAGTTTGATGTGCCAAAACAAGCTATGATAACCAGACAAGCTCCATATAGGAGGGATGCGCAGTCATGTTGACTACCTGGGCTTCTTTAACGTGCTCCTAAATCTAAGTGCGTGGCGCATTTGCATTTCTCCACCATCAAAGTGCAGCCACCATTATCAGTACACTTTTTCAAAGTTAATTAATTAACAAGACCTGATCATGGCGTTGTTGTTTTGAAGGGTGTAGACGTGAGCGTTTTGCCAAGATCTATTCAATGTGAGGTCTCTTCCGTTTCGTTCTTCTGCTTTGCGTTGGTGGTGTTGGTGATTCTCATTACTTCCCGTGCCACATAAAATAAGCCAACCGTGGGTAACACTGAACGTTTAATGATACCTTCAAGAACACAGTAAAAAGATTAAAAGATCAGAGTTTCGCCAGAAGGGCGAAATAATTAATGCGATAGCAATGCAGGATATGACATAGAAAGCAAGACTAGAAGTTTTAGGGGCAATCTGAAATGTAGTGAACGTGGCCTTATTAAGTAAGCATACAGGTGCTTAAGGTACCATGTGGGGGTCGAGTGGCAGAGACAACGGCCCAGCAGAGCTCCGAGCTAGGTCATGTTTGATGTCTTCTAGCACACGTTTCACACCGCGCGACCGCACTAAGCAGCTTGCGCTTTGCACCATCGAAAAACTTCGTCAAGCACAGGCGCATTCGCGTGAGCGCTATCTGGCGAGGGCATTGCCGCGTTGCGAGGCGCCTCGAACGGAGAACATGACCAACGCGCTGCTACGCAGTACGCAGCACGTCTGATGGCTGCCGAGATAGCGCGCGCGCCAGCGATGGCGGCCGCGCAAAGTCCACAGTGGCGGCTCGAGTGACAACACCCCTACCCCACACTCTCGCAATTTTTCAAGCTCGTTAAAGATGGGCAGGGCTTTCAGCCTCGCTCGACGGCCCCCCGCAGGTATAACGTACGATGAGCTGGTTTTATCAGTTTAGACTTTGTACGGGCTTGAAGGCGACGGCAAAAACCCGTCGAGACTGTCCGTATAATTTCTATCGCGACAAAAAATAAAATCCATGCGATTATAAGTGCCTGTACTTCGCAATCGGGTAGCATGAGCACACATATCAATTTAACACTTATTCAACAATTCTTAAAACCTGCTGGAGTATTTTCACGAAAATCATTAACGCTACTTGACGTAACATTATCTAAGAAAATAAAACATATTTGTGTACTCTTTCAAACCTGAATAACATCGGTAACGTATTCGAACACTTTATTGCGCCGCAAACCTAGCACTGAGGAACGAAAGAAAAAGGAGCGCTATCATCGGAATTATATGCTAGTTTATTTTACATAATCATTTCATGAACTCGTTTTATTCGAGCGTGTCTTTTGCTACAGCTGTATGCGGCATCTAATACTTTTCGAATCGTTCAAGCTACGAACTGCTCACCTATATCACGTGGTGCTAACGTGTTTGATGACGGCCTTCACATGTATAATCAATTTGTTTTCGAAGTCGCGTTTCACATTCTGCCTACATTTTTTCGCTTGAAATCTTAACATAGTGCTCATACACAGAGGATCGCGTGAGCATACAAAGGAACAATGGCTTTCAGAGAAGGTATTATTTTGGTCTTGCAAAACGCCGACGTTATTCTATCGGTTTCCTGAGTAATACAAATCACGTGCACGAATGCGGGAAGGAAGGCGCTGCCTGGCGCATCACGATGCCCACGTGACTTGCCGGTGACCACTACCTGTCGTGTCGCCCGTCATGTCCGCAAGAAAGATGCGCCTTGCATTGAAGGCGTCATAATTCGGATCGAAAGGTCTGCCTTGTTGCAATGATGTCGAACTCGCCAGTAGATTGCGTAGTTCACATTGCTGATGCCTGCCTGTACTAGTCCTAACGGAAAGACCATGTCAGGTGTTCCTGTGACCGGAGTCGTCTATGCCTCGGGAGAGACGACGACTCTTTTTGACGCGATACTTTTCCCTACACGCTATGTGTAATCTTTCTAGACTCGAATATAGCGACTGTGCACGCAAGTTCTGTTTGTTTTGTGAGTCTTATTTTCATTGCTGGGGTCTGTTAGGTTCTGCTTGTTTTCTGTGTTTTATTGGCGATGTACGCAGCACATTTCGCCCCCCCCCCCCGCTTCGACAACGCATACGCAGTGTGTTATGCATCAATAAATAAATAACGAAATCTCATTCTTATACTTCCTAAACTACCGTGCCACCAGAGGGTGTGTAATTCGTATTCCCAAATCCATTGCCAAGCAAATTAATTAACGCGTAGATTACGGACTATTACCCTCTTCACTGTATGATCTAATCATCCCGCCAGAGTGGTCTAGTGACTACGGCACTCGGCTGCTGATCCAAAGGAAGCGGCATTGAATTCCGGTCTCGACGGCTGCATTTCGATGGAGGTGAAATGTTGAGGCCCGCGTGCTGTGCGATGTCAAGGCAAGTTAAAGAACCCCACGTGTTCAATATTTCTGGAGTTCTGCACTACAGCGTCTCTCGTAATCATTTCGTGCTTTTAGGACATAAAACACACGAAATCGATCGCTATGTGATCTGCTATTTGTTTTCACGTATTGCTCCAGGGCAGACGTCACAATAATGCGGTCATGTGCCGTATCCAGTTTTAGGAGAACTTAATGGGTTATGCTAGGTTCTGTGTGCTAGGTTCTGTATATCGGTGAATGACAATCTATATATGGAGTATTTACAAATTCGTTGATAATTTATGCACGAACCGCTGTCCTAGGTGAAGCATTCTGCATAAGGATTCAAACAACATATTCAGGAAGTTACCTTAAGCGTCGCCTTTACAACTGGAGAGCGATAGCGTTACCCTGTTATGTTACCTTGTAATGTCATGGGATGGTGGCGGCATCCTGATATAACGCCCGCCAACCCTTCTGTTTGCGGAGGCGGCCGCTGGAGCTATAGCGCAGGGAACGGATGCACGCTAGCTGTAGTCACAAGTGTATGTGAATGAAGCCATGGCTAATTGTGGTAGCGTGTCGATTGCACAAGCGACCGCGCGAAACACTTGACTATCCAAACCTTCATATTGGAAACGAGCGCACGTGAAGCTAAAGCTTTTGTTATGTTTACTAGCCAAGAGTAGGGTATTGCGCAGCACGAACCAGAAGAGCGGGGGAAATATAAACAGTGAAGCGCTTGAGTCTCCTTCATGTCTCGTCCTTGCAGTGCGTTCTGCTACTCAGTATGCCACACAAACAAACCTACTTGTCAGTTTTAGTAGGCTATTGAAATTAGAAATAACATCTACACTCATTAATTAAAGTAACCTTGGCATATTTGTCTAGGGAACCAAAAAACGAACCTCAAGGACTTGGAAATGACCTAGTTGGCACGATATCATCGTTAATAACTCGCAACTTCAGTGCGTTACGACGGCCCCGTTAAATGTGCTGCGGGATGTATCCGCTCCTCAAACTCGATACCACGAAATCGACGTAACGGGCCAGTGATCTCGCAGCTCAGGCATTGAAGTACTTCAGCCTGATGCTAAAGGGCGCCGTAGTACCGTACAATGCACAGAGGATGAAAAAAAAAAGCCCATGAAGCACAAAGTGGGGACTCAACATTGCTAATACGTGAGTATTTACTCTTCTGCAAAGTACTCAATAAATCATTACTTGCATTTCACGTTACGTTTTCTAGAACATATAGGCAATTCGTTTCTCAACATGTCAGAGACCCATGTACTGTGCGTTGTCAGTCTACTGCGGCTTTTCTGTCCTTCCACCACTTTCAGTCACTTTCCCCTACCCCCACAGAAGCTTAGTCATGCTCCCGAACCACAGTCTTCATCATCATGGTCACTGAAAACACTGCAAGACTATGATGTCTTTGAATCGTGTGCATGTTGTTGCCTACATGTAAGTCAACCCATTGTATGTTGTACTTATCGAATTTTCATTAGCCACTCATTATTTCTGGAGTTTATCGTCCAAAAACCACTATATGATTATGAGAGACGTCGTCCTGGAGGGCTCGGAAAGTTTTGACCACCTGGGGCTTTTGAACTTGACCTAACATCGCACAGTACACGGGCCTCAACATTTCGCCTCCATCGAAACGCAACCGCCGCAACAGGAATTCGATCCCGCGGCCTTCGAATCAGCAGTCGAGTGCCATATCCACTAGACCACCGTGGCGGGACCTTTCATTATTCACTGCATTAGGGTGTCATTTCTCCGCGTGTTGTGCGCCACTTCATTTGTGGTCACATTTCTCTGTTCATTGTAACTAATATTCTTGAAGCTACGTACCAAAGTCGCGCCAGTGTACGCTAACTTGCTCATTCTAGTCTCTACTTCGGCACACCCCTGTCTTTGGTAAAAACTCGTAAGCCTCTATGGTTGGCATGTCCCTTGCTCAGGCAAACTCTCTCGAAAGTGGCACACTGAAATGCTGCGCTCTCGTGTCCTCCATGAATTGTGAGCCTGCTGGCGTCCCGATTCATGCGAATATCTAACCTGCGTCGCTTTCCTTGCTTGTATATAAATGCATGCTAAAGGTGCATTGCATATTCGAAAATCCTACATTTACTATTTTTCTTCTTTCCTCTCGTGTCTCCATTCTGCTGTCTTTCATTCCCCTTACCCCTCTTCTCCTGCACAGGGTAGCCAGCCGGTCTCAGCACTGGTTAACCTCCCTGTCTTTCCTCCTTTCTTCTTCTCCTTCTACATTTACCCAATTTTTCTTCAAATATGCCGGGGAACAACAATCCTCCAGCTCTCGTGAGAATAAGGCTGCACGATTGTACGTGCTGTACTCACATGGTCCGCACGCCGTGCACTTGTTGCATGTGCTTGTTGCTTTGCCAACGTAAAGAAATAGCGTCACGAGGCGTACGACTGTAAATGCAGCAAGTTTCATCTTCTTCGGGACAAAAATTCCAGGGACCGAGTTTTCTTTAACGAAATCTTCGTTAATCTGTGCCAGATGTACTAGTGGTGACCTGCAAGGCCCATGTTCGCTGTCCTGTATAACAAGCTCCTCCTTTTACTGCGGATTGACGTCCAGAGGTAAGCTTCAGACAATAGTGGCGAGTGTTTGGCGGAGCTGCAAGCAGACTCCGCAAAATCAATTTCAAAACGGCGAAATATTTGCAGGAAATGCAGAGAAATGTGGCAGCAGCAGGCAAACAATGGTCTTCGACAGAGGAGTACACCTGTGTCTGGTCTCCTCTATTGTGCTGCTTTTGAAATTTGTAAAAAAAAAAAGGAGATGCAACCCGTTAAGATTGTGCTCGAAGCAACTCCTCAGAGAAAATAATGAAAATGTCGACTATTCGCCCGCGCTTACTTTATTCACGTCAATAACGTCACCTGTGGCAGTACAATTATTCTTCCTTCGCCAAAACTTACTTACAATATGCAGTGAGCAGGTAAGGACTTGTGGCCTTAAAAAACTTTGTGTGGTGACAATGAAAAAGTAAAGATAACTATTTCGAACTTAGCCTTCCGTAACCCAGAAGGATGACAGCATACGTCCGTTTCAGGGAAATTTAATGAGATGAAAAGCTGTCAAATATGTCTTATTTTTCGCGTAGTCCCATAGTTTAAACTGAATCTGTTCCACGAATGCTTATGCCGATTTTCCTTGAAGCCGAATATATTGTTGGGGTGAAAGCCTCAGATTTCTGTTGCAAGGTAATATTAAAAACCGAGATAAAAAGAACTAAATACAGTGTCACCCAGTGTAAAATCTGCTGAAACAGTTGAGGTGGGATTCGCTTATCTTTTTTCCACGAGATTTTCTGTGCTTTTTTTCATCACACCCAGTGCGTAAGGCCAACTTTCTTTTTCCTTTCTTTCTTTCTTCGCTGTCAAATAGCCACTATTAGTGACTGATATTAGCGACATGGTGTCGGTGACATGGTGATAGTCGCTATTAGGGCCTATTAGTGACATGGTAGTCTCATGGTAGTCACTGGTAGTCACGTGTGGTCACGGTAGTCACTACCATGTGGCCTCAGGGCAAGAGTCAGTCGAATGCGGCGGTAGGCAGTGAGTCGAGGGCAAGGGGGGATCGCTCTGCATAGAGCGTTGCGGGAAGCGGACATTGCTCCGCTGTTAAAACCACGTGACACTATGAGAATGCATACGTTTAAACATGTGTCGCACATATGCGCGTGCACCTGCCAGTGATGTGCAGGCGTAATATTCACCGTCCGAGAGGGACAACTCGTAAAGCACAACGCTCCCACATTCCTCTGGCGCATTCACATCCGGGTTCGTAATGTTGCCTGTGTACCATGATGTGCGAGTGCGTTTGCGGACTGTGGGATGGCTGCGGTCTATGAGGTTCCCTATATCCTGCGGCCAACGTTACATAGGGCAAACTGGGCCTTGCCTAGGCACCCGCCTCATGCACTGCAGGCCGTTGTTGAAATGGCAGCCATGTTCATCTTTATCGCTGCATTGTTATACGTGTTCGTGTGCTCCCCGACTGCCTCATGATAGGGCATTGGCGCGATTTATAAGTAGTAAACCTCGTGGAAATGTCGAAGCGCTTTTCGTGCACAAGACGGTAGACAAGTGTATCATGTAGCCGTCCTAAACGCTGCAAAAAAAACTGAAATAGACTGCCTAGAGGGCCACCTTAGATACCTTTACCATTGCGCCGGTTGGTTTCTTATGCATGGCGCCCTAACTTTTGTACATTTTGATTGTTTCACTAAATGTACAGTCGTAAGAGAGCGCACATGTAGTCAGCTTCGTCTCTTGTATGCTATTTTCTCGTGTGTGTTTTTCATTACTATTAACACGTACCAACTCGCCGAAAAGCTCATTCTTCTCAGATTCATGATATTGTTGCGGGGATACGTGTATTTACAATATATACACAATATATTTACAATATTTACAATATATACACCCGTAACAATATGTAAAGGACACGGAGCGAGAACAGAATTCCTTGATGTGGAACACTGGCCCCATTTTTATCAAATATGCGTTCTGCGTGCTTATAGCTTTGGTGTTTACTTATAAATATGTTTCACTAATTGACGTTGTGTTCTTCACTGAGTAAACATAGGTATATATGCGGGAATTACAGCGTATTCGCGAATTTTTTTGGAAAGAAAAGTTAGACCAGTTTCAAGCTTGTGAAGTAGCATGAAATAGAAGATGGAAAACAGTGTCATTCTCTACTTCGAAGCCGCTGCAGTGTGCTCAAAGTGGCTGCGCAAAGAACTTTATTGGAAGTTTAGTACAGAATTTCAAAATTATGGCTTGGAGCTCAAATGCTAAGCATAGGGGCAGATCATTGCGTTATGAAACGTTCTTTTATTCATAGTTTCTTATATCCTGCATTATGAGTTCCCCAAAATGCAATCCTGAAATCTTTATTATGTTTTTCAGCCGCATCACTAGGCATATTTTAGAAGAGCATGTTAGATTGGTACACAGTCGTGAATCACTGACTCGCACAATCAGCAATAAGGAAATTGCGGCGCTTCATTCGAAGCACATTAATGGCTGGCTGCGAAACAATGGCGGGTTCCTGCAACAACAGTTCTTACGCGGTATTAGTAGGGCAAATGTCTTCCCAGTAGTATCCAAGTCAGAGTAACTATATCAGTTCCAATTTATTCTTCTCCCTGACTGCGATCAGCGGAAGGACTTCGTACAAAGTATCCTCATAAAATCTTTAGGTTCATGCGTACTCATCACAGAAACATTAATACCTTCCCAAGACGTACTCCGTCACAGCCATTGTAGGAGCCAGATTTACAGCTTCTAGGTGTGAATAAAATTAGAAGTGTTCTTAAACGCGGCACACTGCGCGGGATGGACACACACGAGCGGATTCGAGCTACTGATAACAAATCCGGCTTGCAGACGCAGCCAGTTCCGGAACAGACGGCCGGCGCACATCCGAGGCTCCTTGTCCCAGCAAGTCGCCGGACAACGAGACATGCAGGTTGTGTACACCTGGTTCTTGCCGCGACATGTCCCACGGAATCCTGGGCATTGCTCCGGTGGAACACACACGAGCGGTTCGAGGTGCAGAGCGAGAAAGCCCGGCTTACAGACGCACCCCTCGCCGGCACAGTATTTTGGACAATTTGATGGGAAAGGGTTCTCGCATGTGGCTGGACAGGGGGATCGACAGAGAGTGAAGTTCTGGTTGGGACTCGGGCATCCAGGCAGGCACTGCCTGATGCTGATGCAAGGCCCGTTCCGGTGCGACCTGCAAGAACAGCGCGTCAAACATAAGTGCCATGTCCGCTATGGAAAATTCAACACAGCGATGGCTGGAAATTGCTTACGTTTACGTAACAAAAACCCGAACGAAAATGAGAGATGTGTATGTATGTTTACGTTTCCGTTATTTTAAGTATGTTTGTAGGAAGAGACAAGCGAAGAAGAACAGCAAGGAGGCTACAACTGAACGTGGTCAGTTGGCTGCCATACACTTGGAGAGGAAAAGAGGACTGTCGAGGAGACAGAGAAAGGAGAAGAGAGCGAAAAAAATAACGTAGCGGCTCTTAATGTCAACACACACGTGCTAACATAAGCTAACAGTTCACAAACGTCGACAGGTCCAGTACATTTCGAGATGCAAAAAAATGGGTTTTGTGGTCCTCTACACGCGCAATGGCATCGCCGAAGGTCCAGTAACTTTCTTGCGAAAGTGCTCTGTTATCAAGGACGAAGAGTTTTACTTTGAGAGCATATCGTTGAGTTTTGATCAGTGTTATAACCTACATGAGAAGCACATACGAAACCTTATGTTTCATGTTATGACATGCCATCACACATCATTTGACCCTATGGTTTGACTATATTTCTCATCTATATTTGGTGATGGTGCTTGCGTAGCAGCAAAAGGATTGCGCAGTGCGCTGCTCTTGTGTACGTAAAAAACAATCGCACACGTCATGTTCACAGTGATTCTCTTCAAAACGATATCCTATGGCTCTCCAACTGAACCAGACGCAGCTTCTCCGCCAACAGCAATATTCGGCTAACGACCGTCTTTGCCTACAGTTCACAATCTTTGGACTTCTTTAGTGTCGCTCCGCAACGCAGCAGTCTTTGTCCCCGCTTAGCACCCCTGCGCATTTTTGCCATTTCCACAGACTGCTCACCTTCACTCCTTGCAACATCAATTTAACATATTCCTCATCTCCCGTACACGTTCTCTGGAGGAGAATAAGGACAATGGGAAATACAGAGGCAGTAGGTGTACAGAAGATAAGGAGAGACCGCAACTTTGAGCTAGACGAGTGTGGAACTACTTCTTTCGTCGTCTTGTTCTCAGTCTCGTTCGAGAATTTTGTCAACTTCGGCATGAAGCCGGAGGAAAATCCTCTCAGCTGTCATTACTGTGCGACGTTTCCTTTATAAGCACCATTTGCCTAGTCAATGCAGCTTAATTTCCTATAAATTAGTTGCCTTCGTCAAAATGCACTAAGTACGACCGTACTATCATCAACAGAATACTCCGGATTCGAGCATATATACACGTTAGTTACCACATTTATTAACGTGCATATTTGCTTGGCCAAATTTATTTCCTGCAGTCACATATTAATATAGCGTTGCTCATTCTCGGATTTATCTTTTCGTAAATTCGGGGAACAAAAGCAGGTAATTTATTTTTCAAGGGAATCATTCGGGAAAAAAACGATTTTTTACTTTCGTAGAACGACTCAAATATTCGTGGTACCTCCAGGCTGAATTTAAAGCTTCATATTTAGAATGAAGTCACGTGGCATCTTTAGTGGTAGCATGAATATTGTAAAATAAACTATACATCACTGATGTTCGCCTGAGCCAATAGAACATAATTTTTTTACCGGATTTGCGTAGTGACAGCGCGTGTGCGGCAGAGGACATCGGTTGCTATGTTGCGCCGGAGCTGGGGAAGAAATCGGGTTTCCCCTGACTTTTCCTTAAAATATTCGTGGTGCATGAAACGGCTAAACTCGGAGTTTAACCGAAAATTAAAAACCCCGCCTATGAAATATTTGTACAAGTGAGTATTTAAGCGCAACTGAGCATTATTCACACCAATGCATATCCGAGAGAGTGAAAGAGAGATATGAAGAGAAAAACAGGGAGGTTAACCAGATATTAGTCTCCGGTTTGCTACCCTGCACTGCAATGCATATCCGAAATAACTTTTATGCCTGCAGCGGCTGGCATCTCTCACATGCGCTTCCACAAATCTTGCAGTGTGTTAATTGTTGTCAATGCATTAATATTTGGCGGTAAGGTGCCGGTACGTTTTCCAAGACGTACAAGAAATATGTACCTGAAAAGGGCATATTCTAATATAAGAAGGAACATAAAAACAAAAGTTCTCTTTTGTAAGTTATCCTAGGTATTTTGCGGCCACCTTCTTTCATGATACTCCCAGCATTAAGAACTGTTGAAATTTTCCTTCATTTTTTCTGCAGCACACTATTTTTGAAACATGGGCCCAGTGTTCCTTTAATTTCTGCTGGCGATACTCCAGAATAAATCCTTCGAGTTCAATAGCAGCACCGTTTTTTTTTACTTTTGACGAAATTCGATATGTAATATTGCCAGAACGTTTACTCCTTGTGCTTCCTGGTAAATCGAAATAATACGCTTATTATATTTGAGAAGCAGAGTTCAGCTTGAGATGATTATGGCGCACTGAGCAATGGAAAAGGTAATGACAGGTGTAAGTTTAAGACACAGGAAGGAAGCAGGAGGATCAGGTAAAAAAAAAACTTTTCCCTTTTAATGACATGGTAATGACACATCTCAATCGAATGAAGACAGAAACGTGGGCCTGGAGAGGGCATGTATTCAGAAAGCAAGATTGCCGATGGTCCTTGAGTGCAGGATAGGGGCTTGCTGGAGAATTGAAGCATGGCAAAGTATAGCAGAAAGCGAGGTATGTCGAGAAAATGGCGTTCTAGAAATTTGCTGGTTTAGCGCGGCCGCAGTCACTACAGATCAGGGCCCGTATTCACAAAAAGCACTTGCGCAAGAATTGCTCGTAAGAGAAAATTTCAGCCAATCCCGACGACGGACATATCATTAACGATGGCAGTCAGCCAATAACAAGGAGCACTTACGAAAGAACGTTTTGTGAATTCGGCTCCTGGTTTATTTGGCGAAGTATTAGAAATGCTTTTGCCCCACGGGGGGCGGAGACAGGCTGATGAGAATGATAACGATATGATCGTGACGATTATAACAATGATGGGTGTGATGATTACATTGCTATGCGTGATTGTGTAATATATGACGGAGACTACTTTGCCCGATAAATAGCAACGTACCTGATGTAACCAGGCCTGCACGCGCACTCCTCGTAGCACGTGTCGGGACAGTTTCGGTCAAGGGGCTGGTTGCAGACGAGGGGACACTGCGACTCGCACAGATTGTAGTCCATGTTCAGGTGGTGCTTGTCCATGCAGTGGTAACATTCGGCATAGCTTATGCAGTCGCCCCATGAGTTACGTATGTACCCCGGTGCGCAGACACAGTCCGGGCGCATGCGCATGACAGTCTTCCACGTTGCCTCTGGGTGACAGAAGCGGTCCTTGTAGTGGCCACGGTTGGGTACCTCGTTGTGACCGCAGTGAACCATCTTTACGTGATCTGTTTGAGAATAGAATTCACTGGGCTTAACCGATATAGTGGCTGTGGGCTACCCCTCATTCATTACGGAGTAAGCACTTTCACAGCGTAAGAGCGGCTCTGTTCTGAGAAGCTCTCAGAAATATCTTCCTCGAATTGCAGAACAGTTTCATTCCAACCACCCTGTTAACCACAGGACAACGCTGCCTTTGTGACAACGCGACCATTGGCAGTGACCGGACCCTGAGCTATGCTAATGAACGACACAAACCCAAATTACTGTTGAACCCCTTGGTTCCTTACAAGTGACCTTGCGCCACCATATCCTTAAAGTCAAAGCCTGAAGTGCCTCATTAAATGTTCCTTGAAGATTTTGTGGTGGGCGTTAAACGTAGAAAAAATATAAACATCAAGGTGTTCGGCTACGAATGTTTGACAACATGAGTGCTAGGTCATAACATCAATAACTAGGCATGCTTGTGATTTAATTACCTCATCTGTAGCAGTAATGAAATGACGTGTAGAGCATTCCCGCACTCCTTAGCCATGGATACGTGAGTATGGACACGCGGGAATCAGTGTTAACCATCACAGCTGATTCCGAATTACATTAGCGTGTGTCACTGCGAAAACTTCCGTTTTGGAGCTCATAGCTACCGGCTTCGAATACCAGACCTTTGACTTCTGCGTATTTTAGTCGAAAGCTGAGGTCCCCTGGAAATTTTTACTCATGCCTAATTATCTACGGGTCTTCCTGCCTGTGACAGGGAAATGTGTTTACGCCACGAAATTTTCCGACCACCGACAGGTATACAGCCTGGCTGCAAAAAAAAAAACAAGATACGCTACGGTGATGACGACAGATTAAGGCTGCGACAGGCCATTTGTAACAACTTGAACCAATGTACCTGGGCAAATGATGACGCTAGTGTGGGAGCCTTTCCGACGGCTGATGACATCAGGTGCTGGGCTGGATGCCTGGACCTGGACCAACTTATCATGCCCTAAGAACCTTTCTTTTTTTTTAACAAAGCCGCACGGGTTTCTTCGGCCTTGCAGCACTGTGCTACGAACGGGTGGATGCCAATATCCCCTTTAAACGCAACCTCAAAAAGCATTTACGCGTACTTACCTGGGACGTAATCTATGAAGTTCGGCGATGTCGTAGATGATGGCGCCTTTCCGTTTAACGGAACAGAACGCCGCCTTCGGTTGCCACGTTCCCCAAGTGTTCTACTCAGACGTCCATGTTGTCTTGTCAAACGTACCAAGATGCCTGTATGAAAAGCAATATGCCTTGCATAAGGAACATGTCATTGAGTTTTGTGCAATTTCAAAGGAGCTGGTCTCTTAGATGAGACCTTCAGCTCCTTTAAATTTTATTATAATATGAGCATGAAATCTGTCATTGTCATACGTAGTCTCCTATAACCACGAAAACAAAATACCGTCGTTTTCCGTTGTGCGTACATGCAATCGTCTGTGCTGAAGCGCTGGCTGGTATTTTCGGTATCGCTTCCAGTAATGCTTGACCTCCCCTTGCTTACAGAAATGCAAGTACAGTGTTATTCGGTGGAAATGATAGTGCGGGGACATCAAACGTAATGTGTATTTCGCCGGTAGCATTTACGCGTACTTACCTCATACATTAACACTCATAGTCTGAAGACAGAGCGAAAATTTAAACGGGCCCATGGTTATGTAAACTCCATTTTCATGGAAGATTTGTCACTATAATCAACATCCTACGCACCAACATCCTATTTTAACTCCACTGCCGCACGAGCACTTCCCTTAGTCATTTCCAGTTCGGGCTACCCTGGGTGAGTCTATCGGTCCTTGTGACAGCGTATCTTTTAATTTCACTGCCTCACATGGTCACTTGCGTGTCTCTGTTGGGTTCTCCTTTTCCTAGTATCCGTGATGTGTTCTCCGTGTTCGATGGTTGTCTATTCCCCGCACTGCCTGCGCTGTCCACGTCCACTTTCTTTGTTTATATGACACAACAACATCAGTCGCTCCTGTTTCTTCCATGATCCAGTTCATTCGCTCTCTTTCACTTAGGCTACAGCTATCGTTTTTTGTTCCATTGCACATTGTGTGACCCATCATTTCATCTCGACCTTTTTGCACACTTTTTGTCCTAAGACTAGTGGTGAGTGCTTGGCAATATTTCAGAATGTCTCTTCAATCTACTATAGCCTATACTTGCTCCTGAATTAATCTCCCTGGCGGGAGTGGGCTCCTCTGTTAGCACTTACACTAGATAAAATAGTCCTTCACGCACTCTAAACGATGGTTCGCAAGTTCACATGCGTGCACACTAACCAAGCTGTTGAACATATTCTGGTTCTGGCCTATTTGGTATTTCTTCCCACATTGATACTTTCTTTGATTTATTCTTTCGTAGTTCTTCATCACCATCGCTGAAGAACGCGATATTGTCAGCATACATCACGTTGCCAGATATATTGTCCGCCACTTTCAACTTGTCTTTTCAATGTAGCTGTATACGCAGTCCTTCTAACGATGTAGTGAACAGCTTTAGAGAGATGTACCTCTTTGCACTGCTCATTTTTTTTTCGAGATTCTGCTCCTCCGAGGAGGAAATGTTTGCTGTGCAGTTTTTGTAGATGTTATAATTTCCAGGTATGCACTATGTATCATTTTCAATCGTATTTTTTCTGTAGCTGCTGGTATTTCTATGACTTTTAGTGCTTTTTTTTTCATAGTCTGTAAAATCCATAGAAGGGGCCCCTCCCCTCTGTAATGTGCAAACCCTGAGGAAATACATAAATAAAGAAAAGGGGGCTTATTACACTGAGCGAGATTCTCAATTCTTTGATTGTCAGCACAGATTTGAACAACTGCGGGATTTTCTTTTACAAATGCATGTTGCTGCTACTCTATGTTGCTTAAATACGAGCGATTCTTTTATACATGTCGGAATACCTGCGTGCAAGGTGCGTCCCTTACATCGTAATCTAAGGTGTTCAAAGGCACTCCGCACAGAACTAGGCAATACAGCTTCTGTTCCCTTCCTTTTGTTGAATGTCACACACGTGAAAGCACCACAGAAAGACAGGCAGAGATAGAAAAAGAAAGAAGAATAAAGGACGGCCTGTTTGCTAAGACTTCCTCGGAGTAACTAACCGAGTTTCGCTGTTCAACAATTTCCACGGAGTGCAAAGGACGGTGATTTCGTTTTCTTGTTTTTTTTATTGACAGGTTACATTACAGGAATCAGTGTATCAATAATTGAGGATGTGTTTTGCTGCCGACCGAACAACATGCGCAACTTACGTCTGCCGTGGCGTTGCACCCTCCTGCCGGTCCTGGTTCCTTGAAGCAAGCTGACTCCGGTTCCAGCGAGGACACCTGGGCCTGCTCCTACTATAGAGCGCAGGGCTGCAACGATAGGCAGTGCCGGGTAAAAGACAAAGGGAAAAAACTCAAGCATCTGTAGCCTTCGAAGGAAGCAGCTCTGCTATTACCAGAAACATTCTAAACAAGCAATAAAGCGCAGTGTTGATTTAATGAGACACAAAAAGCACTGAAATATATTCGATTGATAGACTGCTTAAGCGGAACACCAGAGGCCCTAATGTAGTCCAGACGTAGGATAGGAAACGGAACTAAGTCATTCTTCAATGATTTTGCCCCGAAACTACGCGCCCCCAGCGTGAGCGTCATGGTTTTTAATGTCTAGTTTTCCTGTTTTGGTCACGTTGGATGAACGTAGTTTCAGAAAACTTGCCCCACTGAATATCTCTTCACCTTGAAACGCAAAGCAAAACTTTTTTCCAGTAAATATTTATATGAGCTTAATTTAAATCTTCAAATCGCAAAAAAAATCGGCCTGCTTGTTGTGTCTCTTCAAATTTTCGGTAATAACTGAGCAATTTGTTCCAGGTTCAAATAAGCTAAAATAGTCTACCTGTATGTATGTAGTACTGAACATTAAATATGACAGCGTGCACACAAGATGCGCGTAAGTGCCAGATAAATTACAGATTTCTTTCACTAAGCGGGGATGATTTTCATGAAGAATACCCAACACCAAACATCAGGTTACTTGTAAGCATACTTGTTCGGATAGTAGTTATCAGCACAATGCCTATTGGTTCCACCTAATGTGATAGGACACTACTGATCCATAGTGAATGTGAGGGATTGTATAAGGCTAGAAGTGACTATATTCATGCCGGAGCTCTACGTGGCAATCTATGGTCGGTTCTATCACACGAAATTGCCCTCGACAGAAGTAAGGCTAAACTTAGTCGTTTAGAAGCAGATACAAACGGAAAGAAACAAACGTGCTTAGACCGCTTTGCTTACCGTCCATGTTGAGCAAGCCCGTGAAAGTTCTACTCCTTGGAGAAGAAGTGCCTTCTCTACTTCCACTTCCGCCGCCGCCTTCACCTGTTAAGCACGTACGCTAGTTAGGAAGCACACTCATTCATACCATAAATTACATAGGCAAGCGGGATCAGCTTTTCTCTGGCAACAATGTGAGGCTCCGACACACTAATCTCGCCTTCAAATAAAGGTGAACAATACCTGCAGGTTCCACGCACTGTGAAAATATGCGTCGTAGGAAACAGTCAGCGAGTAAATTGCCCATTACGGATTATTTGGCATTTAGTCAAGTACTACTAAGATCAACGTCTACCCTTTTGCAAAGGGGATGATTGGGCGCATGCTGAACGAGGGATAACAAGGAACATCGACAGCACCGTTGCGACAATGTATTCCTGTGGGATCCAGCAAAGTTGGACAAAAACGTACCCAGTGGTAGTAGCAAACTTGTATTCGTCATTACATTGCTTTAACAGCTGTTAAAACACAATAGAAGCGCAACTGACGTTATACAAGCACTATCATAAGAACAACACGTGCAATGGGTTAGTTTAGTATATACACCTTGTGGGGGGACCCGCCCTTGTCTAGTGCTAGCATGCTTGCTTGGCACCTTTGAGCGCTCCTGTTCGACTCCTATCATTGATTATCAATAATTACTGTCATTCAGCATGCTATTGCCAGCATTGGTCGACACCGGTGGTACATTCCAGCGAACAACGCTTGTGGTATGTGGCTAAGTACACCGTAGCCTGCATTTCTGTTCGACAAAAGGGACAGTATCTACACAATAACATGCACATATGTTCCAAACGAGCGCCGTAGGCCAACGTTGAGCACGCAGCTACCATTTTCGCATAAAGATATTCATCTTATTCCTAAAAATTGTGTGAATGCTGAAAAGTTTCGCACAATCTCCTCACTGACTGCTGCGCACGAAATCGATTCTCGCTATGCGTGGGAACTGTCAAATTTTTTTCTTGGCGTCATAAGGCGTATGCTTAATTATAAGCTGCATGTGAGACTCCTTCTGACTGGTGTCGTCACCAAAAGCTCTAAGTCGCCTCTCTCAAGCTGACACTGCATGGAAGCGTACGAATGGAAAGAAACAAACGTGCTTAGACCGCTTTGCTTACCGTCCATGTTGAGCAAGCCCGTGAAAGTTCTACTCCTTGGAGAAGAAGTGCCTTCTCTACTTCCACTTCCGCCGCCGCCTTCACCTGTTAAGCACGTACGCTAGTTAGGAAGCACACTCATTCATACCATAAATTACATAGGCAAGCGGGATCAGCTTTTCTCTGGCAACAATGTGAGGCTCCGACACACTAATCTCGCCTTCAAATAAAGGTGAACAATACCTGCAGGTTCCACGCACTGTGAAAATATGCGTCGTAGGAAACAGTCAGCGAGTAAATTGCCCATTACGGATTATTTGGCATTTAGTCAAGTACTACTAAGATCAACGTCTACCCTTTTGCAAAGGGGATGATTGGGCGCATGCTGAACGAGGGATAACAAGGAACATCGACAGCACCGTTGCGACAATGTATTCCTGTGGGATCCAGCAAAGTTGGACAAAAACGTACCCAGTGGTAGTAGCAAACTTGTATTCGTCATTACATTGCTTTAACAGCTGTTAAAACACAATAGAAGCGCAACTGACGTTATACAAGCACTATCATAAGAACAACACGTGCAATGGGTTAGTTTAGTATACACACCTTGTGGGGGGACCCGCCCTTGTCTAGTGCTAGCATGCTTGCTTGGCACCTTTGAGCGCTCCTGTTCGACTCCTATCATTGATTATCAATAATTACTGTCATTCAGCATGCTATTGCCAGCATTGGTCGACACCGGTGGTACATTCCAGCGGACAACGCGTGTGGTATGTGCCTAAGTACACCATAGCCTGCATTTCTGTTCGACAAAAGGGATAGTATCTACACACTAACATGCACATATGCTCCGTACGAGCGCCGTAGGCCGACGTTGAGTACGCAGCTACCAATTTTGCACAAAGATGTTCATCCTATTCCTAAAAATTGTGTGAATGCGAACAGTTTCGCACAAGCAATCTCCTCGCTGACTGTAGCGCACGAAATCGATTCCCGTAATGCGTGGGGACTGCCTAATTCTTTTTTTGGCATCATAAGGCGTATGCTTAATTAGAAGCTGCATGTGAGGCTCGTACTCACTGGTGACGGCACCAAAAGCTCTAAGTCGCCTCTCTCAAGCTGACACTGCATGGAAGCGTACGAATGGAACACAAACACCACTGATAGGTCTTCGCGACATCATCATCATATGACTGTCAGTTATATCGCGAATAACGATATACGTGTGGCTCATACCCGGAGAAGATATGCACCCACGATCCGCACGTGACTGAATGATGTCCTTTGCAGCACATTTAAAATTACATTTACGTGATCTTGGACCGCCAGAGGCTCCGCAAAAGAAACTAAAGGTTCCATCTCTGATCACTACATGTCTTGGATTTTCCCTTTACCTCTTTTAAATGATAGCGACGGACATGTAGTGAACTTCGTTGACGTGAGCTCACCTTCCCCTTCTCCATTTTCTTCGCTACTCTGCCTTGACGTCGGTTCCTGTTCAGGCGTCCCTTGCCGCGGTGGTAGCCGTAGTGGCATATTGCGACCATCATAGCCGCCATTGGAAGTCGTGGATCCAAAGCCGCCTCCGCCTCCTCCTCTGCCCCCGCCAAACTCACCACTGCCGAAAGGGCCACCGCTGAAGCCAGTACTGCTCAAACCAGCTCCTCCAAAGTCACCACCGCCATTACCACTGCCGCTTCCGCTGAATTCACCAGGAGCTGGCCTAGCTTCGCCGCTGATTCCACCACCTGAACCGTATTGCGAACCACTTGGCGAACTAGGAATTTCTCAAAAGTGAAATAGAAGCGCTAAATGTGAGAGATATTGGTTTGTATTTGATGATGATTTGTGGGATTTAACGTCCCAAAACCAGCTCTGATTATGAGAGACGCCGTAGTGGAGGTCTCCGGAAATTTCGACCACCTGGGGTTCTTTAACGTGCGCTGACATCGCACAGCACACGGGCCTCAACATTTCGCCTCCATCGAAATGCAGCCACCGCGGCCGGGATTCGATCCCGCGGCCCTCGGATCAGCAGCCGAGTGAACCACTAGACCACCGTGGCGGGGCGGTTTGTATATTAAGACGCAAGGAAAGCGAGAGCGTGCGCGCATAGAGTGTTTCTTTGTCATGCTGCGTTGTTTTTACAGTGTTAAGCAGGTACCTCGCTAAACTTCGAGTGACATAAAAGCAATGAAACAGTGCTTGCGTTCACTTTCCAATTTGTATTGCGTATACTGGTGTTTGTTGCTGCCATCGTCATCATAAAGTCATATTGTAGACAATATTTAACACATAAAAACTAGCCTGTGTCAGACCCCTTCTCATGGACACTGGTTAACACCGATAACGGGCTAGGATATCTCTTTGCTTACATCGAACTGCTGCGCTAGTTCAGTAAGTTGGTAAGCCAATTGACTTTTAACGATTGGGCCGTTGAAGTTGACTTTCTGGCCATGCCGGTCTCTCCTTATGTTCGCCCTATGTTCTCTTATATTCCAGAAAACATATATCAGGCTCTCTAAAACCATAGTCATAGATCCTCACTAACTCTTTCAAATCCATCGCTTTCAACTTTCCCACTAATGCCTGTAGTCTCTGAGTGGCGGGATTAATAGCTCAGACCTGCTGTGGCGCCTCAGCAGATTTATAAAGCGTTCGTCTATTAAATATGATTCATATTTCTGTCAGATTTGAACATTTGTTCTTAAATGTTTGTGGGATGGATGTAGGAATAGTGCGTCTTGTTAAACACTTAAAGGAAACATATATTTCATATAATGCTCAAGCCTAAGACTCAACAGCGGTTGTGTCTCAAAGTGCTTGCACAGCTGGGCCCATTTACGTGCATGCCCTCAGCAACAGTAGGCAGTTTCTTCATCACAGGCTGTTTCTATGGACATCCTTCATTGGTTTGAGTTACCTTCACATTTACATGCGGTAGTTACAACGCGTTCAGCAGGTCCATGCGCATATACGTCAAAGTAATCGGGTGTCACTTAAGTTCCAGGGACTGGTACTCACTTTGGCACATTTGCAGTCATTGATACTTGCGGTCACGCTGACTTAGAAGCACGCGATCCCACTCATATTCAAACTTATCGGTGGTTGTAAGTCTCCATGTCAAAAATAATGCTAGACTTCGCTCACCTCTGTCGACAATACCTGTAACAGCACTCACATTCTTGTCTGAAGAAAGCTGGCAATAAAATTAGGCGCGGTAAAAAGTAAGGGTGCCTGCGATTATGAAGTACCGCCTAATAAAGTCGTCAATTAATAACAGTATTCTGATTAAGTTAAATCATGTACGTACAATTTAAATGCATGCATTAGCGCATGCTCATCGACATCTCATTGCGATTTGTGAATAAAACTAGCTCTACAGACCTTCAAAACTGCCACCACCTGTGCCAAACGGCGAACCACGAAATCCTGGACCAAGATTCGAAGAAGCACCGCCACCCTCTCTTCCTGCACCACGTTCGTTGCTACCGGATGCCACAGAGCCTGCAACCAGCAAACAGTTACGTCAGAAGCAGCCTGATTCGTTTTCTGAGCGCTCCATTGTTTTGTACTTTGTGCTTGTTAAATTCAAACAGGCTCTCAACTTATTCTCATTTCGCCCTCGCCATTAATTCTCACATGTGTGTTAAATACAGTTTCTGATAAACCATAGTGAGATATCATTTTTCCTCGCGGCTTACATTTCAAAACAACAATTTGACTATGAAAGACGCCGTAGTGAAGGGCTGCAGAAATTTCCAACATCTGGGATTTCGGTGGAGGCAACATTTCGCCTCCACCGAAATGCTGCCGCCACGGCCAGGATTTGATCTGGCGACTTTCGGATCCGCAGCCGAACGCCATATGCACTAGATTCCCATGACGGGCCGTATTGTGAGATATATATATACGTTGTTTATAGATATAGCTACTAACCTTCAACACCACCGCTGCGTGAGCCTAACATAGGGCCACCAAAGCCACCACCGAAGCCAGTCGGTGCACCACCACCGCCTGATCCTGCAGCATGGTTAATATCGGTAGGTGTCGGCAAGACGATATCGCCTCCAGGAGAAGTGACATTAGCACAACCTGACCGGCTAGGCTCAAGGCAAGTTGGCGCATTCTATAAGTAATCTGTCGTTTTAGACTATATGAATGTCAACTCCGACAGGCTAATCTATTTTCACCCATACGAAGAGAAAAATATTTGTGTTCTATAGAAATAAGGATGTATCGTATCAACATGCAGGTTAGTTCATGTTAGAGCAACTTACCTTCCCTATTACCGCCAGCCTGAGCCTAACGAAGAACCACGGAATCCAGCAGCGAGCCTCGCCAGTGGACTTCCGCCGCCTGCGCCTGCATCAGCCATCCTTCAACGTACGCAAGACCATAATGACACGAAAAAGACTCTCATAGTTTACTCAAGAACATGAATATGTCTCAGCTAAAGTGGCTTTCCTCTTCTTTGAATCGCCTCATCAACTTTATTTCTGGTTGTAAGTTTAGCATTCGAAATGTACCCTGGGCCAGCACCCTTTCCGCCTAAGAATGCTCCTGTACAAGCGGGAATGTACCGCAACGAAGCCCTTTTCCATAAGTGTCACGCTCATCGATCACCGCCTTATAGCAGCAATAAACTGCTGAAATACTGGCCGAAAGGCCTACTACCACTTTTTCCAAACGTTGACATTGCGGGTTCTGAAGAGGAATCTGCAGCTCCTAAGCGGTAGCAGCACCTCACATGCTTGTAGAGCGGTGACAGGCTCGCTACACCACCTTATTGAGAACCACAAGGCGGGATTATAAAGCTAATCGTGATTGCCCAGCGCAAGTGCAGCGTTAAATAAAGTGTTGCAGGCTGTCACATGCAGGCCTGCCACCTGTTCTCTGTTCCCGTCGCTTAAACAAAACAATAATTTACATGTCTAAACATGCCTAAAAGCATTAGTAGCAACGTCCTAATCTTGACGCCTCAGGAGGACAATTACCAGACATAGACGATGTCTGCTGGACGTGCGCATTCATTCCCAATGTTAATTTTGTTCACTCCTTTGTTTGACCTCATGCTATTTTTCATATTTCTTTATGGGTTAGGCATTATTATTTAAGGCTCTTTTATCAGGTAACATAAATTTTAGGTTCAAGCTCATGCCTAAATGTAAAAAATACCGACCTCCAATACCGCCACCACCTGATTCGAATGGGCCGCCAGCGCCAAGGCCGAAACCAATGGGGCCTCCTTCCTCGCCCCCACCTGCATAACAATAATAATAATAATAATAATAATAATAATAATAATAATAATAAAATAATAATAATATAATCTTTATTTTCATCAATGCAATGATAGGAAAGCTGCGGGTAAAAACTGGTCCTTGTAGAGGCAGCTTGACAAGAGCTTGCAGCTTACATTGTGTAGTACATAAAACAGTGGCATGTATCAAAAATAAAAAGGCATACGAAATTTTAGTCAAACAAAAGCAAAAAAGACATACTTAGCAATCCCGCAACTTAGATGCCGAACATGTGTAGTTAACACGAAGTTAACATATGTAGCTCACATAGCGATATTCGTGCACGTCAAAAGTCTTTATTACTAGCAAACTAAATACCAATACTTGATTATACTAGATACTGCTGGACACACAGGCACCTCACCATCATGTTAATAACACCATTTAATTGATGAAGAACGCGGAAAATTGAAAAAGCTCAAAGTGTTTGCGCATTTTCCAACTGCCTGGCCACAACCATGTCAAGCCCTTGGTTGTATTAGAAAGGACGTAGCTCTCGGACCTGTTTGGTTCGAAGCGAGAATCCAACGTTCCTATTTCCTTTAGCTACATAAGCACCAGGTACAGAAATGAATGAAACGACGCATCGCCTATTCTCGCATTGGCTGTGCTCGTAGTGCACATAACGCCACGCACCTTTTAAAAGATCGCTGACGTGTAGTCAAGGGCTAAAGTCAAGAGTTAGAGTAGCTTACCAATTCTCTTTTCTACGATACAATTTTATTGTACAAGTATAAACGCCCATTTTGCCTGATTTCTCTTCATTTCTCAATTTTTATAATTCACGGTGTAAGTATACGCGCCATTTTGAACACATCGTCATTGTTATTTGGTGGTGCTGCGTTGCTTTTGCAAAGAAGAGTGTCCAGGGCTTCATTCAAAACATTGACAACGACACGTCGGTGAGGACAATGTGCAAAAAAATTCGGGGGATTTGTTTGAGGTGCACCTTCTCCAAACCAAAGGAGCCCAAACTAATCCAGAGACTCGCTCTATGATCTAGTATATTGAGGTTTTTCCTTTAGGTCGTAAAAGCCACGCACTTAATGTTTATGTTGCACGCTTCACAGTTTTCTAATCCACAAAACGTCCCATATTCTGAAGGTATGACAACTACCAACCTTCCAAATTGTTGGTACCCAACGGAGCACCAGCCGGGCCTAGACCAAGGCTAGCCGGCATGCCTCCGCCTTCCGCAGTATCCATACCGTTGGGCGCCGGGGAACCTGCAGCGATATTTGTAGAAGGAATATTATCAAGGCGACGTAATAGGAGGAACATCCAAACTACTTGCCATTATACACCTCTCCAGGTGAGGCTACCGCCTACCATCTTTTCCCTGCTCATGAATTGTTTCGTTATGTCCATTATGGCACTCTTAAACGACTAAAACATAATATTCCTGAGCATTCCAGAAAAAATCGCTATACCTAACTGCTCTATGTTGCTAGGGCTAGCCTGTATAATAATCCACTTAGGAGTATTCAGCTGTCAGCTGTGCATCGCTGTAGACACCAACTTGTCATCATAATGGTCGCAATCATATCACCCTTAGCCTAAGAGGGAGCCACCAGAGCTAAGGTTCTGCCACCAGAGCTCCACCAGAGCTCCACCAGAGCTCCACCAGAGCCACACCAAAGCATTAGAAAAGCTGTTCACGTGCAGCAGTGTTTAGGAACTTCCTGAAGATATGCAATAGTTTGAAACACTCGTTAGCCTTCTCCACCGTAAGCCTGCAAATTTTCTGATTTCATACTCGCCTGCGCCCCACGCTAAAATCTTAGCAAGTATTCTGGATGTTGCACCACCGACCTTCCGTATCAACACCGCCTGGGCCCGATTGAGAACCACCCAAGCCGGCGCCGAATCCAGGTGACTCACCTCCGCCACCGCCACCTGCTTGCAACGTCAATGTTAGAAATCAGTGCGCCTGTAGAATAATCATGGGTAGTAGCTTGCTGACATTCATAGGACAAATGTATTCCCTCAAACCTCAGTTAACCCAGTTTTTCGGCAAATGGTCCAGCTCTGTAATCGTCGATTTACAACTCACAAAGTTATCCAATCTTTCTTCCGTCCTCAGCGGTATGTTTTTATTAGGACCCGACCCCGCCCCCCCTAAAGAAAAACAGGAGCCTGGAGTCTCCTGGTTCAGAATTCACTGTGCAAATTACGAACTCTTGCTTCGTCATGTCATTAGGTGCTACGGCAGCAATTTTTTTCGCCCATTTTACCACAGCATTGTCCCTTATTGCAATTCGGATTGTCAATCCTTGCTGCCTTCTTTCTGCTTGTGGTCTGCGAGTTCTTCACACATAGCAAACATACAAAACACGCATGTGGCTCTCGCGACAATACGCGTTCACTTCACAAATCTGATGTTTCTGCTTATATTTCAGATATAGTGCTTCTGTAATTTCCCGACCTTCCATGCTGCTTCCCCACCGTCCTTCTGGTTGAGGGCCGGAGCTGATGCCAAGGCCCATATCTGACCGCCCTGAAATTCCGTTACCATTGTTTCCACCATCGCTCATTGCAAATCCTGAAAAGAAAAAAAAAAACATTTACAAGCCAGACAACGTAACTGAAACGTTCCGCGTATTATGCGATAACAGCGCTATTTAAATGCTAAGGATAGTTGCCATTATAGACGTGCATGGAACAAAGAGGTAATTGAAAGGCAGCCCGTGTAGTTGGTTGTCAGAAAATAAATGTATGACTAGAGAATAGTGATCAATAAACTGGAACAATAAGTTCCAATTTTCAAGTCCTCATCCGTCGACGAAGTGTTGCGAAATATTTGAGTAAGCTCCAATCTAGCCAATAGCTTCCGCTAAATAGGAACTTGTCTTGAAACTTCTCATGACGCAGATCCATGGTTCGCCATTTAAATACTTCTGCATCAGTCTCCCGTTACCACGACTGCAATATATACAGTGCTGTGCAAAAACTCTGTTCACATTTAGAGGCATATACTGCACTGCAAAAACAACTTCATTTTTGTGCAGGCAGTTTCTTCGAAAGAGCAATACACACGTACACAGCTTAATTACTTCACCATTTCTTAGAACGTTAATACTGCTAGTGTCAACTTCACTGCAAAAAGAGTTAAGGTATCGTGTCTCACTGCTTGAATTTTACTCCTTTGCAAATAAAATTTTATTTACCTGTCGAGATGTCACAAGGGCAATACTTTTTTATTTTAATCCTTCCGGCCGCCGAGCTAACGAGTCAGGAAGGTGTTATATTTTCCACGAGTGAACTGCTTTGTGCTCAAGACAATCATACTTCTCTTTTAGACGCTTATGCTCCAAATGTATGGATGACTTAACTTATTCTAATCCAGAAAATCACACACCGCCTCTCTCTGGTCCATTCAAATCCTCAGGTAAGGATCCGGGCCCAGTCATTCCTCCACCCACTGGTCGTACACCAAATCCAAGAATCTCAATTCCTGTACCCGCAACTGGAAATGCAAGAAACAAAGCAATCGTAATAAATGATGCCGAATTTCGAGAAGGTGTCAGCGGGCTGATAAAAAAGCAAATGCTGCTTAATCGTAACAGCACACCGGTACAAAGTTTAATTCTGATAGCTCTTCTACAAATAAAATAAAATTAGTATAAAACTTGTCGGCACTTTTTACATAAATATTTTCCCTGTCGGGAAAGCAGTCCACCTCGCAGGGCGCTACTTTCCTCGTCTGAGTACTGTGCACGCTGATGGATACGCCGAAAAAAGCAAAAGTATTAAACCTATGTCCGCGATGATATTATTGCATTGCCGTCAATTAGGCTTCGTTTCCTACACGCCACCCACCGGAGTGCTACAAAATTTTGAAAGACATCTTTAGCAAGAGTGAGTTAGAGTACTTGGCCTGAAGAAGGAAAACGATTTGAAGGAAAAGGTACTGATGGCTTGCAAAACAGACAACTCCAAATAGGCACCTTGGTATAGCCTTATAATAATGCGCAGCCTAGTCCAAAATGCACGTGTACTAATGGGATAAGAGTAAAAATTGAAAATACATTGGAAGTACACTTACCATGAGAATACCTCGTCAATGATATTGTCAAGAGCACAAAAACACACAGGGTGAATTGTCTTATCATACTGTCCCGACCTGACTGCATCGAGACGAGTCACGCAAGCTGCGGACTTCCTCTGGAGCAGTTTTTGGATCTGTTCCTTTGTGTTCACGGTTCAAATGCAGCTTTGATGCCGGCCAAGGCCAACCGTGTCTTCAGTAGCTGTTGTTGTCGTCAAGCCCGGCAGAATGAAAGGGATCATCTTTTTTGCCGAAAATACATATATATACATGCCTGGTTATAATCAAGTACAGTTCAGGAGAAATTTAAAACTTTGTTTTGAAGGCGCCCTAAGCGAAGAGAAGCTTTGGGTTACACGTACACAGTAGTTAATACGGTGCGCCGCTCATACAGTAGATTTACCTATACGGCCGGTTGAAATATCTCAAGCAGAGGCGAAGTTGCGTGTTGAAACACCAGAGCAAAAAAAAAACAAATTTAAGTCAGCATAATATAAGAGGAGCGAAACAGACTTTTTGCTCGCGATAATTAGGTTTACAACACCACCGCCATGTTATGTCTTGTTTTGCATTTACTTTTTTATTTCTTTGCAGGACTACTGATAGAATTCTCTAAAATTGCTGCCGCGAATGGTGCGTGCTCACTCCACTAGGAGGGAATAACATAAAAGGACTGATGGCGTCTATATGATAACATATGATAGTGATGGCAAAACACGGTCACCGCTAGTACATACCTAGTTTGCTTTTCACAATGAGGCGTTATTTTACCAAGTGTAGAAGAGCACCCTAGTCATACCTTATTACAGATGCCTATTCCTACATTGCACTACCACCTACGTCAGCAACGCCACTTGGTATGCCATTGTCCGCTTTGTTTTTATCGCGCGACTACACTGTAAGCATATCATGGCTCTTTCAACGACTGACTAGTTAGTACCTTCCTCTTCTCTAAACCCCACAGTCTCTATAAAGTGTGCCTTCTTGTACGCCTCTACGGATTGCACTCAGTTGAACCTACTTCGCACTTTCAGCAATGCTGTGAAATTCTCCTCAATGCCTTGCGATGGAAAAAATCTCGGTATGAGCAACCTGTCCATATACGCCGTCATGAGGTCTCCCGGTGTCCCAAAGTGCTATGTGCGTAAGGCTAAGATGATTTGCCTAAATATACATATATGGGCATGAATACCATAAATGTATCCTTTACATATACAAGCGCACGCTTTTTCAATACCCATTCTGTAGATCGCCATTGTTTAACGCATTTGTAATGTTTTTACTGTTCATGTTTAGAGCGGATGGTCTGCGCTGTACCCTGAAGTATCCTTTTGCCCCCTCCGCAGCGATTGCGCCACGCAGTACATTGGAGAGTTTAAGTCCGAAGCAACTAGCTAGGAAAAGTCCGCCCACTGAGTTCTTTTCAATGCCTTATTCAGCTTCAGTTCCACTGCTTCGATTCCTTGCAGCATCCTTATTTAACAAGCGTGCACGAATTTGCTGTGTCCTTTTCTCCTAAAGTGCCTAGTAGAAGGGTGCCACCTTGTGAACAGAAGAAATCGGCAAGGACGGCGTTTGTACATGAAAGCTGCTTTCAGGTTTTGACCCTATCGAAGAAGTTTCCCTGTTTTTATTTGCTTGAACAGCATGTAGTATTTCGGTTCACACAAATAATAATCGCTTTGTTGTGGTAATTTCTGTTTACTTTGTAAAACTTCTTACCAATGACAGGTAACGTGCGTGTACGTGTACGATTTTTTCCTCGTTTGTTCATTGCACCACTATGGATGCGTGAAGCTGAAAGCCCTACAAGGCTTTATGGTGATGCTGATATTTTTCTAACATAGCTAGTGAGTATGCAACGTTTGGCAATGCAGGTCTTCAAGGATGTTCCCAATAGTCCCAGTCTGTCAGCGCCCAACGATCTACGCTGTTCTTTTATACGTTTCTGGCGATCTTGCGCAAAAGGTGTTGTTAACTACCTGGAACCACTTCCCATTTTCTTTACTTCCATGAAAGTTCACCCTGAAGATATTGCCCCAGTAAAAAAACAAGGAGGGGCATTAGGCTCGATGCTCTAATGACACCTGTTTCTCACAGCAGGTGTCCTCCCAGGCGAACCGTAACTCCGGTGTGCCTAGCACTTTACAGGATGTATACCTCTATCTATTAATTGTTAGCTTCCCAGAGGCACCGATTGTCCATTTCGGCTGCCACTCACGGGACGGAAATTACTGTGTGTCGGAAATTCTGTCGTCACTAAACATTCCCATTGGCACCTTCGCAAAACCTAATCGGACAGTTTTGCATACCTGTGCTCTGCGCGACCACATTTTGTAGCGATGATAATGTAATTTTCGCATTGTTCTTTCAGATGGCTTCCTCACTACGATTGTTAGCACATTGAACTCAGCGATGTTATTGCATTGACATTGTGTGCCCAAGTGTTGTTTGAACCACAAAGCTTGAATAATACCTAACATGTATAAATTAAATATGTCATGCGGCCGTTTTGAATAATTGGTCGATGCAATAATGAACCATTTCTTATTGCTGCTCCATAAACAAAGGCATCCTTCAAGTGTTAAAAATTGCTTAAATTTATGTTGCTCACAGATACCAACGCGAAATGAATTGCTTATACTCAGGTGAGATCGGCTGCACGCATTCAAATTTTGGTAATTCAAGTGAGCAGTTGTAATTTTGTCCAGGTCCAATACTTTCACAGAAAGTATTGATGCCCTATAAGAAAACACTTTTGGAATAATGAACAATCTCTTATTACTGTTCCGGAAACAAACGCATCCTCCAAGTGCAAACATTGGGCAGTAACAAAAAATCTTTTAATACTCTTCCAGCAACAAACGCATCCTCGAAATGCTAATAATTGCTTAATTTTCTTTTGCTCTAATGTATGAACGTGCAATGAATTCCTCATGCTTATTTGGGATCAGCTGCACGCATTCAAGGTTTGGTAATTCAAGTGAATAATTGCTGTTATTTCGTCCAGGTCCTTCACTTTGAGGGCAAGCATTGATACCCAATAAGCAAACTTCATTCTTCCCCTGTCTTTAAAAAAAAACCCACGTGTGCATTTATACAATAGATTTCGTAACACTACTTCGTTTATCAGCTCAGTACGTCCTGCGCCCTATTTCGTGAAGGTTGCAGCTTCAGGGTTCGCAGACTTCGCCAAGTATCCAGTTCCCCCTCGTCTCTGCCTTCTCCGCGAAAAGCTTATGAATCCCCTCTCACAGGTTTCACGTCATGTAGGTAAGCGCAGTTTTCAGCCATAGCTTCTCATGCCAATTTTCATCCACTTGCATAAGTTAGCTTTCGTGTAGCCAGTTGCAGTGCACGAAGGAAGCGCGCACAGTTGAAGAAACTTACTTCTAAATACGTTTGAGTCTGGTCCACCAAAATTACCAAGAGTTCTACGAAGTCAACTAGTGCGCCAAATTGTCAATCTTTTCCTTTTCGACATAATCGGGAAAAGTGAAGCTCGGCAAGCGCATGCCTTACCTACTTCTTTGACAAGCGAAGCTGTTTCAGCCTGCCGTAATTTGTGCGTCCGTATCACGAAAAGCCAGCCGCGCCGTAGCTACGGCAACCAGCGACGCCACAGTTCCTGCAACACCTGGCATTGCCGTGTCTCGCAACCATGACGTCATGAAGAAGAAGACGAAGCAAATTATTATTATTATTATTATTATTATTATTATTATTATTATTATTATTATTATTATTATTATTAAGTCACAGGGGTACGAGTTGACGCTCGTGCGCCAACTGCGTACCCCTGTGACATGTTTGAATCACTGAGCCGCAAATGGCGGCGATGTCTCACTCTCGTCAGCACCTTGAAGTGCTGGTCGCTGGGGAAGCGAACAAAACCCGCGATTTATTTTTTCGTTTATTTGATCTGTTTGAATAGATGTTCATCCCCTGTGACACATGACGCCAATCTGATCCTTCCGAGATGTGCTTTTATTTTTAGACTCCTTCGGAGTTTTAAACTCATTTTCAACTGCACTTGCTACTGGTTTTCTGTATCGCGAGCTCTTTGAAGCTGTCGCGTTTAAACGGTCTGCAATATCGCTTGCAGGTAAGCTGAGCGTACCAATAAAGAGCATCGAAATTTCGCACTTTCTGATTTTTTTGTTTTTTTACTTTGTTACATTTCTTGGGTGTGTTGTAACCAACAAGAATACGTACGTGAATCGCTTATGTAGCTTGTCGCTAATGCAGTGTCACTTGAGACAACAAGAAGGTTCAGAAAAGACTGAGCCCGTTCACATTAATTTTAAAGCTTCAACGTATCCATGCAATCTACGGCCGCCGCGCCGTAGTGGTTATGGTGCCTGGCTGCTGCAACGATAGATGCAGGCTCAATAACGGCAGAGGCGGTAAGAGCTTCCACGGAAGCAAAAGTGCTACAGGCACGTGCGCGGTGTGTTGTCCCTGCACTTTCACGGATCCCTACGTCGTCCAAACATCCAAAACTACTTGCGGCAACGTCAAAACCAACAATAAGTAACCGCGAGAAGAAATCTGCACTTTCGGAGTTTGATAAACCGATTATGTCATTGACGCAGAATTCGGTGCTGTATCGGTTTGCTTTTTTGAATGTCCTCTGATGGGGACTAGGGGACAGCGAAACCGGTGATCTCTACAATGCCGTCTCGGAATGAATATTAAGCTGTAATTTTCATTCACTTTAATTCAACAATAGCGGATTACTAGCCTACCTTAAGTTTTCTTTTGATTATGTTTCACTGACGTGACGAACGCTCTCTTTACACTGTGCTTCTAAATAGACATCAACCAGGGAGTCCATAGCGCTGATGCCCAGGGACCTCTTTGGACTGTCTTAACATGCGTTTAAATTTATCGCATTGTTGAATACACTGAATAACTAGCTGTACAACGGGGACTTGAATTACTCATCCGGCGCTGGGCACGACCAGATACTTGTACTTGACCACTATAAAGAAATGCGTGGAGAATTTACGGTGTTTTATTGGCCCCCAGAAGGTATTGTAGCACTTACTGGTGCTATAGTGCCTCATTTATCTCGCTTTGCGTCAGGCTCCTTTTTCTTATCCTATTCTTTAAGAGAGCTGGGAATGTTGGAGTTCTAGCACCGTGGTGTTCGTTGATTTTAGCGTATCCGCGTCTTACCCGTATTGCGTGCTTGTAGCCAAGCGTTTACTCAGCCCTTATCAGTCAGTGTCGCTAACACTGCTCATCTTTGTCCCGGAGCGCCAGCACTGCCTTCAATAAGGCTCTTGCCAGTTTAGCCTAGACATTCTTCCCAGCCACGCTGACTTCTCTCGGATGTTAAAATTCTAGGTAAGTGCTTTGTCCTATACATCAGCACTACGCCCGCGCATACGTCTCCAACAAGATTGGGATATTGAACCCTGCAATATGGCGACACTGCTCTTGATGGCAATAATAAGACTTCAATTTTATTTGTCCGACAAGCGTCATCTTAAAGGTACCCTCTAGAGGATGGCGCAAAAAGCAATGCACTCATTCCCGTCACCTCTCAACGGCGTTGCCGACGCGTGTTTCCTCGGGTGTATCTGTTTCATTTCTCGTCGTCATCGTCTTCTGAAGAAGCCGTCCGGCGACCGAAACCGCGACCGTAACCATTGGAACGTCTAGGTTTGGTACCACGGCCACCTTGACGCGCGGCTGGTCCACCACCCACTCCTCCTCCGCCGCCGACATCTTCCTCGTCGCTTTCGTCGCCTATAAATATTTCATGGAAGCCAGACACGCTCATGCCGTTTTCACTCGATGGCTTGAAAACTTTTCCGGACGGTACACCTGTGCCAGAGGGAGTGGTTCTAGGGCCCCGCTTCTCCGAGGCCTCTTCCTCGCCCTGCTTCTTCTTCTTTCGTCTCCTTCTGTGTCTCCTTCGCTCGGACGAGTCCTCCTCGGATTCTTCGCTACGGCGGGAACCCCGGCGTTTGCCACCTCGGTCTTCGTCGCTCTCCTCATTGCTGCCGTGTCGGCACCGACAGTGCTTCTTTTTCTTTCCCTTTTGCCGTGGTTCACCTTCTTCGTTTTGCCCACCGCTACCTCCTCCGCGTCCCGGACGCCTAGCAGTCGTCGACGTGGGTTCCTTCGGTGGGGGCTTTGGTATACCTTCGGGTGGCGCTGGTTCTTCTCCCTCCCCTTCCTCGTCTTCTTCGTCTGCTATGTATATGGGGTGAAATCCGTAAGGTCCATTCGCGCCCCGAATTTTCTTCAGCTCTCTTTTTACTCGGCTGTGTAGGAGGTCATCCTGGTGAAAGGCAGATCGACGAAACCGTGCCAGGGCCAAGGACGCGTCTGATATGCCGTAGCTGCTGAAGCTGTGGACACCTGCGTAGCCAAGGTAATCGAACGTCAAGGTAATCGAGCCCGTAGTAAAATGAAGATTAGCTTCTAGTTTCTCTTGACTTCTCCATGCGGTAAATAACATCCTGAAATCAGCAAGCATCATCAGGTAGAGAAGAACGAGCACTACCGAGCGGGCACACCCATTTATCATAGCCTTGCTGGTCTGATTTTGTTCTAAGCATGGCTTCTCATTTATCCATATACCAATATTACCTTCTATATTGAAGGTATCTGTGACAAACAAATACAACCTGAATGCACCCTAATTGAATCCTAACCACAGAGCAAGCAAACAACGTATGCATGCCCCGGGTTTGCTGTCGTTCTTGTTGTTGTTGTTGTCGTTGTTGCTGTTGTTCTATAGCGCAAGCTTTTTACAGTGACCGAAAATGGTGGCGATGTCCGCAGCCACCACCGCTATCACCTTCAATGCAAAACGAATTCGGCTGAGCCTATGAATTTTGGGAATCGATGTCCTGCGAACAATTCCGCGAGGAACTTTATGAATGACTGCTGTTGTAATGGCTCTGCTGTTATTGAGCTGGCTTCAAATATACACAAGTATGGTGGTTTTTTTTTCTGAAGCTCATAGCGATTACAGATGCCTGTAGCGAGGGGTGTGGACACCATTGCAACCACTTTTGGCCATTGTAAGGAGGCCATAGCTACCCATGCTCCTTGCTATGTATATATCGCTACTCAGCAGTTATATCTGCGTGTACACACATAACTCACCTGCGAACTATCAGTGACAGATGCAGCCTGAAATATAATGAGAATAAATTATGTAGTGAGTGAAGTGCAACCAAGGCGAGAACGGAAGGCCTCGCGAAATTTAATTTTTTGTTTCTAAACAAGTAACGACCATCCACTAACAATTACGAAAGTTTCTGTTGGCCGCTGCTACTGGCACTGCCATAGTGCCGTGCTCTTTGCTCGACACGTGTATTCTCTTCCGGTGTTCTTCGCAATACCTGGTAGCAGTAGTCGTCGCGTGCACGCGTTTGCGGCCGTGCGGACGCGTTACTGTTATGCCAGAGTCTCTAACTTTTGTGAGGTCGCTCGGCGAGCTGCGTTCTTTAACAGCAAAAGATTCCTCGGTGCGCCCTGAAATTAAAACATAGCAAGCGGAAGACACAGACAAGCGCCAACCTACCACCGGCTAGATATAGAATGAAACCATGGGCGCCGAAGTGCAAAGACAGCACGCGACCATTCATCCATAGCGGCTCCTACCACGGGTACCTATCCTAAACAAACCTAGGCCATAAGTAGTTGTTCTAAAGCAGCTTGTGCTCAGTGCGCACATCTACGTTGATGGTACTCGTAACGCTTAATTGAAGGCAAATTTCTCTCTAGTTGCTTCCATAAACCCCATTCCCGCAAAACGTTGGATCCGCCGAATTTTCCTAAATTTACCTTTTAATTCGTGATATTTCCAACAGGCTTCATAGATTTCGAGGTCCCTGCAAATGAACGGGGATCTAGACCGAGGGCACACCTAGGACATCATTTATGCAGGTGGAGCTGGAGGCTGGCGTATTTATCGGGGGAATCACACCCGTCATTTGCATTTTAATGCATGTGCCATGTTTGGGAAATTGTAGTACAGGAAGAGTTTAACTTGCGCCAATGTCACCCCGTGGAAATATTGCTTTTTAGACATGAAGCTCAAAAAGAAGAAAAGAATAATCTCAAGGCAATCACAAAACGGATATAATTTGATCACGTCAACTTGTTACCGCACGAACCTTAGCTTTCACGCTTGATTATTTTGTGGTGCTCCTAAAGAATGGTCACTGCAATGCCCAGCGCTATATTGCAAGAAATCAAGTGTACAGGTACTGATACAAAACCTCTACGGCTAGTGCGTTGTCATTAGAGTATAAATTGTCTAAAGCGCGTATTTCAGTTGATTCTGTTCCCGCTATCTCCTGCTCTTATAAATATGGACGAGGGTAAACGTAGTTAATGGCTAATTTAGCCATTAACTACTTTTACCCTCGTCCATATTTATAAGTTATGTGTACTGCACTGAGAGAGAGTTTAGGATATTGTGTTTTCTCCATTGCGGCTAAATACACTGCCAACACTGCACATGCACAGCTCACTCACACGAATAAATTTTTCCATAAATTGTCCTCTATTATTTGCGCATAGGTGTTTTACAAATATATCAGCGTAGGGTGTCAAATTTTTTCTTAAGTCTTCATACTGAAGTCGTCTTTCGCGAAACCAGGCAACTTCAAAAATCTAGCAAATTATGCGTCATTTACATGTCTCTTTTCAGGCAACTTCGCTCGAATACAATTTCTGGAAGATCTCAGAGACTGTTGGGTGACTCGGTCCTATGCATGCTTAACAATATTTCGACATTTTTTATTTTGAGGCGTGGGTGACATGTTGAAGGCTTAGCTTACCGTGGCTCAGCTCAGCTAGAACAGCGATCGCAAGAACAATCTTGAAATCGACAGCCATCGTCTTTACCGCGCGTTCATTCCATGGTCAACACGGTCCAGCAAGCTGCGCCTCGAACACAAATCAGAACCACCCGTCCATCCAGTGTATACGTCGAAGCCTTCCAGAAATGCTGAAAGATGCTCGTGACAGACTGCACAATAGGCTCAAAAGCGAGCCTCGAATACAGACCACAAGCATTCTTCTGTTCAACGTATACGTCGAAGCCTTCAGAGAAATGCTGAAACATGCTAGTGACATACCCCGCAACAATAGGCTCATAAGCGAGTGAAGGTCGAAGAGAAAAAATATGTTGGGCTATTGTCTTTATACGGTTCGTTCGCGTGAAGTTGAAAAAGATTCCTGGGACATGAAAGGGCGTTACCCACATGGTGTTTGCAAGGCCAAACGTCGCGATTTCTTCTTGTGTAATGCTTGAAGACATTCAAGAAAAATGGTAACAGCTTACCCTAACAAACAAGGAATGGCAGCGCATCTTCCTTTACGAAAGAGCTACCTCGGTACACTTCTTTGTATTTCGTTGCGTATTTTTTCGCCAAGAGGTTCTCCCTCAGACGGAGCGAATACATACGAAGCGGACATTCCACTAGAAGAGTGATCCATTTCCTGCATGGCTTGCAAAACATTCCTGCTACTCTGCTATCGCGAACGGCGCAACAGGTGTTCTATTGTTCTTTTCTTCGTGCAGTACGAAGAAACACAAACGGAACCCCTCCTTTCTGTGCACAAGTGGCAGACTGGTTCCATTTCTAGGTACCAGAAAACGGATGGGAAGAGTGTCCCACTGGAGCTATGTGATGTCGCCGATGTGGTCTCGGTGGGCCTGAAAGACCAACCGCGTACAAGCAATCAAAAGTAATCGCTGGTGCTTGAAACATTAAACCCAAAATGTATGAGTCTACGACGTTAGGCATGCCATAGTGGAAGGCTCCGAAAATCTCGACCTCCTGGTGTTCTTTAATGTCTACACAAAGCGCACAGTACACGGGCTTCTAGCATTTTCATCTCCACAAACACGCCACCACCGCAGCCGGGATTCGACCCGCCTCTTAGGGTTAAAGGGCAACTCCGGCGGTTTTTTAGGGGCGAAGCTCCTTAAGGCTTGGGTCTGTCCGTCCGTTGTAGTAGCGCGTTACCTTCAAAGAAATGAATGGTGCTACTTGTGGGAGGCGCGCCCTTGGCGTGTTGACTATGGAAACGCTCTCTCTTCGATGAACGCGCTACCAGCTCGCAAAGAAGGAGAACGCGCCCTCACCCGCGAGAGACAAGCTTCACGCAGGCAGCGTCTTCTAGCGAGTTTCTTGATTGAAAAATACGGACTGCTCGCGCTGGAGAACCGTTCACCGGCCACCCATATATATTGTCGCGTTACAGCACGACAAGAAACAGACAAGAAACGCAGGACAGCTTGTTGGAGCTCTATTCCAAAAACGTCTTCTTCTTCTAACCCCGCTGTGCACTTGCCCCACTAGAAGGAACGCGCTAAAACCCTCATCGTCTTTGTTTTCTTCGCTGAATGCACGCGTCATTGGCCTCTCCCTAAAAGAGCGTCGCCCCGATGCTAATCTAAAGATACAGCTACGTGGGAGCCGGAGTCTGGCGCACTTTCACTCGCCGACGTACGGCTTCATACGCACTACATGCACAAGTTCAGGACGGTGCTGCTGGCGTCTCGTAGAATGAGGACTGTCGGGGACGACCTCGTAGGTGACGTCGCTAATGCGGCGCAATACACGATAAGGTCCAAAGTATCTACGCAACAGCTTCTCAGACAATCCACGTTTCCGTATGGGTGTCCAAACCCACACTCTGTCGCCGGTTTCGAATGTTACGACTCGGTGGTGAGCATTATAGCGGCCTGCATCATAATCTTGCTGCCGGTGAATCCGCAGGCGAGCGAGCTGCCTGGCTTCTTCTGCGCGTTGCGTAAATATATCGGCGTCCGTTGCAGAGTCGTCACATTCGTGTGGTAGCATTGCGTCCAGCATCGTCCGTACCTCCCGCCCGTGAACGAGGCTGAACGGAGTCATTCGTGTTGTTTCCTGCTTAGCCGTGTTGTACGCAAACGTCACGTAGGGCAAGATTTCGTCCCAATTCTTATGTTCAACGTCTACGTACATGGAAAGCATGTCCTCAAGCGTTTTGTTTAGGCGCTCTGTGAGCCCATTGGTTTGTGGGTGGTATGCGGTTGTTTTGCGATGAGCCGTCCCACTGAGCGCCAGAACGTGGTCTAACAGAGCCGCCGTGAATGCAGTTCCTCGATCTGTTATCACTATCGTAGGTGCACCATGTCTTAGTACAATGTTTTCGATGAAAAACTGTGCCACCTCCGCTGCTGTACCTCTCGGAATGGCCTTCGTTTCCGCATAACGCGTCAGGTAATCGGTCGCGACGATAACCCAGCGATTCCCTGCGGTAGATGTTGGAAGCGGACCCAAAATATCCATTCCAATCTGGTCAAATGGTGTTCGTGGGACCTGCACGGGTTGCAGCAGGCCGGCTGGCTTAGTCGGAGGAGACTTGCGCCGCTGACAATCGAGACATGCGCGTACGTGGTGTTTCACGGCAGCGTTGAGTCTGGGCCAGTAGTACCTTTGCTGCACTCTGGCCAAGGTTCGCGTATAGCCTAGGTGACCTGAAGTCGCTTCGTTGTGACATGCTCGCAGTACTTCAGGACGGAGAGCGGTAGGAACGACGAGCAAATAGGTGGCACCGATCGATGAAAAGTTCCTTTTGTAGAGAACTTCGCTTCTTAAACAAAACGACGACAACAGCCTCGCGAAAATCCTGGGCGCCTTCGGAGATTTTCCTTTCAAGTAATGAATTAGTTCAAGCAACTGTGGGTCCTCACGTTGCTGCTGCGCAATGGTGGACGTGTCCAGAACACCAAGAAATGCTGTCTCGTCATCATCTGGCAGAGCAGCCGATTCTATCGGCGATCGGGACAAGCAGTCCGCGTCCGTATGGCGCTTCCCCGACTTGTGGACGACTGTGAGATCATACTCTTGGAGCCTCAGACTCCAACGCGCTATATATATATATATATATATATATATATATATATATATATATATACGCGCTATACACCGCGCTATATATATATATATATATATATATATATGCACTGGATCTTGACTTGCAATGAAGTGCCGGCGGGAGATTTCACTTGTGCGTAGTTGAACCATAACGATTCGTAGCGTGCGCGTTAACTAAATTAATCCGGACCTCGGCACGATCTGCGATGAACCTCCGGAGCTTCGCCCACTCATCATCATTCACTCCGTGGATATGCTGTGAATTTTTTTACCATGTTCTGATATCGATGTTCTCCAAATGTTCTTATTGTCCTATAGCAGCCCGGATGGTTTAGTCTGTTCATGAAAGCACCAATAATTTCAAATAACCGACTGAAAGGCGCGTTCAAACTGAAACCGAAATGGGTACGGGCTTCGTACAGCGTGTGCGATGACGTCACAACCTTCCCTCCATCAGAAATATGGAGCTTGTGCCAGAAAAGTGAAAGCGCTGAGGTCATTCGACTATGTATACAGTTGTACCAAGTTTTCTGAACATCACCCAGGCGATTCGAACGCAGAACGTGACCATTTTGTTTTTGAAGGCCGGATGATTCAGGTAGGCAGCGTTGAAGGTGATGACGTAAAACACACAGGGTGACCCGCGTGGGTATCCGCTAAAAATTTTTGAAATTCATTTCTAGGAGAACTAAGTAACTCGCAACCACACCGATCAGCATACATTATTACAGTACCGAGGAGAATGTACGTGGAAAATTTCGTTGAGATCCGTGGAAACACTGAACAATAGCCGGAGTTGCACTTTAAACAGCACGCAGGCGCAATTTCTGTGCTCACGCGCAGTGAAAAGCGACTGGTTTCCCGGTCGCGAAGCGCGATCTGGCGCCGCCACTTCTCCCGTCGCCATTATCTTGCCAGCTGGAATATATATAGGGTTGTTCGTTTTATGGTATCGATCAGGGAGGAAGCCGTGTTTGCTGTAGGATATTTTTGAAATTTGGTTTTTTTTTCGGCGTTAAATATATGAACTAGAGTTTCCAAAGTACAAGTCGTGTAACGTCCATAGTGCTGTCGTGCAGCTTATAAAAATGGACGTTGGCGTTCTCTTAAACCAACAAAACATAACTTTGTGATCCCGAGTCGAGCTTGCTAAAACACGGTAATAGCGTGCTTTGTTCGACGTAAGAAATTGGATGGTATGTGATGTTCCTCTACCATGTTCGGTGTGCGAGAATCTAGTAAAATTGGGTTTTCCCTGAAAACGGACAAACCGAAATATATTGCTTGTCGTCAAGTCATTCCACAACATCGCCACAACAAGCCCGCTCGCTTCAGTTGGAATTCAGTCCCATAATAGCTTTCACACTTGTACGGCGAAAAAGAAACTTTAAAACACGTCTTCGATACATCCGACTTATTGATCGCCGCAAAGAATTGGCGATATTTTGTCGTTATTTTTTAGCTTATATTGCTTGGTTTTGGCACTTTTAGGCCTTAGCGATTTCCTTGAATCGCAAAAATATTTTCGTGCCTACCCTTCCACATGGCGCTAGATGTTACATTTCAGCCTAGTGGCAAGAGAATTCATTTTCCCAGCAATGACGACTTGCTAAATTTAGATCTAATAGAAATCAGCAGAGGACATTTGGTCGTGGTAAGTTTGGAGTATTTCATCGATGACCACACGATGGCACATCTTCATACAGCGTCAAAAATGTTTCGTTATTTTTTCCCGACTATAATGGTACCTGTATGGCTTCCTCCATGGCGCAGCACAACAGCTTGACAGGGTCCACATGTCACGCCACTTTTCGTTGTCTGATAAACATTGATTAGGTGTGGTTGGTGATTAATGCCGTAATGCGGAGTGCCATAAGCGACTTTGCAGTAGGAGAGAGCAGATGACTCCAGAAGTTGAGGAATGGTATGTTGTTAAGTTCTTAGAAGCCCATAATCATGACATCATGGCCCAAGTCGGCATGTACTATGGTAAATTTCAGCGAGCGAGTGCTGGAGGCTTGCAAAAATGTTGCGACTGTGTTGGACATAGTTGGAACCTAAAGGAAGGGAAACAAGACACAACCACATGAAAGTGTGCGTAGTACAGGCGCAAATTCAACGTTCTTTATTGATCAGCAAAAGCCAGTCGATACATCGGAAAATGAAGGCACACATGGGCAGAGATAATCGAATAAAAAATTCACACGTGCACGTCGAGAAGCAGCTTTCCTCCATTGACCACTTTGGAAAATACGTCCCTAATGCAAACAGTTTCCTTCTTGGATATTCGAAAGACCTCTAGTAATAACCGCGCATTCGTATTACGGGTTCTTCCGCTAATATTGATCTCACAAAGCCGGGGCTTGCAAATGCATGCGTTGCAACACCGAGTCATACTGGTCTTTTCGTTCTTCTTCGTGTCCAGCGTGTGTTCCCTTGCATTCCAACTATGTGTGGCGCAGTAGATAGACAGAAAGCTTTAGTAGCGTTGGGCAGCTGTCTCCACAAATGCTGGTGCAACTCCTTTATTTATGGCTTTTTGGCTTAGTGAGTTGCTGTTCCCCCTTGCAATACGCTTGTTAGTGCTCATATGCTTGCATGGTGGGGACATTGAAATCGCCATCTACAACAAAGGGGAAGTCTTCTTGTTTGACCGACGTCAGATCTGTCGTACATTTTTCAATGTGTTCTTTTGGTTGCTATTTGGTTGCCATACGCCGTAAATTTAGCATTCAAACAAGTGTTGCACATATCTGCATGCTCCAGCACGGAGAATGTGAATATGCTCCGCACATGAATGTATGTAACGTACCGCTACTCATTTTCGACATAGCCCCGCCACGGTGGTCTAGTGGTTATGCGACTCGGCTGCTGATCCGACGGTCACGGGATCGAATCCCTGCCGTGACGGATGCATTTCGTGGGAGGCGAAATCTTGAGGCCTGTGTGCTGTGCGATGTCAGTGCACGCTAAAGAACCTCAGGTGGCCGAAATTTCCGGAGACCTCCACTACGTCGTCTTTCATAAGCATACCTTGTTTTGGGACGCTAAACCGCACAAATTAATCAGTCATTTTCTCCGTACAATCCTTATGCAATTTGCTTATATTAAGTGAAGTAGACCATCTAATTCTACTAGGATCGCAAAAATTTCAATGAGACCGACAATAATATTAAGAGCGGGGGTCTTTAAGACGTCAATTCGGTGTTACATGCGAGCAGAAAACTATCATCGCCGTGTGATAAGGCCGCGTGCTCTTCTGTGATATCGCTCGCGCACTTCCTTATCTTGCACTCTTTCCCTCATTCCTTCACTACATAACGGCGGATGCGTTTCACGGCATAGCATAGATTCGTATAGTATAACAAGGGGGTAGGAACATGTAACAGCTAGTAGCGTGGCAAATCACGTGACTCAGTTGAGTGTCCAGAAGCCGGAAGTTAGCTCGGCCACTAAGCTCCGCTCTCACAGCAGCCTCGAACCATTACTGCCAGGTGCCTACATTGTTCAAAGTTGTTTTTCTTTTTCTTGGATATATATATATATATATATATATATATATATACTCCAGGCTACACAGGAAGCTTTGCTGCCAAATTTGCCGCGAGTAAGCGCTCTTTCTTTCTTGTGGAGCTTCTTTTCGATAACGCGATTTTGGGATTATAAGCCTTCTTTATATTTTTCGGTTCCAGTGAAGATCACAATTATTACTGAAAGGGTGCGGCAGCTTGCTAATGGACAACATGCCTTATGCGCCCTTACTGCTTGCGCAGGTATCGCAGTGATTTTGCGCCGTGGTGTCGGCCGCTAGCAACGCAGCGGCATCAGGATGCTTCGATATGCGTGCCGATGACACTGCGGACCGTCTACTTGTCAACGCCTGCCTTACTGCAGCGACACCATCGCTGGAGAGCCAACGAAAGGCAAAGCCCGTCAAGGGTTTCTTCATAGGCCGTGTCAGCTTGCAAACGGACAGTACGCCTAAAGCGCCACTAGTGCTTTTGCAGGTTAGTCCCGCTAAGTAATTTGCCTTCTTATCGTAGCGATGATAGACTCCTGTTAGCGCTGCGATCTTCTCAAAAGTGTTTCTCAATTCTGTCTGACTGCTGCTTTTGGTTCATGGTGTATCTTACGTCCGGTGATATGTAACAGATTACGGGGGCCAACACTTGGCCGAAGGTTAGTGAGATCCTGTAAATCATTATAGAAAGACGAGAAGAAAATGGCCGCTAGATTGGCAGCACAGGAAAGTAAATTTCTGCCGTCAGTCCTAAAACTGGTAAATTGCAAGGCTTTCTCACCGTGCTTGAGGAAGTGACCGACGGCATTGAAAAAAGTGGCCGCGTATCTCCGTGCTTCGCTGCAATGTCGTCGAAAGGCGATAGTCTTCTACCGGCCGTACTACATGAGTCCCGGTTTGCGTGTTTCTATTTCCCCGACGAGTCGCGCTAGCGAGAGGGAAAACGAATAGACGCGAGGAGAGAAAGGGGCTGGCCGGAGTGGCGGGCGGCCGTTCCGCTGCCTTGTCCTACCCGTTCGGCACGAGCGTGAGATATGGGCGCCATCTGGCCATGATACCTGGAAACGCAAGAAGCTTCCGTAGTACGCAGAACTGGGTAGGAAACGTCCGCTTTTGCGCATCCTAACAAGCACTAGGGTCTTTAGAATTACGCATCTATGAATTTGCTACTAAAGGAACACACCGCCTAATACTTAGGTATTGATGTTGCGCCTCAGATATGCGCAATATTTGCTTTTTGGTCGACTGTGATCACAAGTATGAACGTACCTGGGTGGTCGAAAGATGGGCGGTCGTTTAGGAGGGGGTTAACCTTTCGCAGCAGGACAGACAAACACACACACACAGACAGACCAAAATTTCTGCGTTGAAGTTCCCCAAGAAAGACTATCGTCTTTAAAAATTAAATGCTTTGTCCGATAGCAAGCAGTGCAGTTAGTTGGCTGCGACCACAGCAGCAGGCTTAACAAGCTACTATTAGGAAGTACCTAAAGCACTGTTGAACTGAAAGAACAGGTCCTGGACGATATTTTTGGTAACATTAAGAGGGTCCCCGTCAGTACGCCGTGGCGGGGCCTTTTCAATATTACATTTATAGTATTTGTTAGTGCACGCTAAGGAGTTGAAATATTTAGGTGCCACACTCGCGCAATATTTGACATGGCAAAAGCATATAGATAATTTGTGCTCAAAAGTGAACCAAAGACTAGGCTCCTTAAGACAAAAGCTATATCAACCTACACGAGATACAAAGCTGAGAGCTTATGAAACTCTTGTTAGGCCGTTACTTGAATGAGATTCAGTGATGTCGAGCCGTCTTCAAGACGGATCAAAGCAAGGCTATAAAGTCTCATGCCCTTTATATGCTTAAAGCACGGCTGGCTAGGTTCCGTCAAACGGAAGTTGCAGTCTTATGAACTGGGAGCACTAGAAGCCGGAAATAAAAAGAATCACCCCAAAGTTCTTGTAGCACACTACCTCGATATCTATAATTTAAGAGGAGTACCTGCGACTTAAAGGGAAGCGAAACAGTCGTATTAATCACAAATATATCTTGCGACTATGGTTTGCCCGGAGCGAAGTGCTCCGCTGTTCTTTCTTCCTGGCTCTGATTGAAAACTGGAACGTGTTGCCAAGCATTGTGGCAAATGCCAGTCATGTTTGCAGATTTCAAAAATTGTTCAAGATGTCTTTCAGTGACTCTAGATGCTTCTTGTGGCACCTGTTTACATGGTTCGCCTGCATGTCTTTTCGCTCTCCCTGTAACAACCTTCAACTGAGCGTGGGCAGCATGGACAAAAATTTAGACTTCACTGTACGTCTCTACACCAAACCCGCCCATTCTTGCAAATGACTCGCGGTGGGCAAGAGGCAGGGAAAATAAACGCATAATTTTTACTTTGTCACTCCTGGGGCTTATGTTCCGCGGTTTGATCTTAGCAGAACGAGCATATCATGAATCAAGTCTAAACATTGACGCGCCAGCGATAGAGCTTGATATGTAGATATTGATACGCTTCCATCTTTGTGAAATGCATGATGGTATCGTTCATCGCTGGTGGAATCATCCTCTTCATTGGAGCCATGTTCGCTGGAACGCACGTTGCCATGTTTCCGCCTGGATATTACCGGACCATCCCCGTGACCATTATCGTCCTGAGCCGTAACGACAGGTCTAGTGGCGCCACCAATTGCACTGAGCTTCTCACTATGACGTCCTGCGTGTAAATGCAGACCAGGCCAAATGTGGACATTAAAGCGATAAACTAGATCAAGGCTAAATATGATTCATCAAGCTTTGTCTGAATACGAAATTCGCAAAAAAAAAATCTCGAGCTTGCTAAGGGTGTTACACAAAGTACAGACAAAACTTTCCACTAAAATCAAGGGTATATATCTGACGTCCGTTACAAAGAGGTGAGGAATGTTTTCCAGTTAAGATAATCGGCGATATATATTTCATGCTAGGAAGAGCTTTCTCTGTGTCGCTATCGCGCGTCGCTCTATATATTTAATTCGGGAGAGATATGTTCAGTCATGGAGGCATTCGGAAGTTAAATGTTACAGTGAATTCGCACATGTATCCTAGCAACTCTCTAGGTGAGATTCACGCCTTAATATCTCTTCAGAGAAAGAATGTCGACAACCATTCAGGTTCGGCAGCCAAACAATAGCATCTCACTGGCACTCACCGTTTACCTTTAGTATTCGTGTTATTTGATTGGGGCTGATAGGGACGGACAATCGATGAGGAACATTTTAGAAAACTGTGAATTCCACTTTTGGTCAATGGTGGACATGATATAGTCAAAAACAGTCGCTGCTGACCTTAAATGCAAAGTTTAAGTGTAAGCCTGAGGATCAAGAGCCATATCTCCATGATACTGTTCCGTAGCGCAGCCACAGAACTAAAATGTTTCAGTAGCATTAATCTACAAGAACCTGTAAATGGTACGTCGATGCGCACTTTGTCACCATGTACTTAGCGTTAACCATAAATGGGTAAAAGATTGTTTTGCACTATAATATCATTTGAGGGCGAGGAAACTAACATTAACGAGCTTGTATGTAAGGTCATCACTACGAGTCGCGAAACGAAGGTTCGCCATAGTACCATAGTACCGTGAGACAAGATGAAGGCATCGTGAAGCAATGGGTATATTGTGTGACAGATGTTCTCTTCTATACGACGAATAAATGGAATTCTGCGGCTACTCACCTGTGCTACCTTCTTGTGGACCGCGCCCCGAAAACCTCAAATGCTCATCACGCTCACGTTCTCGACTTAGTCCTGCGAAGCAACGAGAACCCGCAGGTATAAGCACTGTCCATCGGCAACGGACAATAAGAAATCCCTGTACAGTTACGAGGTGGTACAAAACAAAAGTACCTTACATTCATCAATTTTCAAAGCATGCAAGTCCTGAGCAACTTGCACAAGGTAATTGTTAGCAACTGAAGTCGTGACCGCATGCTCGATGCGCAAGTGTCACATAGATATCTGGATGACCTCTTTTGTTGGCCAGGATAAGGGCTCTTGTTTTTGGCTCAAGGTCATTTTAAGGTCGCCGATAACGGCAGCTAAGAGCAGTTCACTATTAGAATACGCTTGGCAATAGAAGAGCCAGTTTATGGAGTTGGCTATCAGCAAGCTTGTGCCCTTGGCTAACGCCATGACTGTCTGCATGCACTGCTGAAGGAGTGCCGGTACCCCGTCCGATGTGGGACGAGACTTCGCGTAATTTCCAAAAGCAGCGTATACATACCTTTCCTCTTTCGAGAAAGGTCATAAGGCCCGTCCTCTCTGTTTTCGACGCTGTTGCCACCAAATCTCACACCAGCTGACGGTCCTATAGGAGGATGACTCCGTGGATTTGCAGAACTAGGCCGATGTGCAGCCACCTCCATTCATGTTGAACAAGGGTCGGGAAGTAACACCCGGGCGAATGGGCCCTGCGCGTCGTCATTAAAATTTTGTATTTTGCTAATATATGGTGCACAGAACTACAACTATCATGCATTCCTATGATAATATATACCTTTGCGCCTCTCCTGTCTATTCAGTATTATAGTTTCATGTGCGGCTTCGCTCGAAAAGCCGCTTTGAAGGATTACGTGAGATTGGCCTACTCCAACCGTTCGTCGCAGCTCTCTCATAACGAGAGAATAGGTATACAAGAAACCGGTAGTTTACTTTCGCAGATTCATTTCGCCAAAAGGGCTGCACTTTGAATATCCGTGTAGTACAATTAAATGAAAGTTTATAGCGTAAACTTCTCCTCAGCTTCGCAACACCACCCTATTTTGTCAAAGGAACAGCCACATCTAAGCGAATGTTTGTCCAACGCTTCCATAAATTACACCAACTCTTTCAGCAAGACGACTACAAACCGCCAAATGGTCCACCGTCAGAGCCAGTGACGGCACCTCCTAAGCCACCACCTCCAAACGGGAGCAAACCTGCAACGACGTCAGCAATGAAGGATATCCGGTGGGGACAGCCGGGAGATATTAGCAATAATGCCTGCACCTTGACTCGCTATGCACTGCATCCGTAATTGCAGGGACAACTGATTTCAATTAAATTTCAGTTTTGTCAATTTATCATGCAGGAAACACGAAGTCTAATAAATTTCCTGAAAGTGCCCGTATAATTCCTCTAGCAAAAAGCATTCATGAAATTCCACTCCACTTTCTAAGTGCCTTCACCATCCTAGTGCACAGTAAAAGCGAATAAAACTAAAGAAAGAAAGCCACAATGCGCCCCGTGACATATGGAGATTGCTGATTTGCTGAAGTTCGTCTATACATTAAAGTTGTTTAGAAAAATGCTTCCTATCATAGCCGTTGACACTGACCAGAAACATGACGGCTGGGCTATATGCTGATATATGGATGTTATTCTTGTGAAGCAAAGCTGCAACTCACCTGTGAATGGTCCGCCCATGCCACGTGCCCTCTGTCCCAGCAGTCCAAGAAATCCGGAACCTACCGTGGTGCGTGGAAAAGTTACTTCAACCATGTTTCACTTCAATTCAATTTCTGTCGTTGCAAGAGTAACTCGCGAAATAAATAAACGCAGCGCTACGTATTACCACATGAACATTTTAATTACAACTTTCCCACTAATGTCTTTTCTTAGTGTTTCTTTGTTCTACGGTAAGCTTACATGGGGTACAATGTGGAGCATATGAGCCCCTATAGCCCTTACAGCAGCTTATGGGACATAAGATATCAAAACTGTGCGAACTTATTCAGCGCGGTCATCTACGGGATAAGCTCTCCTCTCTAAGTTGTGCTTCTTCGAGGGTGTCTCTTTTCAGAAAACCTTCGAGTGTGAAATTTTCTTACCCATAGATAAATGAAGCGCTATAGCGTCATTATACTGAAAATACTAGAACAGTTCAGTTACGCTGCCAGTAATGTAATCTTTATTGCCGCCGCCATTGTGGCCTATTCAAATGCAGTAATGGCAGCGAAACCATACGTACACGCAAAAATTTAAAAATTTGTCGATGTCGGGCAAGAGCCTCAGCAAGGACCTCAGGTACCCACGTAATTTTATGGCTATTTTGCTTGTAATTAGTGGTACACAGCCTAATAACGTATTGCGAGCTGCTACGCATAAGGCTTTGTGAGTAATAACTGCATCCATACCATTGCTTATCGCCGACTTTCTATCTTGGGAGCTTCTTTGAAATGTTAATGGTCAGCGCATTGTCCTAATACCGTCTTATACTCTGCGGCACAGTAGTGTACTGCCCTGTACTGTGTTGTGCCGTACTGTACTATGCTGTACTGTGCTGTACCGTACCGTAAGGTACCGCGCTGTAACTATAGTACCGTACAGTTGCTGCCTTATATATACAGGCTGTTAAAAGTACAATGCCAAACAACACAACGGGCAAATGCAGAAAGAGCATGGGTTTAAGCAATGACAAGTTAAGCAATGACAAGGCTTAGTTTTGACCGCTCTCCGAAATAACAGCATATGATTTTGTCATCCTTCCATCACGTACCCTAAACACTAATTTAGTGTGATCACAAGAACACCCTCGTTTCAAACCTCTATTTGGTCCCATTCGGGATCCAGGGCCCGGTCGTGTCATGCCTCCATCTCCGCCTTGTCCAGCTCCACGGAAAAATCTTCCACCTGTTCATAAATATTTAAAGAGTGCGAACAGAAAGATCGACACGTTACTGTGAAAGCCCAAGCATATTTCTTCGAACACATAGTTATTCTCTTTTGTCGCTCACTAGTTGTCCATTCTCTTGTTGTTTGCTGATTTGAAGTGAACAAGGAACTCCCTTACTAAGTAATAACCACCACGTTATGTTTATGGAAAGAGGTAAATAATTATGAATTTCAACTGCATCTTCTCACATGTTATTCAGACACAAACAAGCTGCCGTATGAGGATGTTAACCTAATAGACAATGCAACGGACGTGTGTACTTCTCAAGGATTATTTCAGGCCACACTATGCTTGCTCAGGCCCACCTCTATGCCTTCTAATGAATATCTTTCTCTCTTACATTGGGCTAACGCTGGTGCTGCATCAAAGGGCGCACAGAGGGTGTTTTATCTAATTTGCAAAAGTTCATGTTCCTTTAGAGCACCGGCTTGAATGTTAGTGCATCTTTATATCCAGCCCACATCAGCGCCGTGTACATCATGTTCTTCATACGGTGAGGCCATCCTATGGCGATTCTGGCTCACAGTTTAAGAGAACCACCGCGAGAGCCCTACATTTGCCAGATAGATAGATAGATAGATAGATAGATAGATAGATAGATAGATAGATAGATAGATAGATAGATAGATAGATAGATAGATAGATAGATAGATAGATAGATAGATAGATAGGTTTTTGTGCATCCATGAATGTTTGCCTTTCAAAATATCATCTTTACCAAGAATACCAAAAGGACAAGCTTTGTACATCAGACATAGCCACAATCCTGCCTTCCACTAATTGTCGTATAGGAGTACCTTGGTCAAACAGTGAAAAATATACGATCGAATATAGAACGGGCCACATAAAGAAATATAATCATTACCTGGGCCTCCACTTTCCAGTAGGCCTTCTGGGATATGTTCCAGTGACATCTGGCCCGGAATAACTCCTGCTGCAGAACATAAGATGAATCAGCAAATATTCGATAAGAAATGAAGCCCGAAACAGACCATGGAGAACATTTCATTGTAAGACGTTATTTTCTTTAATTGTACGGTTTTGTCATTCATTCTGTACTTGACGTCTGGGAAGCCATTTTTTTCTGTCAAATTTTGACTAATAATAAAGATCAATTGCCTCTCACAATACCTTTTATTATATTTAAGTTCGTGAATGCATTACAAATGATTCTTGTATTGGGAATCTCTTTGCTCCAGCAGCAGTGGTGTCTTTGAATAGAAAAAAGAACTTGGACTGTTATAAATTTACCCTACTTTTTTCATTGACAAAAAATGTAGCCTCAACAGAAAGATATTGTGTTACTGTTTACACATGATATCGCAGCGTCTTCTGGATGAGAAATTAGTGTACGAAGCCCTAAGGGGGACCATTTGTATACTTGGAGTAGTTCTCGCATAGATCACTAGCTCTTGGCGATATAAATTCACGATTCGGGTAACACGGCTATCGTTCAAGTAATGACATTCAGAAAATTTAAACTTTCCATAGCACTCTTATCACCAAATCCAGCCTTTCTACCACGGCTCAATACCGGCAATCAAAAATACAACCAGCAATACCAAGTATGGAACAGTTGCTTAACCCCATCGAGAAAACGTGCGAAAGCATTGGATAGTGACGGCAATAACGCGCATGGCAGACTATTGAGCGTTAACAAATAGGCACCTGGAAGCTTTTCCATCTGCTGCGGGTTGGGAACGCCGGGGGTTCGTGCTCTATTATAATAGACAGTAAAAACAGATCACCTTGTAGAGGCAATAACGCGTAATCTACACAAGCAGTGGTTTATTTGCTGACCTAACAAATGCCAAATAACGGAATCGCAGTTTAAGAGCGCGGGTAGTCTGTAAGGATGTCTACTCGATGAAATAATAATGACTAGTTATGGACTTATGACAATAACATGACCTCGGACGTGAGTCATTTGAGATTGTAGATAGACTCCACTCCACAATGGGGATAACTGTACTGGCTGTAATAAAAATGGTGGCCATGCGGATTACCGTGAAAATAAGTACGACCAATAAAAGCCAAAGGAGCAAAGGAGTTAATACTCGTGGTTGCGCGCCTAAACCATCGCATGACCTCATATAAAAAGGAAGATAGACTGATGCATCGAACTAAAAGCGCGAAGAAGTTATATTAACTAAATATGTGCCCGGAAATGTTCTTCAATGACACCAGAAGGCAGAGTGACACACCTACCGTAGTATTTTGAAGCAAGCAAAAGCGAGAGTTTCAAAGCAAATTCTCAGTTGTTTGCGTTTTTACGCACCCAGCATTACCACAACTATTTTTCTGCCTCTGGCGTTGTCATCAGTAAATATTTTCTTCTTTTGTGAAACCCTGACAGAGCTAATGTATCTCGCAATGTATCACTTCGGAAGGGTTTTCGGTTGAAATTATGACTGAAGTAAAAAATATGAGATTCATGTGCACATTTTCACAAGCCCCAACTAAACTTCAGTGATTCAGGAAACGTTGTTCTCAAGCTGTGGAATTTTCCCCTCAACTGCTTGCCCTTCTGCTCAGAATAATAAAAAAATTGGAAGCGCAACGAAAAACCTGATTTTAGTCATATATGCGACGACTTAAATAAGTATACCGCAAGTACATAACAGGAACTTACCATAGCCAGAACTTGAGATCTGCAGCAAAATCAAGGGTATGCTGACCATAACAAAGTCTTTCATCTTTCTTCTGTCGCTATTTCTGCTTGCTAGGTATACACTCAGTGTGTTTCCAGCGTCACGCAAAGCAACCTTCTTTGAAAGCGAACTTATCCACCTGTCACAGTGATGTGACAGACACGGGAAGCCACCTGTTTCAGAGAAATCCCCGCCGTATTCTCCTTCACAATACCACCCGAAAGGATCCTTCATATGTTTCTCATAGCAACTGTTGAAAAAGAGAAGATAACCATGCCCTTCATCTGCACAGCTTGCACACCTTTAGACAAGCGTTAACCAAGTTAAAACTAAAGGCCTAGACATACTCGTATATTCGGGGCATGACGCACTAAGATTCTTTCAAATTTCTACGTATGCCAAATCGACTCTCTTCATAACCATAGGCCTCATAATTCTTCACTTCATAAACAGCCAGCCGCGCTAAATCTTCTTCCCCTGATTTCCAATTTGGCTTACTTAGCAAGCTCATTTTGTGCCATCTCTAGGATGTTCAAGTCCCATCACTTTACCTAACCCTATGTTGTCCTCGATGATGACCTTTCTATTGCTTCGTACCCGTTCCCATTGATCGCCACTCTTATCCGCTGTGTCATTTACAATTCTGCTTCTCTGATGTACGCAGATCAGCCCGATTGCTCCGTTTCGGTGCCGTCGTTTCCTCGTTGAAGGACTAACGTGACTTTTTTTAAAGGCGCTGAGGTGTCTGTAAAAGTGGATATGTCGTGATCAAGTCACGCTGTAATGATAGCACCACGACAAGTAACTTCCCCAAAGCAGTTGAATTACGCTCTGTGTACTTCACGCGATTTATTACAGGCTACCGTTGCTTTTGCTAAACGAAAAAGAAAATCAAAGCTTCTTTCTTAAAGATGCTTCCACCAATGCAAACTGAATCGAATCAATGTCCAAAGCCAACGACCAGGCACCGAACCTCCGATATGGTGCGATGTATATGTCGTTTGATCGCTTGCTCAAGGTAGTATTTGTTAACGCTGAAGTTGAATGAAGCGGCAACTTCACTTTCAATGACTAGTCATCTAGGGCGAAGCTTCCGAACCATTTGCAGAGCTCTAATTTAGGTTAACCGAATTTAAATTGCTCGAATTTAAAGTTAACCCTAACGAGGCTGTACAGGTCGGCTGGGTAGCGTGGTGTAGCAGACCCTAGTGTACTTACCGGTACGACTGTGAATGTATTCCGTAGTGTTCCAAAATAAACACGTCATTGGCATTTGTTCTATGTTTGCTCAGACGCGCAGGTAACACTACTCTGCAAGTTTGTTTTCTTACAGTGCATTTTCGCCACTCATGGAAATATCAGTGAGACCTTGATTACTTCGCTTCAATGTGAAAACATATTTATGGCGCGTCCAGCGTGCGAATCCGCTGCATTTTTTACAGTGCTATATAAGCGCCGCTAGCGAGGGGATCAGAAAACCACAAGTATACCATTACAGGTCTCATCACAGTCTAGTGCGATTAGCCAAACCTCCTTTCCAATAAGTACGAAGCTCTCTACAATACAGAGCCTCCGCAGACAACGCAGCAAAGTGCTAGATAAGGTAGATATTGCTGCGTGATTTTTAATTACAACGATTTGGCCTCCTTCCCTTCCTTCCCTCCCCCCTCCCCAACCTTTTTTTTTTCTTCCTCTTGGAGCCTTCCTTTTAATCAAAGTCTCTTTATGCTAGCCTGCGGCCTCCTGGCCGGCAGACTAAAACTCAAGCCGCGCAAACAAGGTAACCCTCGAACGGCGGATTCCAACCAATGTCCGCTGAGTCGCGCCACCAGCAAGTTAACCGATCAGGCCAATGTCGGCGCATGGTACGCGTTCTTTAATGCGGGGTCTTATTTGCACTAACGTGTAGACGCACCGCAAAGCACGCTCTCCCAATACGTGTGCGCTCTTCAGTGCTAGCTTGGCAAGCGAGCACGGTGTAAACATTCCTGAGCGGTACCATTCCCTTCTGTTTTTCTGCCAAAGAAAGAAGGGAAAAACAGATAGCAAGAAGGAAAGAAAAAAAACGAAGGTATGGAATAAAGAAGAAATTGCACGCAGAAATAAACTACGAAAAGCAAAAGAAAGGAAGAAAGGATTGAGGAATATAATAAAAAAGAAAGAAAGAAATGAAAAAAGGAATGAAGGAAATAAAAGGACACGCACAAGGCAAGCTTCCCTTCCCTCTATTTTCACGGCCTTTCCCGGTTTCCTCTTCTTTTCCTTCATAGTCATCTTCCGCTCACTCGTTGGCGCTCCTTCTCCCTTTTGTACTTCGCCCTTGTGTTCTTCCTCTTTTGCTTTACGGCTGTCATCTCCTTTTGCTTCGCGGTCGATCTTCCCGCCTTTCCTTCCTTCATTCCTATTCTTCCTCCTCCTACACCAGCCATTACATGGATTACGCTCTATTGAGCACTCTGTCTGCCCCTATAACTAGTGCGGCACAAAATAAAGCTGCTTCTCTCTCTTTATGTTTCGTTATGTTAACTAATACGTAAGATGGCCATGTCGCTTTGCACCACGGATATATTATTCTTGCGTGGTCTGTGGACCTTTATCCAAAGTTACATTTTCTCGAGGCTTCTTGTGTGCTACACGGTATTTAGGAGACCTCGGAATTAAAAACACATAGGCAGGAGACACACGAAAATTGGACATTTCTTTTTAGCTTTCTACCATCCTTGCGCTGTTAGCACTTGGCTTTCGTGTCCAATTTCTTAAGTGATTATTCAATGGTAAAACCGCTTCGCGTTGTACTGCACTCAGTGAGCCCCCATGATGAAAACGCGTAGTTCATGAATAGAAGAAAGCAATTAAATTTAAGATCATCATGAAGCACGGCGAAGAAGCACGAACGTTTAACATGTACGTGTCATGTCAGACGAATATATCTGTATTTTTCCCTAAAAGATGAAGCATTTTATTGCCGTGTTCTGGCACGTCAAGAGTCTTCAACATCTAAATTCAACAAGTCCAGTGGTCGAGCATATTCCTTCCAGAACTGCACGAACAGGATGGTCCATAATAGCGCCTGTGAGTGTTTAATCCCGCTGCAATGACAAGAGCGTCATGTTCAACAAACATTGCAGCTGAAGACTTCGTAACTATTGCCATGTGTAACCCCTGGCAAAGCTTTATTCATTCCTTCGAATATTCAATGGACAGAGTAGCTCGAATACACTTATATTGTTTCTTCTTTCTTCAAGGTGAGCTCGGCAGCAGCACCTGGGAAACCTCCACCGTGCTTGAGAATATACTCAAACCTGGAAAAGTTGATTTCTCTGGATTATCATCATTAGGATTGTCTTCGGGCGGTTATATCCACAACGATATAGCTCAACATAACCCACCCTCATATCCGAAGGCATCGCTCCATTACATATATAGATGTATATCTTGATGCTATCTTTCGGCCATCTTTTAACTTGGGCCACTTTTGCTGATTCTCTACGTTCGCACAACTGTTGCAAACATTTAAAGATATCGCGCAGTACGCAAGTATTTACCTAGAATCCCCACCCCCACCTAAATATTTGCGTCAATAATCATATGCCACTACAGCTCTTACGACAGAGAAACTTTTTAATTCGATCAAATTTTTGTTAGTAGTATGACAGCTAAATTGCTACAAATAACGAAGGAAGCAAGCTGTCCTTCGGCGTACTTGTTCTTGTTCTTGTTCTTGTTCACCTCGCAATATATGACTCACGCCCACTGTGGTGGATTGGCCAAGAATTGGGTGCTAAAAAATTTAATATTTAGGAATGTAGTAATCTACACAGAGAAATGGCAAAGTGGTATTGACGTAATATGGAGGGCAAAAACTCTAATGATTCACATAATGAAAAAATTGAATATTCGCACTCTGTACTTGCACACAGTGCGATTCTTCCTTTTCTTCGCATTCCTGAATAGGTAATTTCTCTGCGATGCGAATGTAGGTGAAACGCAGCATTATCGCGTGTACCTGAGATATGTGTGAGATTGCATAAGCATCTGACCTTTCTGTGCATCCCGAATTCGCATGATAGTATCATGTTTGTGGCAAGTGCTACGGACAGGTATTATCTCCGGCCTATCGTATGCAAATGGCACATGCGCGACGTTCTTTGGAGCACATGGCTAGATAAGCGATACGATTATGCAGTGTAGTGCACATGAGCTATTGTGACAGTATGTTCCCTAAACAACAAGCGCCAATGCGACACAGGCAAACGTGAATCCGCGCTTAGACAAAAGCGGTTACTAGCCTCACCACAACTATTTCGACAGCACGTATTCTCGGCCACACAAGCAAACGTACCACGCTACAGCCGACCAGAGTAGCTGAGGGGCCAAAACACGTTGCTCTACGCGTAGTCGAGACTACCTTGAATGACGTTGAAACTTTGCCCTACATGCTTAACTTCGCCGGAGTTATAGCCCCTCAATTTGGTCACCTAAGACGTGGTCCGTTTATTGTTTTGGCTGACAGCACATTTCGACTCGAGTGTTATCATCAGGACATTAATAATTTTGGGTGGTTAGGTGCCGAAAGCCTGATATCATTACAATTCACGGCGTATTCCAGAGGTCCGGGAATATGACCACCTGGAGTTTGGTCAAATACGTTAACATAGAGCACTTGTGCATCTTGAATTTTTTGTGAAATACTATAAAGCGCTCTTACCTATGGAATTCGAAGTTAACCACCATAGCCCGAACTTGCACTTTTCACGAGAAGGCGGAGAATGTCCACCCCTGGAAAGCGGTGTCGATAGCAGCATCAGAACATTCGAAGGAAACAAAAATGAACTTATGCGCATTATTAGTGACCTGTTGCTCTAAGCGAACAGCAGTAAGAACTCCGCACTAACCTTATGAAAGCATTTGCATGATTTACGTGCATATCTACTTATCAAATTATTGAAACTCATCACTGTGAATTCCTACATAATAGGGAATTCGCGGGGCTGCACAGATTCCTATTTGGTAAAGTGGTGGCGTATATGTGAAGTTGCAGAATTTATCATTTTTATTCGTGCATTGGACATGAATCAGCACTGCGCAATATTTACTAATTATCTATCATCAGATGTTATCCTAAAGCAGTTGTATGCGTCATTTCTCGCTGGTATAGTATTCATGGTGCAGCAGCACGTATATAAGAAAGCAAGATTTTGGTGGAAATAAATACCAACCCGTGGAACTCGCACCAGCAGAAGGCGAGGTCGGCCGGGTTTGCCGTGTGTTTGCGCCCTTTGAACCTGTATTGAGAAGTCCATTAATTATTTGACACAATATAAAACAGGCGTGGACAACCGGAACGCAAAGGCTCTCCAGTACTGTTTTGCGAACAGAGGAATAGTGTGCGCAAAGCCAATTCAAATAGCGTTTGAGCCCGAATCCACAAGAATAATTTTCAAACCCCACTTGCGTATTGCTATGTCACATTACTTAAAAAGGCCTGTGGCTGAACATGATCAAAAACATATTTTTCGCATGGTTAGTGCACTTCCGCACTGCGGTTCCTAGGAAAAACAAAAAATGAGTCCTAAAGAACAAATCAAGAGAGAACTGCCGACGCACTGGTTAATTTTGCCGCAGTACGCAAGTGCTACTTTACCGCAGCACAGATGCGTTAACTTCCCCGCAGGCGCTAAAGTTGACTTTTTTGCCGTACAACACTGTTATGCAGCGAAGTATACTACACAGGGGGAATGAGCTGTCGGTCAAGTCGCGTATCGGATGTGGTTCCTTAAACACGAACTGGCAGTAGTTCGCATAGGATATGTTATGCAAGAAGTTGCAGCTCTATTCGAAACCAACTTTCAAAGTTTCTGGTGCGCATACTGCAATATATTTCGATCATATGTTCACGGAATCCACGACGCCTGATCGGCACCATTATCTAAGTATGTTCAAAAAGTGCTGCAGGGCGTCTTCCAGTGCACCTGCATTTAAGATTGCCTTATTGCTTAGTTGCTTCCTGCTTGATAACCAAAGTTTCGCCCCACAACTGTGGCCTAGTGTCTGTGCCACTCGGCTGCTCATCGGAAAGCCACGGGATCGAATTCTGGCCGCGGCGGCTGTACCTCAATGGGGGCGAAATGTTGAGGGGGCGAAAAGTTGGGAGAAATGGGGGCGAAACGTTGATATTTTATGTGGTTGAGGCAACCGCATAACATATCTGTCTGAATGTTTCCAGTTTCATGTCATCATCTGCAAGGATAATGCTGCAAATCTTGAATGGGCAAGAGCAAGTGCTGTAGTGCTCATGCACAGCAAACTACTTTGTCAGTGGACAGAAAACTGCAAGTGAAACGACAATAATGTTGCAGCGCATTTACTCCTGCTATGAGACATCTGAATTTGACCGAACTGGGTTATGTTTGAAGAGCTATTCGCAGTGATTCTATCGATACAACTTTGTAGAAGATTGAGGTCGACCCATCAAGTTACGAAAATAATACGGATGCAGTGTTTTCCACATTTTAGTCAATTCCAGCTCCTTGTTCTATAAGATGCCTTTTGAAGTCTTCAAGCCTCGGAAGGCTTCAGACATTTGAGTGAGACACGAACAATTAAAGGCCACGTAAAAATTTCAGTCTCTTCTGCTGTTAAAAATAAACGCGTTTACGTTAACCAGCCTGTTTGTTTGTTTGTTTGTTTGTTTGTTTGTTTTTGACGGTGTAATGGTATTATTTGCAAATTTACAGCAATAAGTGTGTGGCATGACGCACAGCAGTAGCAATATAAACAAAAAATTCCAGCTTTCAATGTGAAACGTATTGTAGTGAGGAACATTGCAGAGTTGTTACCTCCAGAATTGGAATTAGAAGCGCCATAACCAGAGCCTGCACTTTTAATGAGCAGCCGAAGCAGTTCTGTCCCTGGATAGCAGTGTCCATAGCAGCATCACGGCATACAAAAGAAACAAAATGAAACAAATGATCATTATCAGTAATATCAACCTGCAGCAAACAGCAGTAAAACTCACCCAGAAATCTTCAACAAATTTTGCATGATTTGCTACGTGAGCTACTATAGAATTCCTGAAGCGCCGCGTTAAGAGTCCTTACATTGTATGCAATTCACGGGTCCACACGGTTTTGTATTTGGTGAAGCAGTAGAGTTCATGTACAGTTGCTGCATGTATAGTTTTTCATCGCTGCGGTGCTATGAATCACTAGTGCCCATCGTGTACCAATCTTCTATTATCCCGTGAAATTCCTTATAGACTATTCGTGCTTCATTATTTTGTGATAAGAGATTACATACTGAAGCAGTTGCCCCATGCGGCAACAATAACCCGTACGAAAGAAAGAGAATTTAGCTGGAAGTAATTACCAACCTGCGGCAGAAGCAGAGCTAGGCGAGGATTCCTGTGCGCTGGCGCCCATAAAACCTGCATCAGAAAGAACGGGGGGGAGGGGGGGGAGGGCGAGGCCTTGACTGTTTGGAAGAAATATAAATTAAATGTACGCAATAGGAACGCTGAGACTTTTCGGCAGGGCTGAGCGAGAAGGGGGAATAAACTTTATTTGAATGAAAGAGCCGACGGCCGACTCGTCCACGGTGGGCGGCGTCCCTAATCCAGGATGCCGTGAGCCTGGGCTGATAGCTTGGCCCTGTTCACCAGGCTTCGCTGGTCTTGGAGCCTTGTGCTTCTCAGTTACAGAGAAATATTGGATGCAAGGCTAATAAATTATTAGTTGCTCAATGCGAACACAATAAAATATTTTTCAAATGACGCACAAAATTTCGTTTTTTGCATAATTGCATGTCCTACTACAGTGAAAAGCGCAAGATAAAACGTGGCCAAAAACAATCGGCTTCTACAACTGGTGTGCATCCAGGATATTGTTGCCAGCAAAAAAACAGACAGAGAGGGAATGAAAAAAAAAAGAGGTCGAGTCATAAAGAAACAGTCCAGAGGGGAACTGTAGAGGCTCACCGGTTAATTTCATCGCAGTCAACGAGTGCTACTTTGCCGTGGCACAGGCGTCTTTAATTCACCGCAGTACAAAAATTCTGGCTTTGCCGTAGCGCACAATTGTTATGCTGCTAGGTGAAGCTATATGCAGGGATGAGCTACTCTTAACGTGATATGGCGCATTGACTTCCTTAAACACAAGCCGCGAGTAGTTTTAATGGTTAGATTTATCTGTGAATGGAATCGATGATACGTCATCAGCGGGACGAACGGACGAGCTCTAGCTCTTCTTGAGGCAAAAATGGAAAATCTCTGCCTGCAGCGCGTGCAGTGGAAAACATCTGGACCATATGTTCACGCGATCCTCCAGCAGTGATCACCACCCTTATCTCATTATGTTAAAACTGTCTGTCAGTGTCCCTGAACTTAGTAAGGAGCAGGAAAACGATGTTCAAAGCTTAGCAGCAATGGTTTTTTTTAACCATACAAAACACCCCATTCTCAGGTAACACACCATGTGATCTGGCATACCGAGAGCACTATAGTCTACCGAGGACAATGGTGAAACTCGTTTTGGTACATGGTATTTAGCTTACGTGTTTTGTTGTTTTTTTTTTCAGTTAGACGAATCGTTACACTGATTTCTTAGACACATAATGCGAGCATACCATAGATATAAGTAATGCAACCGCTACGTCTTAACGAATGACGTAGTTGGCAACAAAATCGTAAGTGCGTTAACTGTAAAAGCAAAAATGAAATAATAAACGCAGAAAGCAAGTTCCCCTTAATGTTGCTAGTGGTTTAAAAATAGTTTTTATGCCTGGTATCTCAACGAGAAACGAAGGCTCCTTAACGGTTTTTGTGGTCTTACGTTTACAGACAAGACAAAAGTAACCTGTCTAGTTTCAACGTTCCTTGTGACCACATATTTAGACTACGGTCAAGAATAACCTGACAGTTCCGTGTGCTATCTTGGCAACTTTGTGAACACTCTAAACGTTACTTTTATTTTCAGGCAGTCATTCTAGAAATTTAGCTTTAATCATCAGGATCGTCCAAATAATTTCCGCAAGTACATCTTATCTCTAAATTAACAGTGATGCATTAGCCAACAGTCTTTCCTAAATGATCGAAAGATGCCGCAAATGCATCTGTAATTTAGACATAATAAAAGGCTGCGTCATTGCTCCGCAAGTTCCTTTTCAGCGTTCATAATAACGTGGCGATTCTATAGGAGTTCGGCTTCTGGTGCAAAAAAAAGCTTACGACAGCTGAATTTAGAGACTTCTGAGCCGCATACCACAATCTGAATATGTGAACGCCTTATAGCATGCCTGACGAATCAATATACTGTTCAACATCTAGCTATCTAAAATCAGTAAGCCATTTACAGGCAATAGCTGCACAAGCGATGACCATGCCAGTAATTATCATTCACTCACCATGATTAGCCGTTAAGAGAGCTAGAAATATTGCGATTGTGTTCAATGCAACCATCCCGTTCATGTTTTCTCGCTCCTTCCACTACGCAGTAGAGCCCCCTTACAAGCTGGTTCGTCTATACAGAAAAGAAAGGCTGCCTATTTTAGGCGAGCCTCTGGACACGTTCCACGATGTTCGGAAGCCACGTTTGGGTGTTCTGCGAAATCCTCCGATCCGTTCTCGTCATTTTGACACGTGTGGCTGACATTTGGAGGACGCGTACAGTGCCTGCACATCATCGACAGTGGTGAACACAGCAGCCTGTTTGCTGGACGGCCAGATATAAACCTAGCGATTTTGTAATAAATCACATTGAAGAGGTCAGGACGACTGTTTGGCAGCTGTTTTGGGTGCGTTAATATGTAGGTGTACGCTCACCAGTTAAAAAATAGCGAATAAACAGTCGATGATGAATCTTATTTGTGTACTTCCAAAAAGTACACCGCTGCTGCATACCAAAACCGCAGCTTCTACGAGAACGATGAAGACTCCCAAGAAATTTCAATTAGTGGAAGTTCGAGCAGCGCAAGATGCAGTCGCCTCGTTGCAATTCATCTCGCCCTTGCGGAGCTATAGGCGAATTCGCCATGCCAATATTGGGGTGACGGCTCTTAGATCTAAAGCTCCATGTGTCCCAGGCGAAGGTTCTTCCACGACCTTGCCGCAAGCTCGGGGTCCCCGTGGATAGCGCAGAAGCTTACTGAAGCTGCAGCCTTTCAAACTGCTCAGACTGCCTTGGTTGTACTTGAAATTTTGCTGGGCATCTCCAATCACGACTAGGCGCCACCATCCACTGCCCATACCCGTGCAACTTATACATTGATAATACTGAGGATCTTTCAGATCACGTGGGCCAGTTACAGAAGAGCATTTCATGTTCATCACCTATAAAGCTCTCTTTCGTGATGATTTCGTTCGTATAAATTTACCAGTTCTGCAAAGCCTGCTAAGTACGCAAAAAATAAGTGATTGTGTTTGCGCTATCAAATGCGTGCTGTTGTAACAAGCGTTTTTGCGAGTATTTCCCGCTAAAACAAAGGATTGCACGTATCACGGCTGAAGCGGAAGAATACGCTGCTACCCTCACTAACAACAGTTGGCACAACCTCTGCGACCGACTCAACGGCACACTGAGCACATCTAAAACATGGTCTATCCTCCGTGCACTACTCAACCCAACACACACAAAAACGCACACCACTAATACCATCCGCACTATTCTTCATAAAGAACAAATGGATGACGACGCCCTACTCCGAACACTGCAGCATAGATACATAGCTGCAGGTCCTCGACCGGAGTACAGAGACTATCCACACCAGGAAGTGACGGAGCTGGACGCAGACATCACAGAGGCAGAAGTGAGGGCTGCTCTAATTGGCATAAGGCGAAACACGACACCTGGAGCAGACGGCATCCATTACACTGCACTACGCAATCTCGACGACCAGGCCATCGAGCAGCTCACTAATTTCTACAATCAGCATTGGAAAAATGGAACGCTCCCTCAAGAATCGCGGCACGCCGACATCACATTAATACCAAAACCTGGCAAACCCTTGTCCCTTCAAAATCTCCGACCGATATCCCTCACTTCTTGTGTCGGGAAACTCTTCGAGCACGTTGTTCTTATGCGTCTGCAGGACTACCTTGAGGCGAGAGGGTTTTTCCCTAACACCATGTTTGGCTATCGCAGAAATATGTCTACACAAGACATACTTCTACAACTTAAAGGAGTGCTGACACGATTTTGCGGCGGTGCAAAATATACATTTTTCGTTTTCTAGCCATATATTGTTAACGTCCTCCACACACGGAAGACAGGAAACACGTAAAAAAATATTTCAGTTTGGTTTTAAAGTTTCCGTCGCCCAGCACTGCAAGCCAGCCCCAGCGCAATGGACACTACGATGACGCATGAACACAATCTCTTAAAAATCGCCGAAATCGCTGTCAGAGTCACTGGACGACCGTGAAATTGTCGCTGTGTGCGTGCCCCACGTGCAATTGATCACATACGACAGAGCTGCAGCGACGCTATCGCGAATTGCTGTCCCTACGTGACTTAGATGTACGTCCGATTGTGCTGATACGTCACAAGGAAACCGCCCCCTCGCAATCGAAACCGAAAGTGGCGTTTTAAGGAAGCCGTATTACAAATATATTCATTGCGTTGCGAGGCACCATGATACTCTTTTGGGGGTTCTCCACGCCAGTGCTTTCATTTACAGCAACAATACGAGAATGTCAAAAATTCGTGTCAGTACTCCTTTAAGGAAGATGTTGTGGATGGCCCAAGTGCTTCGCAGACGAGGGCAATTTTGGCCTTGGACCTCAAGGGGGCATTCGACAACGTCTCGCATGACCTTATATTAAAGAACCTTGCCTCCTCCCGATGTGGTCAACGCACCTATCATTATGTTCGAGCCTTCTTATCTGACCGCACAGCAACCATTGGCATTGGAGAAATTCGGTCAGACACAATAAAGCTTTCTGGCAGAGGTACTCCGCAGGGTTCAGTTCTCTCGCCTACCTTGTTTAACGTGGCCATGGCAAAGCTACCACCACTCCTGGAACAACTTCCGAATGTGCAGCACGCTCTGTACGCCGATGACATCACAATCTGGGTGACAAAAGGGTCGGACGGCGCCGTTCAAGATGCACTACAGGAAGCCGTCAATGTAGTCCAAGGGTACGCCATTGCCGGAGGACTCACCTGCGCAGCTGAAAAATCGGAACTTCTGCTCGTGTTCAAAAAACGGAAAAAGACAGACAAACCGCCAGACGTAACCTTGCATCTGAATGGCGACCAAATTCCAAGGGTAGATAGACTTCGCATACTAGGGCTCCACATCCAACACAACGGCAAGGCTACATATACTGTCCAACTACTACGCCAACAAATTGCCCAAGTAACGCACACGATAAGGCGCATTACAAACCGCCGACATGGGTTTCTGGAAAAAGACACCCTCCGAATTGTGCAAGCTCTAGTGATTAGCACTCACCTACCACCTCCCCTACCATAACCTTACTCAAACCGAGACGAACAGGATGGACGCCCTCCTTCGCACGGCACTAAAGGCGGCTCTGGGACTACCCCAATACGCGTCAACGCAGCTCCTACTGCGACTTGGGGTCCACAACACCATCCGAGAACTGGTGGGAGGCCACCTGAACAGTCAAATTCAATGCCTCCAACGAACACGGCAAGGTACTGATATTCTCTCCCGGTTGGGATACACCCTGCCGAACAAAGCGCTACAAGAACGCAAGAACCTTGGACTTGAGATTCGAAGCAAAATTCAGGTGGCCCCGATTCCACGAAATATGCATCCTGACCGTCATAAAGGCCGGAGACGTGCAAGGGTTCAGGCTTTAATGCGCGTTCTAGGCGATGGTACCTCTGATGCGCCAGTCCTCTATACTGACGTGGCACGGTACCCACAAAGACAGGCCATGTGTCTTGTCGTAGTAGACAACACCGACACTCTAAGCGTTTCGGCCACGCTTAACACTAAGGACAGTGCCATGGCGGAAGAGGCGGCTGTCGCCTTGGCTATTGTACATGCTTCTCTCCTACCAGCACGGGACGAACCTACGACAGTGGTCACTGACTCGCAAACTGCCTGCAGGAACATAGCACAAGGAATGGTGACACCGTACACACACCGCATTCTGACATCTTTACACCCCTCATTACTACACAGGGTGCGTATCGTTTGGACACCTGGAGACGCCTCTCTACATGGCAATGAACGCGCTAATGCGGTAGCCCGAGAGCTTACAAACCGGGCGCCATCGGAAGAGCTGTCCAATCCAGACGACGCACCAACAGAACCATTGAACTACGCTGACACTCTAGAACATTACAGACAAAGCCGACGTTATTTCTCCCCTCCACACCATTCCCTAAACCGGGAGGAAGCTGTCGCGTGGCGGCAACTGCAGACTAATTCCTTCCCATGTCTCTTCACCCTACAGCTCTTTCATCCCACACAATATCCCTCATACTGTCCCTACTGTAGAGCGCAGCCCACAGTATATCACTGCACGTGGGAATGCCCATGTCCACCGGGCTGTTCCCCTATCCCATCACCATCACATTCCTCCTGGGAGACTGCGCTGACCAGCTCAGCGCCGCGGGAGCAGCGTCGGATCATCCAGCGAGAACGTGGAGTGGCGCGAGCCAATGGGGCCCTGAACTAAGGGCTCCACCCTACGAGGAAGATCCCTCTTTTCATTCAAATAAATGTTTTCTCTCTCTCTCTCCCGTAAGCCATCAGGTTTAGATCTGAAGATAAAAAAAATTGGCAGATCCCACATGCAGCGGGAATCAAGAAAATGCGAAGCACGCATAAGGAACGTAAATTGGATTTGCATTGTTGTCTCGCTATACCGAGTTTGGTACATATGAAGTTAACGAAACGGTCGCAAGAGCACCAAGACTGTGGCATGTAAACCACGCCGCTCGTACATGCATGTCATGATTCTAACGTTATGACTTGTCATTTACGTTCGTCATGCAGTCGTGTTGCGCCATAGCAATTTTGGTATACATCCCTTTAAGGAAACGAGTGGCTTGTAGATCATGCCGCTAATGACATGCATGTCACGATTTTCATGTTATGACTTGTCAGTTATGATCGTCATGCAGTCATATTGTGACAACCCATTTTTCGTATAGGATCCGTGCAGTCGAGTTTTCCATGTTCGACATCAGCGCCAGAATGCACTGCCTGGCGGAGAGAAGAAGCGAAATTGGGCAGACTGTGACAGGGAAATACGCGAACGCGATGCGCGTCTCCGACTCTACAGCAGCAGCGACCGCCCGTCCCACCTTCTTTCGTTTTATTTCCTTTGAGACGCGCGCTCCAAACCTGTCGCAGACTGTTCCGTGTGGTTCGCAGCACGCCCGGAAAGCGGCGAAGAAACACGCGCGTCGCTGTCGCCTCGGTTTTCACCGTGCGCGACTGAGCCGTCCGACGAGAGCGAGAGCTACGTATCGGCGTCTGGTCAGTAGACGGAGCCCATACATCCCACTAACGAAACGGCAGTATAGCGCCAGGATCATGGCATGTAAATCATGCCGGTAATGACACGCGTGTCATGGTTCTAATGTTATGACGTGCCATTTACGTTCATCATGCTGTCGTGTTGTGCCATAGCAATTTTGGCATACATCCCATTAGCGAAACGCCTGGCATATAAATCATGCCGCCCATGACATGCATGTTATGCTTTTCATGTTATGACCTGTCATTTATGTTCTTCATGCAGTCATATTGTTGCATACCAATTTTCCTACACCTCCCACTAACGAAACGGCCAAGAGAGCACCAAAACCGTGGCATGTCAGTCATGTTGCTCATGAGATGCATGTCATGATTACCGTGTTATGGCCTGTCATTTAGGTTCGCGATGCAGTCATCTTGTGGCACGCCAATTGTCGTATACATTCCGTTAACGAAACGCGTGGCATGTAAATCATCTCGCCCATTACATGCATATCATGATTTTCATGTTATGGCCTGTCAGTCATATTCGCCATGCAGCCATGTTTTGGCATACCAATTTTCCTATACATCCCATTAAGGAAGCGGCCAGGAGAGCATCAAGACCGTCGCATGTAAATCATGTCACTTGTGACACGCATGTCATGATTTGCATGTTATGACCTGCCATTTATGTTCGTCAGGCAGTCATGTTGTGCCATACCAATTTTCGCATACATCCCATTAGCGAAACGGCCAGGAGAGCACTAAGACCGTGGCACGTAAATCATGCCACTCATGACAATCGTATCATGATTTTCATGTTATGACCTGCCATTTATGTTCGTCAGGCAGTCATGTTGTGACATGCCAATTTTCGCATACATCCCATTAGCGAAACGGCCAGGAGAGCACCATGACCGTTGCATGTAAATCATGCCGCTCATGACATGCATATCATGATTGTCATCTTATGACCTGTTGTTTATGTTCGACATGTAGTCATGATGTAGCATACCAATTTTCGTAAAGATCCGATTAGCGAAACGGGCAGGAGAGCACAAAATCGTAGGCGGCTAGATAGATAGATAGATAGATAGATAGATAGATAGATAGATAGATAGATAGATAGATAGATAGATAGATAGATAGATAGATAGATAGATAGATACCCTCAAACTCGACGAAGTTCGCTAAGAAATGCTTCGCATTTAAAAAGCGAGTACTCCACGTTGACGTGGGCATAGCCACATGTATATTCCTGCCGTTTATATCCACCCATGTTAATAAATATCAGAGGGTAGGCAGGGTACTTCTCCGAGGCATTTTCTTTAGACAGTGCTCGTTCCCTATTGGAATACCCCGGGCCACAGGGTGCCAGTGTTCATCCTCATACCTGATAATGGGACCAGCATCACGCTGCATAATGGCATACTGGCGTCGCACGGGATACTGGGAGACGCGGGTCATTGGCACGCCAAAGTGCTTTGGAGAAAGAAAACGTGGCGCTTCCTTCCCATGTTTGCATAAATATATAAATATAAGAAAGCAAGAGAGGAGGCATTCCTTCGTCGCCGTGGTCCTAGTTTCTTCCTGTGCAACTTGCCTATGGATGGATGGATGGAAAAACTTTATTGAGGTCCATTAGGTCGCGCTAGTTTTCTAGCGCGACGCGGGCCGCTTCCACGTTGGGACAGAAAAAGATAGCCTTTCGGCCGCTTGCCTATGCTCTTTTTTTTTCCTTCATCGTCTTCATCTCCTTCCACTTATTTTTTCCTGCACCTCGTGTCCATCACCTCCTCCTTTTTCATCGTGTCCTATAATAAAGCTACAGCGAAGGCTTACAATCTGTAGTCCGCCGCTGTGGTGTAGTGGTTACAGTAGTCGGCTGACACCCAAAACACGCGGGTTCGATCCCGGCCGCGGCGGTCGCATTTTCGATGGAGGCGAAAATGCCAGAGGCACGTGTACTGTGCGTTGTCAGTGCACGTTAAAGAACCCCGGGCGGTCTAAATTTCCGGAGCCCTCCACTACGGCCTTTGTCTCCTCTTTATCTCTTTCACTCCCTTTCCCCCACCCCTATGGACGCTTAGCCGTGCTCTCTACATGGGCTGCAGAAATTAGCGCCCTTTCCTAACCGAACCACAATCATCATCATCAATCTGTATGATTCCTACCATTTCCAAACGCCATTCCTACCATACCGTCTAAGTAAACAAAGTGACCAAGAAATAGATGCAAGACAGGTATGCACAGCACTGCCGCTGTTCCACTGGGTTCATATCCGCTCAGGCATAATTTTTTTTTAGGCTTTTTCAACTGTGACTAACAGCGGTCACAGACATCGGCGGTGGCTGCGGTGGTGGGCACCATCGCCACCAGTTCTAACGCTCATTCCGCGAATATTCCGGTGTCGCGGTCGTTCTCTGTGAGCGAAAATCAGAGTTTTTCGTGAGCGGAAATCCTAGATATATGTAAATAGAGAATTACAATAAAACATTCCGTAATGGGCGAATTGAACCCGGGACTCCTTGTCCCTGAGCGCGAAGCGCGAAGCGCTCGGCAACTGCGTATATGATGATGATGATGATCCTTCAAATATGGCGCATACCCACTACGGGGGATTGGCCAAGACCTGGAGTGCTTAACTTTTAGCTGGTATATTGTGCAAATACCACCACATGACGAATAAAATAGAATAATAAATTAATAATAATCGGGAGAAAAGTAAAACAGAGGGAAAAAAAACTATGTAAACTATATGTGCACTTCTACCATCAAAACAGGTAATGTTTTCCTTTTTTCTTAATGTATAGGCTTTATCATAGTTAAGAATTTTGGAATGTGAATAATCACAAACGTAGTCGTTTTGAGGCCTTTATAAATCCACATACTGCATCAAATATGTCCCTGTGGCTGAAGCCCAATACCGAGGCACCAAAAGTAAGAATGACTTCCAATGACAATGTTAGCCCAAATTTAGAAAGCACCATTTCCAATTGTCTCTTTCTTACTGATGTATACTGGCGGCATTTTAAAAAATAGTGGTCAATATATGTACTCCTGCCTTCTTCATCTTCGGGTGGGTACAGTGCAAGGAGGTTTAAAATGAAAAATTCGGGAGTGAAGGTTTTGTGTTAAAGGTGAAGCAGGCGGCCGCCATCTTACTCAGGCCATCGATTAACAGCACCCAAATGGCACAAAATAAAAAGCGTTTTCCTCACTCTTCTTAACCCATTCAAAGCTGTGAGCTTTGCTAGAGAGATACTGCTTGATGTGCCTCTTTGTGCTGCGGGTGCTGGGGTGAAACTTGGCCATCGCGAAAATTTGTGTGCTATATCGTGGCATTGATACTCGGTCAACGGTACTTTCCTGATCCAAAACAACGCACTTTTACATTACAATTAGTCTAGAGTTTACTTAAGCAGATCAAGAACGCTTGAAATGATACTGGTTTCTGGAAACTCTGGCAAGCTTTTAGGGCTGAGCCGTAGGCAAACGCCGGCTTCACCTGTCGCGGTGAAGTTCAGCGGGCGTTGCCACTCCAGCATTCTTTTTAAACCTCCTTGGTACAGTGCTACTCGAAACGCAGACAAAGAAGAAGACGCGCCGGTGCGTGAGAATTTAGGACAACAACAACAGCGTCTCCTTATTTGTCCTTGTTTCGTGTAGCGCAGCACCCACCTCAAGATGAACCTTTACCAACTAACCCCCCCCTGTAACCGTCACCTGTATAACACACGTAAGCGATCAATTTAAAGTTAACAGAGACGGTCTAATATTTACGTAAGAACTGCCTGAGAGAAACGTAGTACAATTTACAGAAGCCTTTTTGTCATTTGAGCAGAATCACATGTGTTGGCAGTATTCCCGTAGAGCATCTAGGCCTTTGTTAAACTTTCACTCCGAGAATTTGAAGGTAGTAAAAAACGAAATAGCCTTGTCGTCTCTACAGTCATCTCTATTTGAGTCGTGCGTGCACCGTTGGAACAGTAGCTTTAATGCGCAGGTCGAGCGCCTTTTTAGAAGCAGGTTATCCTAGACTCGCTATGGCCACAGTAGCTGAACGTCTAAAGAAGTCGATTTCGACCGCAACGATTGCCGTAGCAGTGCGAAACATTAAAAAGAGTCGTGAGCATTCCGTATATCCACGCAGTTTCGCACAGGCTTAAGGAAGTCGGAAGTAGATATGGTGTTAACGTTGTGTTTACGGTTCCCAATAAGTTAGGTAGAATTTGTGCTGCCGTGAATAAAAAAAGCAGCTGATGGAAGGGGAAAAAATCGAACTGATATCTTTCAGGCAAAACACGCAGCCAAAAACAATTTTACCCACTGTCGAACGAGTATGGTTTATAGGATTCCCGGCGGACGTTTCTGTGTAGGGCAAACTGCGCGTTGTATTATTCAAAGATTAATTTAACATAGAAGGTCGCTATCAGGTGGAACGCCGTCTAATCTATCTTTCCACTGCCATGTCTGTAACTGCACGCCCATTTTAGACGAAAGCGAGATCCAGTAGAGACATAAGAATGAAGAAACGCGTTTAATGGTCGAGGCCTGGCATATCAGAATTAGTGGTAGCGCGTGCGTGAGTCAGCCGTCGATTAGCTTAAACAGGGAAGAGGTAGAATGCCTTAACAGGTGTCTATCTCGTAGACCGGCACGTGTAACCGTTTGACAGGTGGCGCTACCTTTCCTGAGCATGCGCAGATAAGTTGTGCGCCTTCCTTCTTTTTCGCCTCTGTGCTCTGCTTCACTTGATAGTCGACGTTCGTGTCGTCCACTTCTTCCCCCTGAGTTCGTGTTTTTTTTTGCACGCCTCCTCTTTTCACTATGCTAGAATCTCGAGATGGCTTCCGCCGATGAAGCCCGTCTTTTCAAGTAGCACGCTGTTCGCGTGGGTCGCCGCGACAGACGTGGACCTTTGTATAGTGCGAACTGAAATCTCTGAGCTGGCCTCCGCCGAAAAGGTCCGTGATTACACGTTTTCCCGTTGTCGGCGGCTAGCCGACTACATCGCGTGGGGCAGCGACGGTGTTTCTACCATATGCTTCAACTGTGCAGCAGGACCTTGATCACGTGTTTGGTTCCAGATGCCTCCCATATCGTCGCAAAGCCGGCGATGGCCCATCCACGTAGCGCTCGCGCGAACTCTTCTGCTAATGTGGGTAGGAACGCTTTCGCTTGATGTCGCCGTGCTGGGACAGATTTCTCGACGTCGTCAAGTGCGCAAAGCTCATGCTGCTTCGTGTGGTCGCACGGCGTGAACCGCGTACCAGAACAAATAAAAAAATCCACGCATATCCACGGAGTGAATGATGATGAGTGGGCGAAGCTCCGGAGGTTCATCGGTAAAAACCGTGAATCTTCCGTGAATCTTGCCCAGTACGTCATCAAAGACATGACAAACACTGTGTCGCCATCTAGCGCTCTCCTATCACACTAGAGCACGCAGCGAGCGCCGGTCACAGAGACAAACGGACGGACGGACGGACATACAGACAGAAAGACAGGCGGACGGACGGACGGACAGACAGACAGACTCCCATGCTACGCGTTCCCATACATCTGAATGAAGTGAGCACCGCGGCGCCATCACGCCATCTAGTGAGCACTTCATAAAACTACAGGTGGCTACATACTACATGGGAGGAAGGACAGGCCCACGCCCTAAGGAGCTTCGCCCCTAAAACGACACGACACAGCTCGCAGCTCTGCTCCGCCTTTATCTCGGCCGCTCGACCGCATGTCCCATGATAGTTTACGTACCTGCATACTTAGTTTATAAGCTCCCGTTCACTGCAATTCAGATTGCCGCTAAAGCTGCTAGTCTTACTTCGTATGTTATACCCTGCATTGCTATCGCGTTCACTGCTTCGCCCTTCTGACGAAATGGACTTTCTTTTGTGACACCACCTCCTGACAGACAGACAGACAGACAGACAGACAAAGAACTTTTAATTAGTTCCTAAGAAGCATCGCCCTTAGAGGAGCGTTCTGAGAGTTATTTTTTCATGTTATGAGCACACTTCTAATGTGGTTAAGTGTCTCAACGCCCTCACTTCGTTTCATACGTCATTAGACAGCCCGGTAAATGCTAAGCGCCCCCTATGAACGACCTGCAAGCATGAACTTAATATTCTGATACCATTGTTTTGGAGGTCATCGAGGTGTAGGTTTACCATCGATAACACATACGCAGCCGACCTCCAGAGCGCCAGAAGGGTAATCGAAAGTCATTTAAAAGAAGCTATGCTCATGAAGTGACGCGAACACGGGATGAAAGAGAGGTATTGCTGGCAACAATCGAGAGTGAAGCTGGTTTCCCTTCTTCTATACTGGTTGCCGTGTCCGAGACGTGATTTTAGCGGTTGAAAGGCGCGAGCAAGGAACTCTTGGCTGCACAATAAGATAAAAGCCAGGTTGCCGGAACTTTGCGAACCCTCAGAACGTTACAAATCGGTACGCTTCGGCTATCCTTTTTCTCTTTGTGGTCATTATCCACTCAAGGCTTTGCGCCTTCATTTCTTCTCGAGCAGCCATCCTTCGGGCACTGTCGAACACATGTTTTCGTGTCCTGCTCTTGGCATTGGCATCAAATAATTTTTAGGCCTCTATGGTTGGCTTCGCGTATGAGATACCCCTCAGTTGCGGGCGAGTTTATATTAACCAAAGTTTACGTTGCGCCAACAACCAATTAAGAGATCATAAGAAGACACGATTGCTAGTGCGGCAGAGAGACGGAAGAGACACTAGCATGGCGTCGTTCTTTTTTTTTTCTCTCTGTCATGCTATTATTTATGTCGAATTATGCTCGTTAGCATCTAGCTCAACATTCTCTCATAGCTGCTTTAATTCTGCGAAGGCAGCTTATCAGTGAAGTATGGCACAAGTTCGCACCTATTCCATTGTGTGTGTGTGTTCCGCAGTTGGCGGTGCTACAAAATATGGGTTAACGAATTTCCTATGCTAGGGGCGTTAATTGTAAGAAGCGTAGGATAATTGATGTATCAGTGCGAGTGTTGTATCAATGTTCCTTTCGCTGTACCGCATAAATAAACCGTGAGCCCTCTGAAGTGTTCACGTAATTCCACCCTGTCATCGTAGATGACCAGGGAATCTCAGTAACACGTAGACAGCAGGCATCTCTTCGTAGGATCACGTTCCGCGTGGTGCCTACAGGCAAAAAGCGCGTTCCACGCTCGCCGCCATGGCTATGAATGGCGCTAACACTGGCAGGATTCTACGCACATAAATACCCAACAAAGTGGACGGGAGGGCGACTGCCTTCGTAGCTCTTATGGTAGAGCATCAGACGCGTTTTACCATGGTCACAGGTTCGGTCCGTCCTGAAGTCGCGTGTGTTTTCCGTTCAGTTTAGGTTATTTTCATTTATTCCATAATTACTCCATAATTACCATGCCACAGCTACAAACTACAATACTTTCCTCTACGCGTGTCCTGGCTTCATTAGATTGTATACATTATTTCACTGGCTTCATTGCTTCCCTGAATTCATTAGTTATCTAAAAAGTAAACGAGCCGTTCACCCATTCCCTTCTTTCGTCACACGGGACAGAAGTGTCACATGATTTTATGAAACATAAGAATTCATCTTACTGACTTGGGGTGGGGCAGTGGTGATCGCGCCGAAGACACAAACACAAACGCGTGCGAGCGCACGGTATGGGTTATCTTATTTACGCATTTTTACACACTAGTTCTGGAACCACCCCTTCCAATGCACTAAGGATTTTCTCTGTACCAACGCTGCGAACTAAGCCACGTGTGCCACGACAGCGGCGCTGTAAAATAAAAGGAATTAGTGCCAACTTTTTACTCCAGTTCTTTGTTTTTCATATTTGCTATACTAGATGCGTATGTTGCATCAGCTCGTTGAAATTCTTAGGTGCTTCTGTGTAATAAACTCAGATGCAAGGTGGTGTTATTTCCTTTTTTTCTACTTTTTATTTCAGCTAAGTTTTCTTCATGTCAGTAGCCCTATCCGAGTATCAACCATCTAGATGAAAAAACGTGTTGTACATTGAGCAGCACAGAACATTTACGAAATATTTACCCATTATACCTGGCAAATATTACAGAAATGTAAGTAAAGACATGGCTCACACACTTCGATTACTTCATTTTTATTGAATGGGGCGAGAAGGCGTTAGAATAGTGCTAGTTGACTTTGCGTAGTTGCACTGATCTGATGGTATTTTGAATGCGGACGATCTTCAAGCTGTTCCAGCAGGAGCAGTCTAGCGTTCTCTAGTAGTAACTGCTGGAGACCCTGCAACAAACAAACACATAAGCATACAGAAAAGGAGCTATAAAATTTGCTTTACGAATGTAATAGCACTGCAAAGTAACATAGTGCTCACGTTAGAAAGGAATCTAAGTTACGTCTCATGAAGAACAGTACCGAAATAATCCCGCTATGTTAGGTCTACTTACGGTAATTATTTGACTTTTCATTACCAGTTTCTGCCGCTCTCACGGAAGTTATTTACATAGCCATAAAATATGGCATGCACTTGTCCGCTTCATCTGTCGCTCGAGCATCTTTATTTGACCACACATTTAACAGCCAAGCTCTTCAGCATGGCATAAGAAAGGTTGTCCCGGACGCTGAGCCAATGGCTGAGCCATGCTTCCTACATGGGCTGCAGAAAATGGCGTCCTTTACTTAACCTAACCACAATCATCATCGACGCGAGGTTCTTTGCGCTGAGATCGGTGGGAAACGTTCAGAAGAGCTCGCTGGGCCTCAGAGTCCTTCTGGAAGCATCTCCTGAAGCTTCAGACCACGGCGAAATACGTGTCCACGGCGAAATACGCGAAATATGCAAACTGCCCACATTCCCTGGTTTCTACGAAGAGAAGACAAAAAACGTTTCCCTTCGCGCTCATTAATTTTTCATAACGTGGCCTCGCCACGGTGGTCTGGTGGCTGCAACTCTCAGGCTCTGATCCGAAGGTCACGGGAACGAATCCCGGCAGCGCGGCTGCATCTTGACGGAGGCGAAATGTTGAAGCCCACGTACTGTGCGATGTCAATGCACGTTCAAGAACCCTAGTTGGCAGAAATTTTCGTAGCCTTTCACTGAGGCGTCTTTCATAATCATATCGCCGATTGAAGGTGCAAAAAACGCCGAAGATCTTATTCTTAACCTTTTGACAAGCCTCCAATGTTTCCATATTTGCACGTCTCCGGATGGTGTTAAGAAAGGGGTCGAGAGATATGGTATGTTTATTCGTTTCTTGCTGCAGCTGGTGCTTGCGCATATGCGGTGGAGTTTCACTAAAACAAGTTTACGAATGAACTTCAGCAGTAAGCGCAGCTTCTCTCCTCTGCGTTCCCCTGTTCTTGTGCTTGGGTCTTGGCACTGAAACGTGAAACTTTAGAAATTATTAGTATTATTGCGCTCGCGTCTTTGCCCACTGAAATCTTCACACCATGTATATCTACCAAGTGCACCAGCAAACCGCATTGGTCAGCGCTTTTCCGCAAAATGTATACCTGCACTTCTAGTGTCCGTTGACCACATTGCTCTCTCCAGACCTCGTTGCTTGCAGAGGCCGTTCCACGAGCTCGAATAGGTTGTATGTAAAGACGCCTGCTAATTGCGATGTTTGCTGACGCGCTCTTTAGAGTCTTAGTTTTCTGTTCTACTATCGAAATTGAAATTCAGTGCGGAACCAGCAACTAAAAAACTTTGCATCATTGTTGAGCCATTTCAAATATTTGTGAAACTAGCGCGAACTATTGCGTGTCACTGATGGTGTCGCGGCAGTGCTGAATGCTTTAGAGCTACCTTTATACACTTTACAGTGGCCTTTATACAGGCACAAACATTCGTGAATAAAAACATCTTTTTGGCGCATTCGTTGACATGGGTGGGTTGTAAGTTTTTCTCTCTAACAAACTTTCTCCGATCTTTCAAACTAGCGCAGAAGTGATTGAACTTGCGAATGCTTTAGAATATTTCATTTCTTACAGACCTTTAGCGAACTAAGCGCCATGGCATGTGAGCTTAATGGAGAGAGGAGCGTTTGAGATCTCCAAAAGTAGCCACAAGCGAAAGAAAGCACGACGCTTGCATTTGTTATCTATTGTTGTTGCATGTGGCCTTTTATACAAATTGCTTCACCGCATTATTGTAGCATAACTTCTGTATATTCGCACATTTTTTCCACTCTTAATTTGTGTTTTCCTTATATGTTTCAAATTATTCCTGATCCTAAATATTTTTCGCTTTGTGCCCACTTAAGAAAGCTTTTTAGGGACCTGTAAGCTGCTGAAACGCAACCGTAAACAAACAAATATTTAATTAATTATTATCACACGAAAAGATGAATCTAACGGAGAGAAAAAATTCACGCATCTCTAAAAAGGGAACCATGACGAGTGGGCGAAGCACTGGGTTCGGTGTTACCGTAAATCACCCGTGACATTGCCCACTCATGCATGTGAATGAATGACAACGCGTGTGCACGTTTACACGCGCGTTGTCATTTTTGCTCCTGGTGTTTATGAGGTTCCTGCGCTCCCCCCGTCGTAGATCGTGCTGAGTTCCAGATTACGTTTAGTTAAAGCGCACGATGCGGATCCTTATGGTCCAGCAACGCACAATAGAAATCTCCCACCGGCATGACATAGCAGTTGAAGATCCAGTGCTTATATATGCGGGGTGGCCGGTGAACGGTTGTGCAGCGCGAGTAGTCGGTTTTTCAATCAAGAAACTCGCTAGCAGACGCTGCCTGCGTCAGCGTTGTCTCTCGCGGGCGAGGGCGCGTTCTCGTTCCTTGCGAGCTGGTAAAGCATTCTGGTACTCGGCTGCCACCCCCCCCCAAAAAAAAAAAAACGCGGGTTCGATCCCGGCCACGGCGGTCGTATTTTCGATGGAGGTGAAAATGCCAGAGGCTCTTTTTTCTAGGTGGCGTTGGTACTGTGCGTTATCAATGCACCTTAAATAACCCCAAGTGGTCTAAATTTGTTTGATTGAGTGTGGTTCGGTTAGGAAAGGACGCTAATTTCTGCAGCCCATGTAGGGAGCACGGTTAAGCGTCTGTGGGGGAAAGAGAGTGAAAGAGATAGCGAGGAGAGAAGGCCGTAGTGGAGGGCTCCGGAAATTTAGACCTCTTGGGCTTCTTTAACGTGCACTGACAACGCCCCGCCATGGTGGTCTAGTGGCTATGGTACTCGGCTGCTGATCCGAGGGTCCCGGGATCGAATCCCGGCTGCGCCGGCTGCATTTCGATGGAGGCGAAATGTTGAGGCCCGTGTACTGTGCGATGTCAGTGCACGTTAAAGAACCCCCGGTGGTCGAAATTTCCGGAGCCCTCCACTACGGCGTCTCTCATAATCAGAGCTGGTTTTGGGACGTTAAACCCCACATAACACACGTGCACTGAAAACGCATAGTACACGAACCTCTGGCATTTTAGCCTCCATCGAAAATGCGACCGCCGCGGCCGGGATCGAACCCGCGTTTTTTGGGTGGCAGCCGAGCATCGTAACCACTACGCCACCGCGGCGGACGTCATCATCGCAGAAAGAGCATTTCCATAGTCAACGCGCGCTGGAGACAGTCTGGGTTCACTGCCTCCGGGATCGGCCCACACATACGCACACACAATCTAACAGGACTGCCTCCAGGACCGGCCCACACGCACACACGGTCACGCCGCCGCAAGCTCGGCCCTAAGGTGCTTCGCCCCTAACAAATACAGCGCTTAACTCTTGCTTTACCACGCTGTTATTTATCTGATGGTGTGCTCTAACGTTCCCTTGTTGTGCTTGCACACCGGCAATCATTGTTGGGCCGGTTTATTAGCACAACATTACTCGAAGTTGTTCACAGAACTTCAGCGATGAGACTTACCTGCAGAATGATAAAACAGCCTACAATGCAAAGTTATAATTGTCACGTACCTTTATGAACTCCTCCCGTACCCTGGCTTAATTCGTCCCTCGTCTGCGTCACACCGCGCCAGAATGCGACGAACAATCTGCGAGCTTTGAAACGAACAAGATAGGGAGTCGTGCGTATTTATAGCATTGTTGTTACACGTAATTTTATCTACAGTCATGTTTTCACTTCCTGAAAAAGTCTAAGTGCTGAAAATGCAACATCGTTTTCGACTTGCCCCGTCTGGGTAAATCTCAGCTGGGTGTTCTTGTACATGTAAGAAACAGTACATACGCTTCTTCCTGCCCAAAAGAAAATTATGATTACTGTCACCTCGATGTTTCGAATGATAAGTCATACAAGGACATCATATTAAGACGTAGTTCTGGTTTTTGCTACCTTTCGAATGTGCTGAACATTGAGTCTGTCATAAAATTCCTTAAAACGAAACAGAAATAAAATGCAGTTGTACTTTTAACGGCTGAAACGTATCAGAGATTTGTTGGCTGGGTATGGGCAGTACGCGAACTCAACAACGTGTAGCTCGTACACGCATCATGCAAAAGGACTGCATGACGCGGGTACGTGATCGACAACTACAATACTCCACAATTACAAGCGACTGATTTGATTTATTTGTGGGGTTTAACGTCCCAAAACCAGCTCTGATTATGAGAGACGCCGTAGTGGAGGGCTCCGGAAATTTCGACCACCTGGGGTTCTTTAACGTGCACTCACATCGCACAGCACACGGGCGGCAACATTTCGCCTCCATCGAAATACAGCCGCCGCGGTCGGGATTCCATCCCGCGACCTTCAAATCAGCAGCCGAGTGCCATGACCACTAGACCACCGTGGCGGGGCCCACAGTTACAATACTACAAACACGTGTAGCTCGTACTAATCATGCAGAAAGATCGCAGCTGCAATCTTAGCATATACACACGACTGAAAGGGACCGCTGCAGGTTAATGGGGTTCGGTTGATTAACCTAGCCCCATTTAAAGCTGTTAACTGGGCTAGTTGAAATGTAGACTTCCAATGCATTTCAGCGCTAACGAAAGAAAAGGGAAGAAGATAGAAGAGGGGACAACAAGTAGTCGGAAGATCAGTGTACTTGAACTGGTATAGCGCATTACGGAAAAAGAAACGCCCGAGCAGACCGATCTGACCGCCCGTTTCTTTTTCCGTAATGCGCTGTACCAGTTCATGTACGACGAACCAACTCGCCCAATCTTCTACACTTGAGAAATATCAGCGTTCTGCCTATCTGTTGTCCTCTCTTCTATCTTCTTTCCTTTTCTTTCGTTAGCGCTGGAAATGCATTACGAGTGTGTACGTGCAAGGCATGAGAGTTATAATGGTCTACGCACGACCACGACAGCTTACATACGCTATTCCTTGCCCCTCCCAAAAGTAGTCACCACTGCAGAAACCAAGTCGGCGGTGTCGAAACTTCGGGACCTTAATAAAATATTGGGTAAAGTAGAATTAACATTTTCCACTATTTCACCTAGACAAAGATGTCTGTCGAAGATGCTTACCTTAGCGACAATCACAGTTGTTGTTCTTCAACCATAAAGCAAAGAAACGAAAAAGAATAGGCTATGTTCGCAACTTTCTCAGGTCATAAAGGCGAAACCCTAGTTTGAGTATTGATCCGCTACTCCCATCCGGCCGCTGCCACGCTTTCATTCAAGGCCGTTCTTTCCTGACTGCAGACACAGCGATCACCATTTGGAGCCTTGGCTCTTCCTGTGAGTCCACTTTCTCCATACATACATACATACATACATACATACATACATACATACATACATACATACATACATACATACATACATACATACATACATACATACATACATACATACATACATACTATCGCCCAAGAAAGAAAACGGACCACGGCTCCGGCAGCCGGAGCGGCTGCCTGGCCACAACAGGGTGTGCTGTCTCGCTCCGCGTGCTTGGTTCGAGAGTGCCGTGGGTAACGTTAAGCTGCTCCCTTACTCTCGCGCTATGTCTTGTCACGCTTGGTAAATTGTCTAGTGCGTCGTACAGTTGCTCTGCTGCTGGGTGTCGAGATCAAAGGGACTGTGCATAGCCGGTATTCAACACATGGCCCTGGCGTGCAGCAGCCGACAGCCGCAGGCGACGTTCTCCGGCGTCGTAGAACGTCAACCGCGCGGGAGGTGTTCTGAGTGCACGGGAAGCTTCGCCGGTGCGCAGAGCGCATGACATCCTCTAACCTTGCTAACTCGCTGCCGAAGGTGGGTCGGCAAGACTTTGAGCGCGTCTCTTGTCGTCAGTACGTCCCCATCTACTGGTTTTGAATTCCGTGTCTTTGTATTCTGGCGTCGTCTGGTCGCAGAGAAACCTGTAATCACGTACAGTGTCTAGTAAACTCCCTACTGGAATTCCCCTAACGATGTAACGAGCGTGCATGGAGAAAGTCACGGAGTGAAAAGAGGGCGGCGCGCGGCCGCGGGAGTCAAGCCGGGACAAGCCGACGTAGCTGCGGCCGCCATTCCTGCGTCGCTGATTGGTCCCGTCGGTTTGTGGCAGCTGGAGAACGCCGCAAAACCATTCTCTGCCCTGCAAGGAAACCTTGAAGAGCGCGAGCACAACAGCCCGTCCACGTCATTCTGAGAAAGTCAAACGGTGCACGTCAAGCCACCGTGAGCTAACGTGAAAATGCATTTTTTCCGCAGGCGTGAAAGAGCGCGCGTCAGCCGCTGCTGTGGCGCTTTGCGTAATGTTGCCTAAACTCGACCAGCAAGGGACGTAGGCTCCAGACACTAGTATGAAAGATTAGGTAAATATAGGCAAGAATAAACAAACAAAAGTATTCGTTCTTTCACAGTGGCGGTGTTTGATTCCCTGCGGCAGTCAGCTGCTGCGCGCAAGCGCCATGAGTTGAATACCGGCTCTGTACGGTCCCTTGCATTAAGACCACCAGCAGCAGAGCAACCGTACGACGCACTACACATTTTATCAAGCGTGACAAGACGCAGCGCGAGAGTGAGGGAGAAGCTTAACGTCACGCAGGGCACTCTCGAACCAAGCGCGCAGAGCGACACAGCAGCGCCCCGTTATGGCCAGGCAGTCGCTCCAGCCGCCGCAGCCGTGGTCCGCTTACTTTCTTAGCCGATAGTACATACATACCCACACATAGATAGATAGATAGATAGATAGATAGATAGATAGATAGATAGATAGATAGATAGATAGATAGATAGATAGATAGATAGATAGATAGATAGATATGGTCAAGGTTCTGCTGGTGCTCGAAAAAAATGCCTTGAATTTAAATTTGAGAAAAGGGTGGCCCAGGCACATATCTCTGCGGAGTAATTCACTACACCGGCTCTGCATATGAGCTGCGCTGCTTCCAGTAAGAGAAATTTAGCTTGTGTTATTCTACTGTAGCCCTTCCAGGTGAAAGTCTAGCGCACGTTCTAATGTAGTAAACTGCGCATTTAGGTCAAACATTTTGAGGAAAGGCTTTTCTAACTCTAAGTGAGCCTCAGTGAGAACGTGCACGTGTTGGCTTTCATGTCGACATTCTCAGCTACAAATGTGAGACATTACGCCTTTTTTAATATGCTACCAAATGTGAACAGGCTTTCGCTAAATACAAACTCACGTGGGGTCTCTACCCGTGTAATACAGGCTTCAATGTTATGGTATGCTCCGTAAGTTTCACTCAATGTCACCGCTACACACAGGTATGCCCCTCCCAGGGCCGGTACAGATATTTCCGCATATTCCTGTGCGGATCACATAGGCTTTTACTAAACTAGGTCGTTTCACTGAGTTCCCTAAGCGACGTCTCAATGAGCTCTTTAGGATTTTCGTTTTATTTTGCAACAACGGAAGGTTATAGCTTGACAGCAAATATTTGTTGCAATGACCTTTACCTGTGTGTCCTGCAACTGCCGCAGCCCTTCCGATGTTTTCCATTATTTTCTCCGCGGTATCTTCGACTGCTGCAAAAATTTAGGCGGAGAAGGTTCACCTTTCCATGTGTAGCACGAACAGCTAAAGGAGTATTGACACAATTTTGGGGCGGCGCAAAATATCTTTCATTTTCAAGCTATGTATTCTTAACGCCCTCCATGCACGAAAACCAGGAAGCGCGCACAAAATATTTTAGTTTGGTTTTAAAGTTTTCGTCGCCTAGCACTGCAAACCAGCCGCAGCGCAATGGAGATGACGTAACAACACAGTCTCTTAAAGAACGCTGAAATCGCTGTCAGAGCCGCTGAAAGACCGGGAAATTGTCGTTGTTTGCGTCCCCAGCGTGTAACTGACCGCAGACAACAGAGTTGCAGCGACGCTATCACGAATTGCTCTCCCTACGTGGCTAGCCGTACGTCAGACTGTGTTGACGCGTCGCTAGGAAAGCGCCCACTCCAAATCGAAACCGAAAGTGGGCTTTTAAGGTACTCGTATTAATGATATATTAATTGCGTTGCGAGGCACCATGATGCTTTTTGGAGGGTCCTCCACGCCATTGCTTTCATTCATAGCGACAATACGAGAATGTCAAAAATGCGTGTCAATACTCCTTTAATTTCTATAATGTTTCAGTAGATGCCGCTAAACTTAAGTTCCTGTGCGCAGTTTAAATTCGGTATACGTGAAAAAAAACTTCAGGGAAGGCTGTTGCTGGCTTTGCAAACAAAGTCATCTTATCGAAACGATGGCTCAGTGAGAGCTTTTGTTAGATGGTTTCCTATACAGAAAGCCTCCGCCTTCCGTGGACCTTCTCGTAAATATGACAATGTCGTGGTCACCTTTTAATAGCATAGATTGTGTGAAGCAGCTGTAGTACCATGTAACATAACCTCTTATTTTGTGTAGGATTGGTTGCACACGTCCAGAATGTTGGCACAGTTCACCATAGTGTATACAGGCGACTACGAATTTCGTTAATAACTTTTAATGTAACGTCTTGATCACATATATTTCAACTTATGAATGAATGGCACCAGCCAAAAACTGACTCCTATTTCGGGCGTATTGCGAGGATAGCACCACTGATACTCAGTTATGCGTTCCTCGTAGGTTCCATTGTGAAAACCACAGGTCGAAGTGGGACCGTGATGTAGAGATCACAGTAGCCCCAAGGCTTCCTTTCAACGGAGCCAGCATTCTTCTTTTTTTTAGTGCATCTGAAAAAAATATCTGTAGCATTGTGGTAAACACGATCAGTGAAGTGCATTGGCGTCGGAATATTTTACAGCCTCCTGACATCGAAAATTAGTTATATAAGAAGCAAACATGCCCACGATGCACTTTAAATAATTAACAAGGTATGGCGAAAAGACACGGACGAAGAAAGGAACACAGTATCGCGCCCTTGCTGTGTTCCTTCCTTCTTCCGCGTCCTTTCTCGGTACCCTTTTATTCGTTTCAAGAATGCACCAGCTCGTCCGAACAATAGCTTTGGTGCACCTTACACATGTATGACTCTTCCTACCTCCAAACCAGCGCAAGTACACGAGTTTCTTCCAATTCAACCTGCCTTTGGCATCAATGTGTTCACTTCTTTACTGCAAAATGTGCGCCAGATTTATGGAATAGAAGGCAGGTTGGTGTAATGTAGTAATTAGTAATTTTTGTATTTTTCGAAGAAGTGTGAAAACGTCATTTAATCATATAACTCATGAAGGAGTAGATTGTTCCTACTGCTACAGGTGATTTAAATGCTTTTGGGCGAAATGAGAAGTCGTACAATTAAAAGCAATGCAGAACGTAAGTGAACATAAGCCTGAACTTGAAAAAGTAAAATGCCGAAAAGGGAGTCTTGCTGAAAGAAATGTTTTGACAAGTATACAAGTATTGTCGACAATATTTGCCTCTTGCCTGATGACATCCCACTCTCCTCTACATTTTACAAAAGGCTGGTTTATACAAGTATTTGGTGTCTTAATATACCACTCTTCTGCTGCTTCGTTGTTTAGGACCTCTACGTGAGCACAGCAATGGATTCTTGGATGAAATATTTCTTGCGTTTTGCTCATAAGAGCGGCAACAATGTGTTAGGTATCAATTTCAGCGGGCGCTTTGCTCTGAATTTCAAGCGTTGTGTCTGGCTGCGTGCAAACATTTATGCAAGAATATTACGTTTTTTTACACCAAAGTTAGTTACTCTAGCTTACATATTTCACTATTTGTTGTTTTGTGGAGTTTTACGTCCCAAAACCAGTTCTGATTATGAGAGACGCCGTAGTGGAGGACTCCGGAAATTTCGATCACCTGGTGTTCTTTAACGTGCACTGACATCGCACAGCACACGGGCCTCAACATGTCGCTTCCATCGAAATGCAGCCGCCGCGGCCGGGATTCTATCCCGCGACCCTCGGATCAGCAGCCGAGTACCTTAGCCACTAGACCACCGTGGCGGGGCCATATTAAAACGAAACAAGCTTCATGAAAACTTGCACGGTGGAGCTCAAATCGCCAAAGAACAAGCGATATCACCCATTCATCTGTAGCACCTAGGTATGAAGGAGCATCGTACACATTTCATTTTTCAGAATATTCCTTCGATCAAAAAAAGAAAGCTCCATAATGATGTCGGATAAAAAATTGAAACAAACGCCACTCCCGGACAGTGACTCTACCCTTCATTCTAGAACGGGGCTTAATTTATGATACGACAATTGGTGAGCCCAAATGGAGACCGACAATGCATTCTGGAATATCGGCTAGCATCTGAGCTAAGCAGGATGGCACATCAAAGGGATATGGCAGGTTAGTGGAAAACAGGAGAATCGGCGCAGATTGCGGGAAATTAGTTCTGCTGAAGTCTGCGAGGTACAGTAATGTTACCAAAAAGGAATCTTTAACCAATACATGTAGGTGATACCATGAATGGATACTAGAATGAAAAAACAGACAAGTCAAAGAATAGCTTATATGCTTTCCTAATCCACATAAGGAAGAGGCCGTAGCACTTTGAGCTCCTGATCATTTCCCATAAAGAGCTGCTTAGTTTCATACAAATCGGGATAGCTTACTGATGTGTGATTTAACATGAGTTTCTTCTTTTGTCTATGCGTTTTATTTAGCGCTCATTGATGTAAACCAAAGGAACAAAGAGAAGTCACCTGTTTTCGGCTGCTCCATAACCATGTGAAGGAAATAATTTATTCCAGTTCATTTTAACAGTGGTATTATTCCGAACTTTCCTTACAATGCTTGGTTTTATACTCTCCATACACAAGAAAACACGAACCCATGACCAACAATGCAATTTCACAATAATACCGACTTTTATAAAGTACTTCATTAAACGATCGGCGAAAAAACATTTCCTCTTAGATATCGTAACAAATTATGATCATACAAACTGCGGGTGGCCTAGACAGTATACTACTGCCTGCGTTCGATCCTAAGGAAACTAAGTGCAATACAGTTGAACTTCGAACTTGCAGGCCATAAAAATCCCAGTTCGCCTTTAAATTCCACGATGGAAATTCAACAAATATCTAATGCCCAACTTGCGAGAAAATACTAGACGCGAAACGAGTTCAAGCAATGATATACACTGTCTAAGACACTGTCTAAGAACACGCATGCTTTCAACAAGTGCAGGTAAGACCCATGGAAGTGCTTTTTCGAGCAGCGAACCTCAGCTTTCCAATATTTTGAATTTCCTCTTTTGAAAACGCTGTCAAATAGGTCATTGATGTTCCTGATATCGCGCATACTGTGAGACATTTTCATTATGTTATGCTTCAAATGTTCATCCTTCCATATAAGTTATTACGGCCCATTCTTGCCTCTATCTATGCTTAGATAACGCTTACCTGGTCGAAGATCAGCGACATAGCGTTAAATGCAGCAAAGTCGGCAGTAGTGCCGCACACTCAACACTCACCGTTAACTTTTACGATCACCAGCAGAATCACAAGTGTACTCGTTAGAACCAGCCCCTTCATCACTTGAACTCCTTCTTAGCTGCGACTCGTTAAAAGGTTAAGGGAACGAATCTTTCCAGTCAGACCCTGTAATTTTCTTCGTAAGCGGCCATGTCGACTGCAGCGCGGCAACGACCAAAATGCAGGCGGCGACCGACTCAACAATGGTCACACGCCCAAGTCGCACGTCACACAATTCCCTCAGTGCCTTCGTGTCTCCCCCCAAGACCGATGTAGGACAGAGAACGAAAACAATGCCCGCAGGCTTTATAATAGAGTACTGCGGTTCCAGAGGCTCCAATAATAAATAAAAAAGGAAGATCTTACAGAATAAATAGAGAAGTGAAGGACGCCCCATAGGTGTTAGAACAGGGCGACAATGCTCCGGCTTGCGGAGCTAAGTGCAATTTGCGCTTGTGCGAACCTCATGCTGCAAGCTCACATTGCTTCTTGCCCCTCTACGATGCCTATTGCAATGAAAGGTGCCCTGCAACATTCTCAGGGGCATTCTGAGTACCCCTTTTACTGGCTCTCTCAAAAGCTCACCGCTAAGAGGCTCGATGTGTCGATGTAAACACAGGAGTAACCGTTGAGAAAAATTCCTACGAGTCCAAAGCTATCGATGACAGATGTAAAGATGAAATCCCCGAACATTGGTAGTGCAACACAGGACATACGGAGTCCAACCGGAAATGTTTGACAGTCAAATTTTAACTAGAATTCATCTGGCATGGGGCGTTAATAAAGGTTTAAATTCAATCACATGCAGTTTGTGCTGGTATAAGCAACACAGATGTGACCCATACTTGGTATTTTATTGGGTTTTCCACTTGGTCGTGGTCATTATCACACCTAATTTAATTACTGTTACGACCACCTTTTGTGATATTACAGTCATCATGCAATAAGCTATCTATTGGCATTAATGGTTTTGCAATATTATCAGGTTGACGGGTTGAAAATATTTGTCCATATTCTTTCTGAGTTCACGAACTTTTTCAAGACCACCTCAAAACTAGACATATAAAGGTTTTCTCTTTTAAAGCTACCTGGATACCAAACCAACGTCATGAATGATCGCTTCGGGCTCACGTCAATGCTCTCTTCTGAGAGAAGTACATTTGAGCGACCCATAAAAAAAGCATTAGAAAGGAAGGACAGCACAACTCTTTCCTCGCCTTTGACGTATGCATATAGCGAATAACTTACGTAATCCGTGATATACTGCGAAAATGTATGAACGCAGCGACACATGTGGCATCTGCTGCTCAGTTGCTTCACGCGCTCGCTGTTCGGTCAAGAGCTTACTTTTGTATTCTGCGCCTTTCAGTTGTGTTGCACAAGCACACTTAGCAAATTTTGTACAATATGTATCCCATTCGCTGTCCTCATATTCTGCCGCCGCACTGTTCCCTGTGGCTCCTTTTAACAGCGAAGCTCTTTGGCGGCCTTAAAAGAGTGGTACGAAAGAAATGAACAAGACATCAGGGAGAAAATTCCAGGTTGCGCTGCGACTGTGCTGCGTGATGTGCTCAGACCTGGGAGTTTTTAACGCACTGATTTCAGGCGTAGCAACACTATAACTTGAAAATGTACTGGTAGAACAGTGATAGAACAAGAACAACCGCTAGAGCCAATATACCTGCACAGCTTACCTTCGTCGTGGCATGATCCGGGGCTTTTGTTACTCAAGTCCACATTGTCTGTTTGATAATGTATCGACACTTCCGAGCATGCATGTGGATGTTTAGTCATAGGACTAAAGGTCTAGTAAGCTTACATTTGTTATCGCCTTTCTTGTCTTGCATCACGAAACATATGCATCGTCATGCAAGTAAGTAATCAAATAAATAGGACGCGCTCGAACACCCTTTTTGCCTCAGTATTGTACTGATATTGCTGCTCGCAAGGTGTAGCAGAAGTAATGCCGAAGTACACGTCACAACTTTGTTTCTCTTCAAATTGCGATAGACGCACACAGATCCATGTGTAACTTTTTCTTCGCAGATGAAAATCCTTGGAGTATTGGCAGATACGAAAACAGGGTGCTTTGTTCTCAGGACAAGATGGAAAGGAAGTCGTGCTTTCTGTAGTGCGCCGCTTGTTACGTATTTTTGCACAGTTGGGTTAGGCTGTGGCGAACAAGTAAGCTTAATGTGCAAAACGGGGACAGGGATTTTTTATTGGCGGATTTCCTTGGTTGAATTTCGCAGTATACCGCAGAGTCCATGATGTCTTTCTTGATGGCGCGAACTTCAATGGTAGATGATTTCCAGCTACGGCAATCGAATTCACATGCGAATATTACGCCCTGCAATAGAGAACAGACGTTATGTAAAAATACCTTGAAATGGCTGTGTTTTAACATTTAGCATCTGTCTAATAAGCAAATATTGGTAGGATGGTTTGGTCCTGAAGTAAGCTTCTCAGGTGGATGAGAACTAAGCAGGTGTATTCAGCATTTCAGCACGATGGTTCGAGGCACGTACCTTTACTGGATTTGCGATGCTTACATCGGCCAACATTCCGATATTTATGCACAGTCATCTAACTTTGAGTCCTTACGCTAAACAAGCGCAATTTTAGTTGCCCTTAAGCGTAGTGAAAGCTTCGCCTTTGAAATAGTAGTTCTTTCTGTTTTTAAGCTTTCGTACTTCCTGCCCAATTTTAGAGACTATAATTTGCGCACTGTTCCCAGCCTTTCGAACTACTTGTTTACAAAGACACAACAAACTTTTTACCGCTGAAGCGGTAAAAGCATGCCCTATCATAGAAGTCCCTCAAAGCTTCCAAACACTTCTTCCTACCAAAGCTTGAAACGCTTATTGTGGAAAGGGTGCGCTCCAGCACGTGTCTACGAGATCAACTCCGCGATGATCTTCTAAGCTCGCGCGCAACATATTTCAATTTTAAACTATTCGCCTATTACAACGACCGTTGAACGAATGTGAAACTTCCACTGTTTCCAATGAAGCCTTTTTTTAAAGGCACTAAAATTGTCATATCTGAGTAGAACGCAATTGACGGAAACACTCAAAACTATGGCCTCCTCCAGATGAGTTGAATTTAGTTCGATTAATTTATCTAATTTTACGAGGCCGTTGGTCATCGTCAGCAGAGCACAGGCCGGGTGTTTCCCACCCGGCCTGTGCTCCCACCCGGCCGGCTTTTCTTTTATAACGGACTACACCGTGTACCTACGTCCGAAAAAAACGTTGCACTTTTCAGTCCTTCGATGATAGAACATTCAAAGTATTTATTAGAGAACTTTTATGAGGCTAGTTTTCCACGTATTTGCGTTATCCATGCACACAAACCATTGCACCGAAACGCATATAACTCACCACTTATGGCACGTACGAGCATATTTCAATATGAAGTATGCGAATACGCACAACACGTGCGCAGTGTTACCTTTGCAGCTTTTGTGCAACGAGGAACAGCCTAATAGACAACCATATAATAAGCAATCAGCCAAATAGACAACCAGGCAAAAGCCGCAAGTATCGGGCTGCTAATGTGGAAAACTTTAAAGCAAGCCCGGTAACGTTCAAAAGATACTTTGATGTATGCAGTTTCTTTGGTCATACACGTTTTCATAGTAATGGCTGGCACTTTCTCTTTTTATTTGAACTTCGAGTTTACCTGCACACTCACCGCCTCTTCACTACCACTCACCGCCCGCTCCTGCTTGCTATGGGTCTCACGCCGTGTTAACAAGACTTCGTAGGGCCTGTCGTGCCTGCAGTTTGGCTGCTTTTTCCATCCTCCGTCGTTCCAGACGCTCCTTTCGCCGTAGTCGTCGGTTTTTCTGATCTGTCGAGTGAGAGGGAGCAAAAAGAAAAAGACACCGTATAATCTTCGGTTCAGCGTCAGTCTTAAGATACGCTCATTTAACTGGAGAGCAAGGACAATTGTGACAAGGCATGAAGGCGTTCGTACGCAGCTAATCAAGGGTAGTCTGTGTGGAACCTTAAATTAGTGAGCGTACAAGGACAATCGGCTGGTACGAAGTTCATCTCGCGCAGTGGGACGAGCTTTCAAAGCACGCTGTGAGTTTCTTATGCACGCCCGACCGCGAACCTTGACATTTCTGCATTAACCAATCCGTAGCGGAGTGTGACGCATGTTTGAAAACGCTTCGTAATGGCTATACCTAACCCAAACAACATTACTTGTGTCGCTTTTGAAATTTGCTTATATCGTCTATTTTATTATTCATTATTTTGTGTATTTAGTTGATTTAGTCTCCTTCCTTATTTATTTATTTTATTGCACAGAACTTGTATCTTCTATTATTTTATGCGCTAATTCCTTCATTTAGTTGATTTAGTTTCCTTCTTTATTTATTTATTTCTTTTATTACAAACAGCATAAAACAGACCCTACCCTCGCGCTTTGCTTCACTATCTTCTATACTATCTCTGTATTTCTAATTCCCCAGAAAGCACCCAAGGAAAGCAGAATTTTCATAAAATGGTGTGGAGCACTGAGCTCTAGTTTTGTACGACAGTGGTTTACCCTTACCAATGGTCATGAAATCTATATGTCTAACGTAACTCTTGTTCAAGGATGTCAAACCGAGACGTGACATGAAGGAGCCTAGCTACTTTTTATCATGAATACCTACCGACTGCCCTTGCTTGTTCAGTGCGAAGTACTTCCCCTGCGCGCTTTCGCAGGCCTAAGCCAATCATTCCCTCCCAAGCTCACGTCCGCTGAACACGGTTTGCCAACTTTCGCCGCAAAATAATAAAACAGGAGTTTTCTTTGCGCTAAAACCAAGGTTTGATTATGAAGCACGCGGTAGTGGTACGTTGCGGAAATTTTGGCCACGTGGGTTTCTTCAATGCCCACTCAAAGCGCACAGTACGCTGGCCTCTACAGAGACCCGCGTACTGTACCGGCGGCCGCCCTCCGATGGAGAATAAAATGCTCTCTCTCAGAGCGGGCTCCCCTCCCACCAATTCCTCGGTTCACCCGTACCTCACAGCAGTGGGAAGGCACCCTTCGCGACGGCGCCCCCGAGGTCTGCCGGGCGCTCGTCCGCCGGGCCCGGGCTATCGCAGAGGTTGTCATAGGAGTCCCGGAATAGGGACCCTCCCCATTTTTTATTTTTCTCTTCAATAAAAATGTTTTCATCATCAGAGTGGGACCGCCGTTGCCGAATACGCTTCTTTCGGTTCAGCAGCCGAACATCGTAACGACTGCAGCACCATGACGGCCCTATAGACCTTTTCACAGGAGGCATGGAGCACCGCCATGTTGGGCGGGGCACGCCAGTAAAAAGACTTGTTTTGTCCGCTTCATTCCGTTTGTCTTCGCGTACGCGTGTTGTTTCATGAGGGAGACTTTCCAACTCGGCAAAAGTGCTGCTACAAACCCTCGGCAGTGCCCTTTTGGGAGGTCACGCATTTGTTGCACAGCTCAGCGGGGATAATGGCGGCGCCCGGGGAGCCTTCTGTGGAAAGGTGTATGTAGCAGCTGCCGAACACGCGTTTTTCGGTTCAGCAGCCGACCATCGTAACCACTCCTGCACCATGACGGCCTTGTACTCGGCCCAAAATGCGACTCTACCAAAGTATACTTCTTGTGAAAATACTACGCCCCAGTACGTGTCCGTGAGATCACCTCCGTCCTTATCTTCAAAGGTCACGCGGCACACTTCGAATGTGAAGCGTTCGCCCGTTACGACCCCCTGTTGAACGAGCGCGAAACGTACGCTGTTTCCGCAGTAGAAGGCGTTCCTGTCTTTCTATCTTTCTTATCTGTTTCTCGGCAACTCGTTCCCGCTGCCTTGCGGTGACGCCACCTGGAGGACCTCGACGTAAGCCCTCTGTGTCGAGGCCTGCACCTGGACCAAGCAATCCGCCTGCACTTGTCACATCTAAACCTGTGAGAAGAAGAAAAAAAGTCAGTTTTGCCGCATACAAAGTTCATTTCACGCAGTGGGACGATATTTCAAAGCACGCTGTGAGTTTCTTAGACATGGCCGACCGCGAACCCTGACATTTCCATATTAACCAATCCGTGACCGAGTGTGACGCATGTTTGAAAATTCTGCGTGATGGCTATACCCAATCCGAGCAACATTGCTTGTGTCGCTTTTGAAATTTGCTTATATCTTCTATTGTCTTATTCTTTACATTGTTCATTTAGTTGATTTAGTTTCCTTCCTTATTTATTCATTTTATTGCACAGAACATGTATCTTCTATTATCTTATGCGTTAATTCCTTCATTTAGTTGATTTAGTTTATTTCTTTATTTATTTATTTCTTTTATTGCACAAAGCATGAAATAGACCCCTACCCTCGCGCTATCCTTCACTGTCTTCTATACTACGTCTGTGTTTCTAAATACTCAGAAAGCAGCCAAGGAAAGCCAAATTTTCACAAATTGGTGTGGAGGACTGAGCTCTAGTTTTGTACCACAGTGGTTTACCCCTACCAATGGTCATGAAATCCGCATGTCTAACGTAGCTCCTGTTCAAGGACGTCAAACCAAGAAGCGACATGAACGAGCCTAGCTCTTTATGTTTCCTCGTGAATACGTGCCAACTCCCCTTGCTCATTCAGCGCGATGTACCTCCCCTGCGCACTTTCACAGGCCTAAGTCAATCATTCCCTCCCAAGCTCATGTCCGCTGAGCACGGTTAGCCAACTTGCTAAGCAAAATAATAAAACTGGGGTTTTCCTTGCGTTAAAACCGAGGTTTAATTATGAAGCACGCCGTAGTGGTACGTTGCGGAAATTTTGACCACGTGGGTTTCTCCAATGCCCACTCAAAGTGCACAGTACACAGGCCTCTACAGAGACCCGCGTACTGTGCCGGCGGTCGCCCTCCGATGGAGACGAAAACGCTCTCTCTCAGAGTTGGACGTTGCCGAACAAGCTTCTTTCGGTTCAGCCGCCGACCATCGTAACCACTCCTGCACCATGACGGCCTTGTACTCCGCCCAAAATGCGGCTCTACAAAAGTATACTTCTTGTGAAAACACTAAGCCCCAGTACGCGTCCGTGAAATTACCTCTCGTCCGTACCTTCGAAAGTACCACGCGACACATTTCGAATGTAAGCCGTTCGCCCGTTACCACCCGCTGCTGAGCTTTTATGAAACCTACGCTGTTTCCGCAGTTGAAGGCGTTCCTCTCTTTCTATCTTTCTTATCTGTTTCTCGGCAAGTCGTTCCCGCTGCCTTGCGGTGACGCCATCTGGAAGTCCTCGACGAAGGCCCCCCGTGCCGAGGCCGACACCTGGACCAAGCAATCCGCCTGCACCTGTCACATCTAAACCTGTGAGAACAAAAAGAAATGCTCGTTTGACGCATGTATCGTGACAGCCCCAAGTATATTTCCGCAGGAAGAAGCAACCATTTGGTAACGCTTGATAGAATAATCAAGGTGAATATAACAAAAATGGTGTCTTCTCATAAACACTGTCAATTTTCATATTATTAATGAGAAGCGGGCTTCTATTATTGCGAGTGGAATTTCGTTGCATAACAGCGGAATATCGGTGGCAAAGTTTTAGCACGTGCTAGAAAATCTGGCAGCAAGTGATCCAAGGTAGATGTACTTTTGCTTGAAAAAAGAGGAATACTATGTGTTATACCTACGTGTACCTTAGATGTAAGCAGCTGCATATGTTAGGGTGATTAGGCATTTCGCGCCAATGAGTTCATCGCTGTCAAGGCAAGGATAATAATGTTGCTTACCTCCACCTGGTCCAATCACGCCACTAAGACTGGGCACTCCAATGCCTCCACCTGCACATGCACCTCACTCCATTAGCACTCTGAACTCGCTATTGCTGTTGGACGGCAATCAACGGGGCAAAAATGTGGTTGCCGTAATCTTACAAGGCTCGAACACACCGGTACACTCGAGCATAGTTCAGCGTGTACTTTACAGAAGTTTTTGTGCCAAAATATACATGTTGGGTAGCACTGGTTTAATGAGGTAAGCTGAACTTTATTTGTTGACGACGTTCTGGCTTTGTAGTTAAGCACAATATTTCTCCGAAGGCAGCATTATTTACTCGCCAAATTTACTCGCCAACAGGCTTGGTACGTGTGCACGCGTTCGCACATCACCATCTGAACTTGCCAATTTGCCAATCCCCGTTCTTCTGCTTGAGATCAGACCACTCGTAAAGGCCACTCGGCTTGAAGTGACTCCTCGTGGTTTACAGTACCCTCAAAATGGCACGCATAAGAATATTTGAGTTTTCTATTTTGCAAGCATTGCGCAGCAATTCTTCTCATGTGTCGCATGAGTCAAACGAGCACAGTGTAGCGGTTGTGTTCATCGCGGGCACGTTTGTGTGAATTTCACACTCTGTAATTCAAACAAGGGAATGCTAGACATTGTTTCTCCTGGTAGTGCACAGTCGGTGATTTTCGTACTCAGTCGATTTGCACAGTCGATTTTCGTTCACCAGGAAATAACGACATGCTTGACTAGCTTTTTCTCGGTATGGTCAATGAAGCTTACTAGCTTTCTGACGCGATAGTATGATCCCTTATAAGCATTAGTTTACCTCTTCAAACATTGGTATTCTTGTTTCTCCCGCTGATATGGGCACGTTCTATACGAGCAAATACTCAGGAAGAGAGAGGAGAACATCGCGCGAAAATTTGAAACAGTTCTTAGCGCACATTCAACACCTGCTCTTCAGTAAAAATCAGCAAATGTCTTTAGAACATTCACGCTACTCAAGGCTAAGTGATAGCCTCATTGTTCCCGGAAACCTACGTCTTCGACGAGACACCTTCCTTTTTTTTGTCCAGCACATCTTAACAACGTTTAAAAAGGTTGTTATAACTCATCACTAAAGCACGAAAGTTACCTGGCGCGCTGCCACCGGAACGACCTCCTCCCAAGAATTCATCAAGCTCGTTCTCCCAGATTTTGCGTGCTGTAAACAAAAAATGATATAAAACAGTAGAAATGTAAAGTACTTCTATTATCGTAAAGGCCGATTGCAGACTACGGTATCTAAACAGATTTTCTACAGACTTTTCCACAGCTAAGCAGCGAATAACGCTCAAGGGCACATGAAGGTTTTTAGGGCGAAAAATTCACTGAACAAAGAAATTTGCTAGAAACGTTGGAATTACCGACACTATATTCCCTGTTCCTTTTTCACCACTTGTCGTATGCTCTAGTGTTGTGAGGATGTAGGCACTGGGTATACGCAAATTTTTCTTTACTTTTTGCGACAGTTCGCCGTGATCTACTACGTCTTAGTCTTAGCTTTCGACCTTCCTTTTCTGTGGTCGCCTAGTTCTTTTTTTTTCATTGTCTTCTTAAGTGAAATGAAGTAAAGCAATTTCCTGATGTCATGGCTTTAAATGAGGGACATTAGAGATTATAGATATTGTGATGTGAGCAGAAGTGGCAAAATTTTGAGTAAGCAGAGGAACCTCATTAACTCATACATGATATGCAAGAACTCACCGCCTCCCCGTTGCAAAGGAAATTACAGCACAGATTATAATCGCCATCTACATACATATGATTTAGTTCTGAGGAAGACGCTCATGCAACTTAAAAGGGACTGTCCATTTTTTCTTTCTCGTGCAAAAAACAAGAAGTTCGTTTCTTACATCCACTTAAATGGTAGCCCCATAAAGAAAGGGATAAAATCTTTTTACTTCGCTTTGAAAAACACACAAATATTACCAATGGCTCCATCCTTGGTGATGCGTGTCAAACTCCAAGTGGAGCGGTTATTCCTAAAAAAGCCCGTAGGTTCACTTATATTTCTTGGAAACAAAGCTTATTACTTACCGTTGTATTTTGCACAGGTCTGGTAGCGTTACTTCGCGACGGAGAGCAATTTTCTTTGTTAGATTATTACTGCAAAAACCCAGTAACGGGTGTGGCCGGCGTCCCTACATACGCACACATGCAGAAAGTGTAACCGCCAACATAGAAAGATAATGTTTCAAGAATTTCAACTCATTTTCCAGTGAAACCACTCGAAGTTGTACACTTGGAATGCTACGTCTTCTATTGACACAAACAACAGGAAAACGACAAAGGGCGGTTCAGAGGCCCAATAAGTACCCGTTTCCAGCCGCCAGTAACGCCAACAAGCTCTTTTGAAAAACCCGCGAGGAATTTCATTCTATTTCGCATCATTATAAGAGCCACTAATAATAGGAGGTCCCACGGACAGTTTCTTACTTTGGGACCTCCCGATGCTGTATGTATGTATTATGTAACCCGTTCTTTTTGTACATGCTAAAAACATAAACTTGATAAACTTGATAAACTTGTAGCAGTTGTCAGAAAAATAGTATGGAAACACTATGAAACAGCGAAAGGAACGATCGCTCATAAGCATTGCTCGCCGATAGCGGCTTTTGCTATATCCCATACACTTGTTTCAAAACAGTAAAGCAATGTGCGTGAGTTAATACGCTCTCAAGACATTGCTTATTTCGTAGGCCATTTGCGCAGCATGCAGACCATGTCGGTATATCAGTAATAGCAGTAAATGGTTGTGGCTGAAGCACATACTTACCATAATTAACCCTTAAGAGTGTCAGTGCAATCAATATCGTGTTCGTCAGACCCAGTGCCTTCATCTCTTCTCCCGAGAATGTTGCCGTAGACGAAGCCACTGTCCAACTGACTCGCTTACCACACTAAATACTATCCTTTGGCTCCAGCCTGTGAATGGGGTCTTGCTGACATGAAAGAAATACCTTAGAAGTGGCACAGAAAGCAATCACATAAACGTTGTCTTGCTTAGATGGCGCATCCTTGTAGCAGATTCTTATCATTCACAATGTCCAATGAGTGACATCTCTAGAAAGAATACAGTGACATTTTGGGCTATTATTGGGCGGTGCCGGGGATAACAAACAGTGCTCGGACAATACAACAGAAATGACAAATACAATCGATGGGTGCAGAAATGACAACGCAATGTTCTGTCAATCCTGTTGGAGCACCGCCGTCATGACCGCGCCTTTTCTGTAGTTCAAGCATACCGTTCGGCAGGTGTATAAATATATTCGACCTTCGTGAGCCAAGCATGACGGGCATAGCAATACCCCGATAAGGCTACCTGCATGGCGGCAAATAAAGCACACTTTTTTAGGTCAATGACAATAACTGCATACGCAGCGAACGTGGCGTTCTAAATAACCAACTTTCACAACCTTCAGTGGAACCGCAAGAGTGCTCCTACAGCCAGCCCCATCTACTTTCTTCGAGGAACTATTTATCCTATCAGGTCTCTTATCTGGTGTCTGGTGCTTTGTTTGCTATAAGCCGTTACAAGCTGCTTTCAATACAGCTATATGTAAACGACGTTCAACAGAAGGGCCACAAATACAGGCAACAGTCCAGGCAACGATGATTGCATGCCGACCTCCCGTGCACTTATTATCACCTGGTGACTTTGCCTTTCGCCTCATCGATATCAACTGTGCGAAAAAGGGAGTACTTGTATGCTTCACAATCAGGCTGTGAACTCGGGTCGTTGTTAAAGCATGAAGCCAAGATACAGCCCGAACACACGAGACAATAAACGCGGTCACGGTATTGGGCTCAATACTTACATGTGTATTTGTTCTGGCAACTGCATATATAAAGCGATAAAAGAAGGGGTGGGGGAGATAATGACAGGCGCTTGAGCCCCATTCAGTGAATTACCGGGCAATACTCTTTTGAGAAGATGATTATAAGCTCTTCGTCTCTTACTGTGATTAACTGTGCACTAGCACACGAAAGCCTAGTAGCTTTTCTTTTTGTTCAGACATGCTGCAGCCTCACTCAATGTGGCTACTGACCCTGCAGGATGAAAAGTCCACAACTCTATCGACTCAAAATGAGTTCTGGCGCCGCTACACGGCAGTTCTGAACGACCGTTGGGTCGCCAAGTGATTTCGCAACAACATGGCGGCAACCACAGCACCCGCTTCAATCTAATTCGCACTAGGTGCTTGCTATTCGCGCCGACGGCAAGGAACAAGCTTTAAATTGAGCCTTCCCTCAATCTCACGTACCAAAAGGGGCATAGTATGTGCGACATTTTTCAGTCATTATTCAGAAAATGTGCCGATTTTGACACAGCTAACCCTAAGCCTCTAGTGTGAGCCTTGAAAGCGGTTTTATTCATAGACACCAGATGGCGTCACACGCAGTGTTTAGATGGGGTCCCCGTTAGCCTCATTAACGAATTAGGACAGAACACTAAAGAAGCGCTATTGAAAGCCGTAGAAAAATGCTTACAGGAGAGGCAAATACCGGACAGTTGGCGAAAAAGCAGAATGAACTTAATCTATAAAGGCAAGGGGGAAAAGAATAACATTCGCTCGTATAGACCGCTAACCATTACATCGGTACTATACAGGATGGCTATGCAAGCAGTAAAATTAAAAATAGAAGCCTGGGCAGAACGTAACAAAATTTTGGGAGAACTTCAGAATGGATTTCGAGTAGACAGGCGTTTAGACGATAACCTATTTGTTCTTACTCAGTGTATAGAAATATCTAAAACAGAAAGGAGGCCGTTGTATGTGGCTTTTCTAGACATCACTGGGGCGTATGACAATGTTAATCAGGAAATATTGTGGGAAATTTTGGAAGGAATGGGCATAGGCGACGATTGTGTACAGCTTTTGAGGGAAATATATCGAGAAAATACAGTTTGCATAGAATGGGAAGGAATAAGTAGCAGAGAGAACGTTGATATTAGCAAGGGGCTGAGACAGGGATGTCCTTTGTCGCCGCTGTTATTCATGCTGTACATGGTTAGAATGGAAAAAGCGCTAGGAGATAGCCACATTGGTTTTAATCTGTCACACAAACAGGGCGGCGTGATGATTGAGCAGATGCTTCCGGGTTTATTTTATGCTGATGATATTGTCTTATTCGCAAACAGTCGAGATGATATACAACGGCTGGTGAATATATGCGGGAAGGAAGGCGAGGATCTAGGACTAGGATTTAGTGTAACAAAATGCGGATTGATGGTATTCAATGATCCCAACGACCAGGCGGTATCCATACAGGGCCAAGAAATACCGAGAGTAAGCGAATACAAGTACCTTGGCGTATGGGTAAATGAGGGCGATAGATACATGAAGGTACAGGAAAAAGCCTTGGCAGCAAAGGGAAAGAGGAACGCAGGAATAATGAAGCACAGAGCGTTATGGGGACACAATAGGTACGAGGTGCTTAGGGGTCTGTGGAAAGGGGTAATGGTACCGGGGCTTACATTTGGGAACTCAGTTGTGTGCATGAGGCCAGAGATACAATCGGGAATGGATGTGAATCAAAGAACTGTGGGACGCCTCGCGTTGGGTGCTCACGGGAAAACTACAAACGAGGCCGTAAAGGGCGATATGGGATGGGCGAGTTTTGAGGCAAGGGAAGCGCAGAGCAAAATAAGGTTTGAAGAAAGGCTAAGGAATATGAAAGAGGTTAGGTGGGCAGTGAAGGTGTTCCGCTATTTATATAGAAAGAGCGTTGACACGCAGTGGAGAAAGAGAACTAGGAGGCTCACCAGTAAATATACGGCTCTAAGAGAACTGACAACAAAGAGCGTAAAGGGAAAAGTCAGAGAGGCGGAGAAGATTTACTGGAGGACAGCGATGGAAAAAAAACCGACTCTGAATAACTACCGAGAGGGCAAAAACGAAATAAAGAGGGAGGCATTTTATGATAATTCAAGAGGAAGCGCTTTATTGTTTGAAGCGAGATCGGGCTGCCTTAGAACGCGTGTTTATAAAGCGAAATTCAGTAAAGAAGAAGAAAAATGCACATGCTGTGAGGAAGATAGGGAAACGACAGAGCATGTTCTGATTGAATGCGGAAATATCCACCCAGGTGTACGTTTGGGCACCACCCTACATGAAGCCTTGGGTTTTAGGGCGAACAACGGGAAGCTGAACATAGCCGCGATTGAAATAAGTAAGAGACGGTTAGAATACTGGTGGCAGAAAACTAGAGAGAACGGACAAAAATAATTATAGGGAAAAATATGGAATTTCTGCCATAAGGGGCAGGGAACTGGGATATGAAATTCCGTTTTTGATATGGCATGATCGATTTGATTGAAGTAAATTTAAAAGGCATGAGGAAAATTAAAAGAGGAAAAAAAGTTCTTAAATCTTCTTACGAGCCTGGTGGCGCACATGTCACCGCCCCGTTACAAAGGGGAAGCTCATAGCATCCATCCATCCATCCATCCCACCAGCTGCATGGCATTTTTTTTCATTATGGCAGTGACGGCGTATTCGTTCTAGAACTAATGCAATAAAGCGAGAACGTCGGCCTCTTGGCACGTTTCCAATATTTTTCATCGGCACATGATTCTACTTATTGATACAACGACATAAAACTGTCCGCGGCCTCCGAAACTAACGTGCGTGGGAGCTGCAGGCGCGTCAAGTCTGCGAGTTCGCGCCGCTTCCGCTTCTGTCGCTCAACGGCCTTCGAAGTCTACAAAGAGTTGTAGGCTGCTACGTTGAATCGACAGACTGTCCACTCGACGGCCATCGAAACCACCCGTGTAGCACCACATACTTGACCTTTGAGTCAATGGACTGCCGGTTCGAATGCCCTCGAAGCGCCCATGTGACAACAGTATAATCTGGCCTTTAATCCTTGTAGCACAAGAAGAAAGGTTAAAGGTGGCAACCCTGTTTTATTGTTATGTGGGGTTTAACGTCCCAAAACCAGTTCTGATTATGAGAGACGCCGTAATGGAGCGCTCCGGAAATTTTGACCACCTGGGGTTCTTTAACGTGCACTGACATCGCGCAGCACACGGGCCTCAACATTTCGCCTCCATCGAAATGCAGCCGCCGCAGCCGGGTTTCGATCCCGCGACCCTCGGATAAGCAGCTGAGTACCATAGCCACTAGATCATCGTGGCCAAGCGGCAACCCTGTCTTAGCCCTCTTTTTACCCTTGTAGGTTCAGATACCTGCTTACTGTTTTATCAGCAAGTTGTTATTTCTGTACTTATCTTTTCAAAGAAAGGCTTCTTCATCTTGCGCATCTAATGCGTCCAGTATATGCCACACGTACCTTTGAATTGCACTGTGCTTAGGCTCCTTCATATCCAGAAGTTCCAGTCGTGGAAGCCTGTGTACTACCGCAAGGGCTGTGCGAACTGGTACCATTCTTTAATTTTCCTAAGAGTCACTCTCATTTCCATTCTTGCGTTTCTCATACATTGTGTCAACTGTCGTTCAACCTGCTTTTTTTTTCCACCGTTTACTTCTTAGTTACTCATTGCTTCCTCGTCCGCCATTGAAGACTTCGGTCCTTGTTTTACGATCTACGTCACCAGCCTGTAAACGACTGAATCTCACCGGTAGGAGGGCTAGTATAGGTTTGTGCCGCCACCTGGCGGCAGCTGGGGATGACGCCCATACTGGAGAGAGCTGAGGCACGGGGTAAGAATTCTGCATACAACGGAACACTCCCATAAAGATCGCTTCCCCCAGGTGCCGCCAGATGGCCAGCTAGGCCTGTACCAAAAAAGGACCGTAATTCCTATAGGCAAACTTACATTATTGCCAACATAGATATTGAGCTTGGTGGCCTAAGGGCCGCGACCACCTTGTAAAGCGGACTGTCATACCATCCGCAAATGCATTCAACACCATCTTTGCGGAAGGCATTGCTTTTTTTTTACAAACGAATGCAATTGATATTTTGTATATAACTATACCCAACAATAAGTTTTTGTGGCAGCACATACCGAGCGATTTGTTCGCAGCTTCTCTGTACGCGTTACTTTTTACGTGTTCGTCTCTGGCTTACCTCCTTTTCTTACTTATTCAGGGTACATGCGACGTATACGGAAGCGTGTATGACTATTATCGGTTCTCATGGGCGGTACGCATACACTAAGGAAAACACGCTGCAGGAGTATACCGCCACCGAACAGTTGGACGCCAGCCACTCTGTAATATACTACCATGATCTGTGGCTTATTTCTCCATGCCACATTTTCTCTCTTGTATAGACATATACAAAATAGGAATATGCATGGATATTGATATTTTGTATATATTTTATATCTGTTCGTGGGCAAAAATAACGCGCATCCATATCTGTGCGTGATTGCCGGTCAGGGAACTGGGAAAGTCGTAATATAGCCTGCCTTTGAGTATGTCTCAATGTTGCCGGATGAAGACATTCTGGCCGTGGGACTCCTGCGTCCGCGGTGTGCCTACCGCAAAGCCGCTTTAGAAATGGCAAGTTACATAAAAATGATCTAATTAATTCAGCCTGCTAATTCACACGCACTTGCAGCCTAACAGTGGAGAGACGCTCAGGGGTACGAGAAGTATAATCAAGATATCAATGGTTTACCATTAAAAGTAACTCGACACAATCATCGGTTTACTAAAGCGTTCTATATCATTACTCTGGTGCTGAAGATCAAACTCATCGACATTATCAAAGTCACCTGGATCTCAACTTCCAACTCGTAGTCTGAGAAGGAACAATGAAAGTTATGACTACTCCAGTGAGTCGTTGTATCATACACAGTGACAGCCTACGCAAATCAAAGATTTGCCTGCTCCTTTAGACTACATTATTAAGCTAGCCCTTTTCAAGAATATATATATATATATATATATATATATATATATTCATTTTTCCGGCTTAGTAATCATGTGCTGCAGCAGGCAGTATGTACCTCCTGCTGAAAAATGTCTATTGCGGACGATTGCCCTAAATAGCAAAATGAAAGTAGAGAGAGAGAAAAGAGGAGAAAGTAGCCTTTAGAGGCCCCTACCACTTGTGAAAAGCCAAGAGTAATGTACACCACCTCGTAAAAGATGTATCTTGACAATAGACAAATGCCACAGGGTAACAGAGGGCACCACAGGTGTATCATACGGGCGCAGATATTTTCGTATGTTCCCCGCAAAACCACCATAACTCTCTCTTCCTCCCAGGTGTGCCCGCCCTTTCCTCCTTCCCTCCCAAAAGCTAACCAATACGTTCGCATGCGCGCCCCCTCCACCCCCTCACCACCTTTGCGGTCTGGTTGCACCCCAAGACAAGATTTCTTGACAAATCCCTGTAGTCGTGGGTGCAGCATTTTTGTTTCCTTTTTTCCTTTTTCAAAGATGTTCGGCCGTCAACTCTTTACACCAATATGCATTTTTCGCTCTTTTTACCCTCTACCAGAGTTGAAATTGTTTGATCCGAAATTATATCCTCAAAGAACACACACTCCTTTTACAAGGTGGCTGCCTAACTTCTGCGAATTGTGCATCTTATACGTGCTTGTTCGCATTAACTTTACGTACAACTGTAGTATCTGGTTGGACGTCTAATGAGCCTCACACGCTGTGCAGCTTGCATACTGAAGTAGCTAAAATAAACTTCGAATAAATTTTTAAGCATTACCAATCAATCGTCGTACTCTACACAACCTATAACATTGGGGAGATCATTCATACCTCACCATGATTTAAAATTTAGTCACCGCCTACGACTGTTTATTCACAAAAAAAAATCTATTTAAACAAAGTGATAAGAAACGTTCTCACTTAACTGTATTAAACACAGGAACCACACATTCATGGGCTTACCGAGTGAAACAGTTAGACATAAAACCTACGTTGTGTGTGGTCACATAAAAGTAGTGTCCTTGTAAAAAACATAACTAAAGAAAACACGCCCTCAGATTCTACATAACAGGAATATCTGAATTCTCGAGGCAATCCTCTTTCAAATGACGCATTTGGATTTTTGGCTGTTTTTATTAAAAAGTACGCGTGCATAAAACACACGGTTGGGCCAATTGGCAATGTAGCAATTGCACACGAAGACGTAGCCTCATTTACTAAACAAAAAAATAGAAAATAGCGTGTACTCGAACACAACGCAATGGGGTTCTTCTCTACGGGTCTACGATGTTGTGAACATGTATAATTGCCCAGTACTTACTACCTCATCCTTACGCCTTACACTTCAGTGTGTGGCACTATGAGCTGCGGCTTTCTGAGCGAACGTGTGCTCCATTTCTTAGCGTTTATGGTTTTAAACGCTTTTGACTTACAGCATTCCGCTTAAGGGATATGGAACTTTTCAGCAGGTTTTACTCGTTTAAAATATGTGCGCACTTTTATGATGAATTGTGCCTTCCTGCACAAGTCGTCTCAAACTTGATTACCAATCTTCCTTCGCTGTAGAAGCGCTTCGTGAACTTGCATCCCTGATCGCTTCCTAAACGCTCGAAAGCAGCTGCGGACATAAACACATCTCCGGCGTCAGTTTGACGGAAGTTGGAGCTAGTACATGATGATTTATTAAATAACGAATTATATCTGGTAGTCTCAACCTCATTTCTCAACTCATGCTTTCGAGTTATTCGCAGCATGATGCCACAAACAAGGCTGCTCTTGGTGATAGCTTTTCAGCGTAATTACTCAGTCTAATCAGAAACAAACGACAGATATTTATTAAAACGTTATGACTGTGGGCGTCACCATAGATGGCCTCACCAGTTTTACCAACAAAAAAAAGGTGTCTTGTTCAGCCCCAACTAGCTTCAGCACAGCGCTCCCAGCACACTCGGCACGTCGTCGCTTTGATAGTGAGTACTTTTATGGTACCAAAAAAACATGTAAAAGTATTTAGCATACCCCTGCCAGATAGTGAAAGTCACCTTATCATTGTGCAAAGCTAAAACGTGCCGTAAAGATGTCCTTCTTTTCAGAAGTGTTCCTGAGAAAACAGCGTGCGTGGTGAACGCTTGAATCTAAAGCTGGTACTGTGGAACAAGTCGACTTCTACACGGAGGAAACATTGCGCTGGCGCTATGACCTAACTAAGCACTGAGGTTGTTTCATTTTAGTGTCATACGCACGCTATTTGACAAAACATGAACGCCGAGAGGGAAACGAAACTTCCGGACATTTCGAAAATGGAATAGGGGTACATAATGCTAACAACACAAGCATGAAATGCTGAATCGACATTAACGGCGATATGAAAATTGGTGCCTAAAACGTATGCACAGTGTTCTTACATCAGCAGCAAGTTCAGCTATTAGGATCCTATAAACATACGCAAGTGTTTATAAAACCTTGAACGGGACGCACTAAACAAGAACGCTGAAGCAAAGTATGGTGCTATATCAATTGAATGCCAATGTGCTTTTCTGGGTGTCCAATTTAATCCTCATAGAGGTCGCGGCGCATACTTTGCCAGCAGAAGTCGTAAATAATTATCCCTTCATATATGTGATGTCATCCGTAGAAAACTCGCAAATTATTGCTATATGAAGATATGCTTCTAAATATATCTTTAATATTCACTACTATAATCTACATAAGACCCTAGTGAGAAAACATCTGCGTGTGCTTTGTCACCTTGGTGTTTTCTAAGGAATAGTTCTTATCACAAAGCTTGCTGGTCTAGTGTGTGTCACGCTAGAGCTTCCATTACCCGAAATAAATCTCCTTGTGCTGCCGTCCTTTTAAAAGACTGTAGGCCACTGTGATTTGGCACTGAAGAAGCTAAACTCATTCGAGGCAAACTAGCCCGGCGCCTTCATTTCAATACCGCGGTGATGTGTTAACGCCATGGACTGCTAGCTTCATGGCGAGAACAACTACCTACACACTACTACGAGGAGTCCGGACTACTCCCATCAAGAGTGTAATTTTTCGCTACTGGCACAGAACCAGCAGTCATTTTATACTTCGCACTAGAACCAACAGCTCCCTTGACTTCTGATTTTGAAACTTCCCTCAGATTTTTCTGAGCACTCTGGTTGGACACAGGTGTCGGCGAAGCAGGTACTCCACTTTCCTGTTCAGGTTCCTGCTGTGCCTGAAGATCAAATGTCAGTCCATAGGGCTGGCCCCACATGTCCGTCATTGGAACATAAGGGGTGGGGTAAACCGTCGGGTATCCGAATGGTATGAAGCTTTCACCGAACAGTGGCCCCCATTGCGCACTGTAAGTTCCATAGACGTCTGGGTAGGCTTCGATCGGCATTTGATCAGTGCTCGCTACAGGTGGGAAATACTGGAATAAGCCACCGAAAGGTAACATATCCGACAAGCCACCAAAGATTCTTTTGCCAAACTGAATTCCTGAACTCAGGATTTGATGTCCTATAGTTTTTTTCTGGTTTGTCAAAACAGTAGTTCTTTCTTTCCCTGCGTTTATACTTTGTGTCCCTGTTTGCCCCTCGATAACTTGACCCATATGCGATCCTCGGCCTCTCAAATCTCCGCCGTTGTTTGGCTCTTTCTTGGAGGAAACAGCGGCTGCAGGAAGTGGAACAGGTGCCTTCAGAAGCCCCGCATCCTTTGCCAACTGCTTGTCCTGACGTTTTATATCCGTCCTAACAGGTTGAACCGTCTGACTTGAAGGAATTTTCGTGTTTCCTCCACTCAAACGATCATTTATTTTCACCGTGCTCTTCGAAGCCCCTATAGGAGCGGCAAGTGCTTGAGAAGATGCGCCGCTGCGTAAGTTCTCAAGCCTTAGGAGTGTCTCGTTTTCGTGTGCTCCTTTAACGGTATCGGATTCTCTCCGTTTAGTTTCCTGCCAGCCTTCGCTCGTATTATTCTGAATTTCATTTTTATTACTGCTGGAGGAAGCAGTGCCGCCATGAGGAGGAACGGAATTCGTTTTTTTCTGCAAATACGGTACCCTTGAAAGTGACGTATTTTGTTCTTTCAAATCAAGAGCACCACCAGGTTTGTTTAATATACCGTCTGGCAGTGAATTGCTGTTCTGTGTTCTGTCAATCAAGCCAGGTTGCGCTATACTACCTTGAGGCGTTTGCCCGCTTTGAGGTGTGTAAACAGTCTTCTCTGGTTGCCGATTTCTATAGGCAACTCTCCCATGCAAAAGGCGAAAAGGAGCAGTTGCTTCCCGAACAATTCTTGAGCGCGGCTTGTTTTGTTGCGTCCATTCAAACACACCGGGCTGTGTCATGCTTCCGAAGCCTGGGCTTTGTGTCTGCTTTTCGGTAGAGACAACGGTTGCGTAAGGAAGAGACGCATAACCCGTTGCTCCCTGCATCTGCAAAACCCTTTGCGACGGCTTGTTTGGTGGCGTCCATTCAACAGCACTTGGCTGTGCTGTGTTACTCTGAAGTGTTTCCCAGTCCCGTCTCATGAATGCGTTTTGTCGCTGTTTATTCTCATATGAGACAGTGGGAAGAGGCTGCGGAACAGGAACTTTTGGTCTTCGAAAGCCAGAGTTTCCTGACGACGGTTGTTGCGTCCACTCAACCACACCAGGCTGCTCCAAGTTGCCCTGGGGTGTTTGCCAGACATAGCCTGTGTAATCAGTGCTTTCTGGCTGTCTATTGCTAGAGACCCCAGTGGGACCAGAAAGAGGGGCTATCGCTGTTTCCCTCGTAGGTCCTAACGGCTCAATTCTTTGTCTTTGATGAACCAAACCAGGTTCTACCGCAGTGCTTTGGCTTGATTGCCATCCTTGACCTTTACTCTCTGGCTGGTTATTAGAGGCAGGAGTGGCACCAAAACTTGAATACCGGTCATTTCCACCTTGGAGCTGTGAATATCCGGACGACGGTTCTAGTTGCGTCCAACCAATCGAACTAGGCTGCACTGTGTTACCTTTATGTCCCAGCCAGTTTTCACCCCTAAAACCTGTTCTTTCTGGCTCTTGAATTTCAATTGCAGAAGGGGCTTCAGAAGGAGGAATAACGGTGTTCGCGCCTTGAAACTCAGTAATAGCTGACAGCGGCTCTTTTGGTTGCGTCCAGCTAGTTGCATTAGGTTGTGCCCTGTTGTCATATGAAAATTGCGAACCTCGGCGCGTGAGCCCTTCGCTTTGTTTTTGTTCGTTAAGTGAGGTAATATTGGGAACAGAAGCCGGAACCTGCTTTGCTGGTCGAAGCAATGGGCGTGTCTCGAGAGACTTGTTCTTTTGCGTCATGTCAGCAGCACCTTTCTGGCCAGTAACGCTCCGCAGATTACTTACTTTTGTGCCAATGCCACGATGGCCTAGTATTTCTATTTGCCCAGGCTCATTCTTCTGGGAACCTACTTGGGCTTCAAGCACATCCAGAATATCGGACACCTTCCCTGTCGGGGCTTGAGCACCCGGAAGGCCAAATGAAGCGCCATTGTCACTTAATTTTGGCAACTCGGGTAGCTTTCCGACCCCTATGCCCGCGCCAGGAAAACTGCTTGCCCCGGTGCTGATGCCAGGTAAGCCTTTTATATTGCTGCTAAACTGAGCAGCACCTTTTTTCTCTGTACCGCTATTTAGGTGACCTCCTTTCGTTCCTCTGCCACCGTGGCCTAGTATTACTATTTGTCCGGGTTCATTGCCCGAATTCTGAGAACCCACTTGCGCCTCCAGCATATCCAGCATACTGGAAAGATTCCCTGTTGGAATTTCCAAACCGGGAACACCGCCTGGAGCCCCATTTTCGCCTAATTTTGGCAACTCAGGCAGCGTTCCGACCGGCAGGCCCACACCAGGAAGATCGCTTGCCCCTTTCAGGCTAGGGGGTAAGCCTCCTTTGCTACTGCCTCCTTTCTTCAACAGCTCTTTATCAGGAGTCCAATCGTCGACAACCTTTGTCGGCATAAGTCCTTCTTGATCTTCTGGACTGTTAGCGAAGTTGGGGAGGGCACCCGTCGAATGGTGTCCTGATAACCAGTCGTCCATATCGAAATTGTGACCTCTCTCCCGTCCCGTACCTCTTAGACCCATACGTTCTTGGTCACCGCGAAATTTCTTCCAATGGAAGGAACTACCACCGCGTTTTCTTGTTATAGAAGACCCTTGAATGAGCTGTTGATATTGGCCTTTTGTATTGCCCACATAGCGGTCGTTATAGCTACCGCTGAGTCCCACTTCTCTTTGGCCAAGTTGAGAGCCTTGGACAGGTTTATATCTTCGGTATCCGAGATTAGAAAACTGATCTGCACCAAGATACAAGTCTTTGTCACTTTTTTTAACCGCGGAACTTTCCGAGCCTCGAGGGCGGTTGTTCCATCCCCGTGCACTGTTCTTGCTAATAGTTCGGGCACCGTAACCCCCTCTGCTGCCTTTGAAGCCAATCCTTCCTGGCCGAAGTTAAATTCTTGGTCCTTTTTCTGCACCAGGCCACCGAGGGGTGGATATCCCTTATTGTCTTGAAACAAATCGTCGTCGATTTTCTGAGGCAAGGAACCTTGGTATGCTCGTTGACCACGCTCCCAACGCCACGTTTTGTCATTCCCGAGAGCGACTTTTCCTTGAGAAATTTCTCCATCGTCTAGGCCCAACTTCGTTTGGCCCAGCTCCGAGCCCTGACCTCCCTTATTCGCCAGGTTTCCGAGAGGAGGAAATCCTTTGCCATCGAAAAACAAGTCGTCGTCGTATCTTTTAGGCACTGGCTCTTGTAGGCCATGTCGGCCCCGGCTTGGGGCCCAAAATCTGTCGTTCGTTGCAGCTCCATTTGTTTTAAAGCTTTGGCCACCCTTCCGCACTTGGTTTCTGGCCGGGCCTTTCACTTCGTCAGGGAAGGTGCACATAGATTCGTGTATGCACCATACGCGGGTGCGAACAGTGCCGAAGGGAGCTCTGAGAACAAAGCCTTTCTTGCAAGCACAGCCCGGTCCTTCGTTCGTCTCTGAGCAGCCGTCTTCGCGAGCCATGTTGCATATGCGAGGGCAGCGTTCTCGCTCCATCTCGAATGTCATGTACGCAGGGCATTTGGGTGGGCAGGTCTGGATGGGAACACATGGTCCTTTCTTGTACTTCCTGAAAGTAAAAGATGAATGCTGAGGTCAGTACTTTTAAACCGTCGTGAACAGTACCAGCGTGTATATACCCACTACAGTATTATTTATTTATTTATTTATTTATTTATTTATTTACAAAATACTGCAGCCCCAGTAAGGTTTCAAGCAGGAGGGACAGAAGGGTACCATGTACACCGATATAATAATAAAAAAAGGGAGCGAACACTAATATTGAACTATAATACAATTCATTAACAGGATGTAAAATGTAGCGCAAAAAGAACAACTTGAAGCCGAAAATAACAAGCAATACTATAAATGCTCAGCAATATATTATAGGTCCAAATAACATATTAGCAGAATAAAAGTAGATGCAGAAAGAGCAACGACATATTCTAGAACTATTTGCATTAATAGCGTCAGTGCCGCATAAATTAGCTACGTATGAGTCGTTCTAGTCAGCTGTGGTACGGGGAAATGAAGAATATTTGAAGAGGTTCGTTTTCGTGAGACAAGGCGTTAAGGATTCTGCATGGGATGTCTCGTTCGGTGTGCAGCCAGTGGCTTCAAGAAGGGTTGGGGACTAATGGACAAATGTTTGTTCTACAGAAAATATGAATTGAAGTCTATGAATTTTCCTTCGTAATTTCAATGTTTGAATGTTATTAGCTAGCATAAGGCTGGTTGGGGAGTCGGTCGAGCGATACTTTGAAAAAAAAAACGAATCGGACTGCTTTACGTTGGACTTTTCCAAAGCGTCAGTGTTAGATTTCGTATAAGGGTCCCACAGGATACATGCATACTCTAGTTTAGGACGGATGAGTGAGTGATATGCTGTTACGCGAGAGAGGGAGGGGGAGCCTGTTTTAATTTGTCTTAGAAAGCATAGCTTCCGGAAGGTTTCCTTGCAATGTGGGAAACGTGAGCATTCCAGGATAATTTCTTCGTTATTTTCACAGCCAGACACTTGTATTCACGAATTTTTGTTAAAGGTGTAAAAGTAATGCTGTATGCAAAAAGATAAATTGGTAAACTTTCTTGTAACTTTCATAAAAACCGATTTGTTAGCATTTAGTCCCATGTGCCACTTCGAACACCACGATGCTATGTTGTGAATGTTTGAATGAAGAGTGCTTTGGTCGTCACTGAAGTTATTTCGCTAAATAATGCTTAGTCATCCGCGAACAGCATAACCTGCTCGGGTGGTTTAATTACATCAACAATGTCATTTATATAAACGAAAAATAATAAGGGTCCTAAAACGCTGCCCTGTGGGACACCGGAGGCTACGGGAAGCTCGCCTGAAAACATTATTGTCAATTTCAACTAACTGTTTACTTTTAGTTAGGTAAGAGTTTATCCGATTAATTAGGTACGATGGCACGTGAATCAGTTTGAGTTTTTCTATTAGGTGAGGATGCGAAACAAGATCGAATGCTTGTCTAACATCCAGAAAAATTACGTCAATTTGTCCGGACCTATCAAGCACACTTGCGAAGTTGTGAACTACAATGGCTAATTTGGTAACTGTAGAGAGACCTTTACGAACTCTTACTCTTCATTGTTACGAATTCTTACTCTTACCCTGCCGCTCCTTACAACTTCAACAGCAAGAGCAAGCGCTAAAAGCTAAAATAAAACGATAAAATACAAAACAATGTAAAGATGAAGAACCTCTAAGCCCGACAAACGATTCATTTCACGCGTCGCATTTGTCATAAACGTCAAGCGCATTGCACTAGACAGATGTATTTGTCAAATTGTTATTGTTTACCAAGCTGCCAGACTTCTTTCTTTCCTCTCGTCCATCATCTACTGAAACAGATGAAAGCTTCCAACTGCGGTTGTCTAGTTGCTCGGCTGCTGACATGAAATGCGTGGGTTCGACCTTGGCCTTGGCAGTTGTATTTCGCGTCCGTCGAAATGCTAGCGACCCGTGTACGGTGCAGTTTCAGTACACGTCGAAGAAACCCGAAGATCCCCGTGTGATTGCAATTACCGGGATCATCCACTACGCGGTGACTCGTAATTATATTATGATTATGGCAGGTAATACACCAGGAAGTATTATTTTTGCCGTATAGAGCTTTTACTGCAGTTCGACAGCACACAGCATATACGCCATACTATTGGCTTCATAGCAATGGTACTTAGGGCGACACAAATGGAGAAATTGGCGAATCTCAGCCAGTGAATAACCATACCGCAATGCTAAAGCTGCTGCTGCTGCTACATGGAAAAGACGAGCAGCGAGGTTTAAATGCATAGAAACGACGCACAGTTGACGACGCCACCTTTAAGGTTACCTCCTCATCTCGCCATGACGTCGTAGGTTTTTATAGCGTCTGCTGATGCCAATATATTTCTTCATTTGTAAAAAATACATAAACTGTGTTTTGAGGGAGACGCGCACTAAACACGGTGACTTTCGGGAAAATTTATTCAGGGAATATGGCCGCAATGGGAAGACCGAAATTTCTGACGTCATACTGAGGATCATGGCGTTCACATGCTAGATTTCAGTCACAAAATTTAAAAAAACAATACTTCGACGTTCATTTTTCTTCATACAATGTACCTTCAATAGTAGAAGTGACAGTAGTGTTCCGAAAGTGTAATTTGCAACGTGTCCACAAAATTCCTTTTGCCGCAAATCAGTCTGTAAGTTATAACGTTTCTCAACTTGCAGCGGCTAGCTTTATGTTGCGTGCTGTGCTTGAAGATCGATATTTTTCTTTCCTCATTTATTTCATTTCCTGTGATGTCTGAAGTTTGAAGTTTGAAGTTTATTTGTTGATGTCGTCTTATTTATTTCTTTTCCATCATTTGGTATATGATACTGTGCGAACTTATCGTACATTAATTTTATAGTTAGAATGGGGCACCGCTGCAGCCATAAACCACGTGTGTACGCTATCTGTTTCATTCTTGAGTAGCGAACTTATACTGATCGCCTAAAACAGAAAACTTATAAATGCCTTCTAATCCCTGCATAGGCACTCAAGCTGACAGTTGCAGCTATAGCACCAGATTCAGTAACGATCAATATACACGCATGCACTTACTACAGGAAAGCCAGTAAAATGACGAAGCAAGTTTTCATTGAATGGGAAAGATTTATCTGAATCTATGTTCGGGAGCCAGCCTTCACGAAGCCTCAGGATCTCAGGATGTCGCGGGAAACGTAATTGTGGCCGTAAGAGTAACCAGTACAAAAATGTTTGAGGACTTGCGGCGGAGGAGTGGGGACAAAGGACAAAAAACTGTAGTTGTTTTAAGCGACGCTTCAGCGCTGGAGCTTGACACCTTAGACGACGTCAAGTGTAGAGTCTACATGAATATTATTTGGAACCTTTGTGTCGCTAAGTTCCGCTGAACTCTTGTGGCTCACATACGCAGCCAAACATTATTTCATTATCGTAATGGTCTACTGACGCCAATCGTCAAATGTGACGTAACTGACGAGTACGTCGAGTTATTGGTGTCCGGACCTATAATTTACGTTATTGATCCATTCGCACCATTACACGCCAATTATGTCATCCACCAATGAATGACTTGTAATGCATTTCCATCGCTAACAAAAGAAAAGAAAAAAGAAGAAAACGTCGCGTTGCACGAGAAGAACGCGTCGCAAGACGCGACTTTTCAATATACACCTCATACATTACTCTTTTTATTTTTTTTGGTGGCGCTCTCGTGAATTGCGAGGTATACCAAGAGCAGGAGGGGGAAGCAGGGAGAACGGTGAAAGAAATTCCAACCAGCGTTGCTATTTGGAATGCATTTCCATATCTCATATATGGGTCATTACTGAAGAAAATCTGCCTCCAGGTATCGGAAAGTATGTCGATACCTAACTTTAAAATGACTGTAATCAGGATACCGATACTCATACGTGTATTTTGTCTTCCAACGTTATCTGTCAAAACATGCTGTTTTGGAACGCAAAACACGAGAAGACAATCAATCATATCATGTCTCAAGACATATGGTGACCGTGTGGTCCCAGGCCGCGTTCATGAGATCCCTGCTGCCCCGCCCATCTGGTCTAGTAGCTATGGAATTTGGCGGCTGATCATAAGATCGCAGGATGGAATCATGGCCACGGCGGCTGCATTACGATGGAGGCGAAATGGTATTGGCCCTATACAGTGCCATGCCGGTACCCATTAAAGAACAACAGGGGGTGGAAACTTCCGACCCCCCAACTACGGCTTCCTCTCATAGTCATAACGTGGTTTTGGGATGTACAACTCTACAAATCAACGGATAAAACCCCTGCTCCATTATCTACTCCAAGAAGAATTTGACCGTCGCATCCGTGTTTCAGACTTTCTCTTCTGGGTCCACACTCGCGCACTCTGACACTCTGAATAAATAAATAGTCTGTTTTAGAAGTTCCGTGCAGTACTGTGGAAGCTACAGCCCTCTTCCGTCAATACGGAGGATGAACACATGTTAAACGTGTCCTTCCGCAGCTTGCCATCTACCAATGGCAGGCGCTGCAGTGGCAGCTGCAGCCCTGGAAGGGGGAAGATGAAGCGGGGCGCGCATGTCCGAACAATGTCATTTTGTCTAGCTCTTGAAGAATTCTGCGCTCGATGGCCCCGTAGCCTTGCTCTGCTGCACGGAACTCCTTAAACATACTATAGACCACAGAGGCGCACACGCAGAGAACCTGCGAAGCTGTGCGCTCGTTCTTACCTGATGTATCCCTTCTTGCACTCGCAGCCCGGAACGCACGGCTTGTCGCACTGCTGAATCACCTGCTTCCCACACACAGGCTCGCAGTCGTTCGTGCAGCTGTTGAAGCGCTCGTGCTTGGAGCTGTCGCACTGGCCACAGCGTCTCGCGTCGTAGCAGTTGTTGGTCTCCTCGTCCCGATAGTAGCCGGTCTGGCAGACGCACGGCTGGCTGCGGCGCCGGTACTCCAGCGTCCGGCCGGCCCTGCAGTACTGCTCGGTGCGCTGCCACATCCATGCCCGTCTCTCGTGCGGCAGCGTGCAACTTCGGAAGCGCTTCAGGAATTGTCCCCGCGCGTAATCTGCGCATTTGCCCGAAAAATGCAGTGTGCTTCTTTACAAGCAATGGCAGTGTGCTTTGTACATTGTGGGCTAGGCTAGGCGTTTTATGATTGATTGATTGATTGATTGATTGATTGATTGATTGATTGATTGATTGATTGATCGATCGATCGATCGATCGGTTGTACTTTATTGCACACATGTCTGTACAGAGTGCACACAAACTGAATGGTCCCGTAGCCAAAGGCTAGCGCGGGTCCCACTCCATAGCCCTTCTGTAGCCTCTATAGGTATAAAGCTGTAGAGGCTATAGAAAGCCGTGGAGCTAGGAGCTTAGAAGCTATACGAGCTTTAGAAGAAACCTATAGAGCTCCAACAGGAAATAGTATGAGCATGCCGATTGCATCTTAATGAAGCTCTGCAAACTTCTCGAATTTTAGTAAAAGAAACACAGAAATTTTTTATTGTGTTTGCTCAATAATCAAACGGGATTACGTGTTAATTAAAATAAATGTGTATAATATTCGCACTTGGAAGTCATGTGATTATAAGCTAGCGACGCGGTTTCGACATATGCAACCAGAAGGAGCAGAAGCTCCTAATTTTTTATGGGACATGTTTTAAGCTGATATGTCCTAAAAAACTATCATGGACATGCTACGTACTGAACTTAACATAACAATGAGATGTCCATTAAAATAAACAATTTGATACTACTTTCTCTTCAAATAGCTTTGTTCCAGTCATTCTTTGATTCGAGATGTATAAATATTGCTTAGTTATATGGGGTACGAATTCCTCAGAGAATTGTAGACAATAGATAGCCTTACAAAAAAATGTCCTTTGATACTTCATGAGTTAAGAACCCATTCTCCATTCACTAAACGCGACGTACTCAAACCTATCGAGGTATACTACAGTAGGCTATTACAACACACAAGATATGCCCACGACAACACCTCAACCAAAATCTCAATATAGCCCACGTAAGGAGAGTGGTAGCTTGGGCGAGTTGGTAATACGAAATCGGCATGGTGCACAGAGCATAAAACCCGAGGACAGAGATAAAAAAAAAGACACAACAGAGGTGCGGACTTGGGTTGAAGTTGGAGCCTGTGTTGTGTCTGCTTTTTTTCCTGTCGTCGTTTTTTATGCACTCTGTACAATGCCGGCTTCAGCACATTTGGGTATGGTCACGAGCACTGCTGGTACACTTCCATTGCTGCCATTTATTAATTCACAGAGTTATTTCAGGCCCATATGAGAACTATCCCATATTTGTTATCCACTTTTCACTTCAACGCATTTTCTGCACCGTGACACAAGATGTTGCCGCAGCACGAAAAAACAACCAGATGCGTCTTTTTATATGGTTAGCAGGACAAAGTATGTAGCCGATCCTAGAGGTAGGCTTGAAAATTTCCAAGTCACAACCATATCGAAAACTCCCGTGTGACGCATACGCCACGGATATAATAACCTTGAATGAACACACGAATCATATGAGTTCCCATATGACTCATACGATGTTCTTGAATATGTGGCATGTGTGTCATATGAGGTTTTTTATACGGTTGTTGTATGTGCATTACTGCTATTTATTGCCCATTCACTCATCAAGGCTGGCACTACCAGCGCTCATGGCTCCCAACAATCTTCTCTGCTGAGTACACAACAGGAAACAAATTCACGCATTTGCCATCTTAATTCATAATGCAAAGAAGAGGCGCGCAAAACGCGGACATAAGGGAAGATGAGCGGACAAAGCGAATACCGTTACATCTGTGTTGTCCGCTCCTCTTCACTTGTGTCGGTGTTTTGCGCACCTCTCTTCATTGTGAATCCCCGCCAACTCGCTCAGCGTTCTATCCTTTGTCATCTTAAGCTCTATGAAGTGAACATAGGCGTTGACACAACCAGAAAACAAATTAGACATCTTATCTGCAATATTCATACGATACTGAAAAAAAGTACAATTAGCACCCATTGGGAGATCACTTCATCCACCGTTCTTGTTCTCGAACCAATGTACTTGTTCTGTTCCATAGGGGAATGAACAAAAAATGAAGCATGCGTTCCGTCTCCACCACGTTTTATTCAAGTTCATTTTCTTACTGACAATGTGTGTGTTTAGATCTACAGAATTTCTTAAGTCAATTCCACTGTTGCTATTTCCATTGTCAGCACTAGAAGAAAAAGGTTCCTTTTTTTTCTAGTAAACAGTTTCCATAACACATCAGCGAACATCAGCGTGCCCACAACAACTATTCACTTTGGTAGAGACAAATACAACTATACTACCTAAATGCGAATTGCTTTATCTGATGGACTGACACTATAAATGAAGTTAGTTTAGGAAGTGCACTAGAGTTATAGAAATCATAAGAAAGCAGCAACGCATGCAGGTCTTCCAGCGGGCACATAGAACGCTGTACACGACTGTATTCAACACCTCCGATACAACCCTGCCACGTGTGTGTTATCTATAAAGGAGAATTGAACACATTGTGCTGAGAACGTACGTTAAACAAACGAAGAGATTTCACAAGCCGGAAATAGATCTGGACTGTAGATTCAATTGCATCTGAACTAGGGTCACAAGGGTTTCTGTTCTCTTATATTGGTTGAGGAGGCGGCGGGGGGGGGGGGGGGGGTAGAGATTATGCTTTAAAATTTGATAAAGCTGCGGGGCTGCTTGTTGTACTCTAGGGACAAGAGCTGGACTGTAAAGGCTGTTTCGCATTATGATGCCGCACTGTGCATGCAGACAATGCGTGTTCGGTCTCGCAGGCGTTATACATCTGCCACTATTGCCGTTTGCGTTTGTAACAATTTCATGATCGAAAGGAAAAAACACCACACGAGTTAAAAAGGGCAGAGTGACAACTACGGCGGACTACTGCACGTTTTCAGGATATTTCGTTGTAGAAATATTTCAGGATATTTCTACAACGACAGTGGTACGCGTCCAGAAGGTCTTCCTTTTATTTCTGCTAACCTAGCCCTATATTGGCTGATGCACGTACGGGACAGCATTCGCCCAAGTTTAGTTCACTTGAAAAGGCCGGTCGTCGGTTTTCTTGAGTTAATTTTAATATTGGCGGTATTCACATAACTAAGGCATTATGCAAACGTTTTACAATGCAGCTGGCAGTTATAAAAATTCCTTTTCACAATATTGCGCAATACGTTCAGGAGTTCATTGTGCAAATCAGCGAGCAAGTTACGTAGTGTCCTTTAGTTACACTTTGTTTAGGGCAAGGAATTTTCGGCTTTATAAATATGTTTATGTACATAAACCCCAACTACGGCGATTTTTCGAAGTCACTCGATCACAACTAAATTCGGCTGCGTCCTTTGTGGTGCATTACAAGTTGGAGAGACGCACAGATTGATTCCAGATAAAAGCTGATTGACTATCTCAATCCACCCTCCAGGATTCCTCCATTTCTTGGCGACATTGTATGTTATAGTCATCGAGGCAAAGCGACAGAAGTGGCAGAAGCGCACGGATACCATGCCATCGCCTTCGAGATTTGCTCATGCCGAGCATGTCAGGCCCGTAGGGAGAAATTTTTTTCAGGGGTGCCTAACTTGATGAAGGCCTTGACTACCGGAGAAAAACGTTTATTTTCATTATTTGCGGTCAGAATTGTAGGCTATATATTAAGTGACTGTTTAGATGCAACATTATTAATAGGCTTAAATTTTTGTTATCAGCACTGCCCTATGTTATTAACAATACTCCCAACCGAAATTTCAGGAAGGGTCCTAATAGCACCTGGGGTTCTACCATTCTATTTCTACCATTTCTACCACCTGGGATTCCTTAACGTGCACTGACATCGCACATTACACGGGGCTCAACATTTGTCCCCCATCGAAACGCAGCAGCCGCCGCCGGTATTCGATCCCGCGAGCAGCAGGCGAGTGCCATAACCACTAGACGACTGTCGCAGGGCGTGAGCGCGTCATCATCAAAGCCCACTTGCTAATGGCATTGAGCACAGAGCAAAAGCCTTGTGATCTGAACCCCGGTATTGTGCAGTATACGAAAATATCAGCATTTCAGAGACACTGCATCACCTTGAATTGATGAACAGATGGCTAAAAACGATGCAGAAGAGGGAATGTCGCTGGAGCCAACGTTTCGACAAGTGGACTTGTCTTCGTCAGGACGGCACTTGTCGAAACGTTGGCTCCATCGACTTTCCCTGTTCTACAACGTTTTTAGCCATGTGTTCATTGATTAGAGCCTCCATCTTCTCCTGAGCTTCTCTTCTAGTTTGCATCACCGTATGCAATTCGTGGTGGGCAAACTGTTAGAAGCCCTTGCACCGTGCTGTGTCAGTGCACGTTTAAAGAACCCCATGTGCTCGAAATTTACGGGCCCTACATTACGGTGCCTCTCATCACCATAGCATCATTTATGGACATAAGACACCAGAAACTATTACAGTTGATTCCTGGTGAACTCTCGCCTGTGAAGGAGTGACAGCAGCTAGTCATTAACCTTGAGTAAGTTTTCCTGCCTGGAATGTCACGTGGCTTACCTGGGTAAATCGCGCAGGCAACCGCCAAGGCCAGGATCCACGGTCTGACGAGCGACGCACTTTGTCGCTGCATTATTTGTTCTCGGCTTTCCACACAAAGAAACCGCCGCTTTCAAGGGCCTGACAGCCTGGCCCACGGGAGTGAGCGCTGCGACGACACCTGATGATGAGTTCTGTTTCACCACTCCCCCGTTGTCTTTCTCGCACTGCTTCCTACGGCGTCCTGGTTCCAGCGGTTGCGGTAACAACAGTTGAACAGACCCCGATCGCCGGCGGAACAATGAGCGATCCACCCACGAATGCATTGTGAGCGTCCGCGGGCGCCCCAACATGTCTGCAATACAAATAGAGCGAGTGGGCTTCGAATGCGCACACATGTAAGCAGTGGCCGGCTGTGTCGCAGGTGCGTCGAGTAGCTACTGTGCACCGGCCTCCGAGAACACCTGATCGAGGAGGAGGCAAACTGCTCGCAGCCGCTGCTCGCGTGCACGCGCGAGCCGAGTGAGACACTGCAGTGCGGTAGCACTGAGACGATGCCTCTCGCGCTGCTTTCTAATCTTTCCTTTGTTCTTGAAACTTTAAATCGCTTTTACGCTCGTGTATTTCGTGTTTTCGCCGTTCACTCCGCTCCTCGTTCGCTTCCTTCCCTTTCTTTCCAATAGACCCCTAACTACAGTAGTAAGAGGCTACTGGTCAGAACGTGTTCAAAGGAGACATGAAAGGAGAAGGCGTCGGATGAGTTTGCAATGGGACAAGACATTATGTAACAATACATGTAATAGGGCTGTGACGACGGCAAGCACGACTGTGACCGAAGACAGCGTGTGCCGTGACGCGCTAACTTAAGATTTCTTCTTTTTTTTGGTGTAAATACATTAACAATGAGTAGAAACAAGCGCGCTGACACGTCCTGTCCTGGATATGCTTTTATCGTGAAGGCGCTTTTCATATTCACTTACGGTCATGTTTTCTTCTTTATTTATTTCTTATTCCTTAATTGCGTCACTTTAAGGATTAAGCGAAGCGCTTAAGGATTAAGCTTATGCTATTTAAGCTTTGCTTAAGGATTTATTCAACTCAGCAGGTCGTTGTGTGCGTTCGACGCTGTCGGCACTATTCTAGGGGTTTTATGCAAACCCTATTGGAAAACCCAGCGCCACTGGGAGCCAGCGTCCAGCGCCATGCCGGATTATGGGCCCAGTGTGACGCTGCATACTGGCACGCTGGCGCGCTACGGGATACTGGGAGGCGCGGGTTACTGCCACGCAAAACCGCCTTAGAGCAAAAAAACGTGGTGCATCCCTGCCATGCATGCTAAATAATATACAAACATAAAAAATCGAGAGGACTCATTATAACCAAAAAAAAAGAAAGCACAAAAAAGAAATTCCGGGACCAGGATACGAACCTTTGAATTATCAACTAAGCACACTACCACTGAGCCACGCCAGGACACGCTAAACAGCCTGTAAACAGGTTAGTCAGTGGTGTGACCTGTCGTCGGACTTGTTTGCAGTGGTACACACAAGACGAACCCGCTTTCTATGCGCAGTTGAAGCTCACACGTTTGTCAGACAAATGAAACAAGCCGCCGATCACGCATGACATTCGAATAATGGCGACAAAAGACAGTATATTATACAATTCATATCTAATACTGAAAAAATATAAGTGGACCGACGGGCAGGGACTATCGGCTGTTACGGCCGAGCTCGATAGCCTTTTCTTGCTCTTACGAATAGTCGACATGTATGTAGATGCGTTTTGTGTAGACTATAATGCCGCTCGATAAATGATCGTGTACATCAAGTGGCACTTAGCAGTTTTCTCGCTCAAACGGTGATATTTTAGGACAGCGGCAGTACCAGTGTCCGACATACACAGGTTCATCGAAGTCCACAACTGTTGACCGCTTCGCAAAAAGCAAGCGCAGTGCAGTGGGAAACCTCTCATCATCTTTGTTCAGTAAGCCGTACTGATCGACAAATATGCGTGATTGCATTTGAGTCAGGGAAGGGTACGGCAGCAACTTTCCGTGACATATATGTGCTTGCCCAAAGTGCGTCGCTTCGATGCTCACCGCTTCATCTTCAAGCACCGCGAAGAAATAAAAATCATCTGTTCAAGTTAACCGATGCCAAGGCTGCACTGAGCAGTAATTTTGAATCGTCGTAGTGGCGTGTTCTTAAGGCTTGCAGTGTCGTTCGCGTGTAGACGGACTCTGCCGGTACGCTATGCCCAAGCTTCCCTGGGAGCATACTGGGACAGACCGATCGGGGCTCGGCGGCTTGAGAAAGTTAAAATTATTGTATATTAGCTCAAGAAGCTTTCTCATATGATTAGTTTTTGGCGCATCTAAAGTAATTCAAGGTGAATCAATTGCCAGAGGTGCATTTGCAGCGTGGTGACACCGATCGGTGTTTTTTTTTCTTTTTTGCTGCGTGAGTTGTGATCGACGCTTTGAGAGCGTCATTAAATTGCGCGGCGATGTAAAATTTTACTCTTATTTGCACCGACACCTCCACACATGTGAACACTACAGCAGAACTATTACCAGAGTGGTTCACAGACGTGACATTGCGTGTCTAAGCTAAGTGCGGGGAAAATCCACAAATGTAAACATTCACAGCTGCTAGCGCTTAGTTCGCGCTGACGCCATACGCCGCGAATTGCTGCACACCGTAGCTCGCAGCGATGAAGTGCGGCCAAGCCGGAGATGTTCCCAGAGTCCTCACACCTAGTGAAACTAATACTGGCCGCAGTGCAGAGCGTGCGCCTATGAAACCAGCGCCTGCATCTCTTGGGCTGCTTCCAGTGTGTTCCGCACTGGTGCTAGCGCGCAGCCTCCCAGTGTACAGCGCTCTCCAGTGAGCCTCTCGCTGGTACCAGTGACATTACAGCTATGCCAGCTTGTCTCAGTACAACGCCAGCGCGCACCAGTGCAAGTCAGCGCTGCCAGCGTCCCAGTGTCGACCGCCCAGTGAAATATCATGGCTCCCAGCGCGTTTCCAGTGCTCCCAGTACAGAAAACGTACTGGAAATGCACTGGGGGCGCTGGTTTTTGCAATAGGGAAGCAGATCGCAGAACTAGAGTTTTGTCATTTTTCCGTAGACTCCTCCACGCTAGCGGATACCGGACTACCGGAGGCTTTTGCGGCCGAAGCGGAACTGCTAGCGACATATAGCGGTGGTGTCCTTAACTACAGTTCATTCTAGTTTTTTTCAGTCACGTGATCGTTCTCGTCGAAAGAAAACAATCGAAGTACTGTTAGTTGATTATTTTCACGCGGCCAGTGCTTTGCACTAACAGCCCAGCAAAACTCTGAAGCCAGAATACCAATAGCTTTGGGGCCTCCGGTTAGCCTCCGCACCATCAGGTGTCGCTACCAGCGCCGCCACTGACGCACACTTTTGCGGTAAACCAGCATCTGTAAATGGTAAAGATGTCTGCGGGAAAACTGAAATCCTCTATTGTTAAAGCAACTACAGCTGTGATTCACACATATATGTTTCTATTAACGAACTGTATTTTTACTGGTGTTGCAGGACTGTGTTGAAAACAAGAAGAAAAACTGTCAGAAAACCTTCCTTTCTTTTGTTTCCTCTTTGAACAGAAATAGCAGCAACGGTGTCTGAATGCCTCATCACGTGCGACTCCAAGTAAGCTTCTTTTGTGCTGATACACACGTGGCACTTGTCCATTTCGCTCTTACGTGCAATTCACAATTGAATAAGATCCATCGTTGCTGCACAATGCGCATACATGTGCCTAGGCGGGCTCGCCTCAAGCAGTATATGCCATTGAAACACGTGAGAACGGTGTATTAATATCTGTGGCAGTTTTATGCTCTAAAATCAGCATATGATTCCAAAGTTCCGTGAGTTTCGACCGCCTGGGCTTTTTCAACGCCCACTTTTTATCGGTCTGTACACGTGGCTCGAGCATCACGCCTCCATCGAAATTCTGGAGCACTCCACTATGACATGTCATGGCTTTGACATGTAAAACCACAGCAACCGTGACTATTATTGATCTGTAGTAAGGTGACAAGTGAGGCTATTGTTCTGGCCCAGTGATAGTGACACGTGCGCCGGTTTTTCATTTGTTCACGGCGATCACCTTTATCACTTTCTTGTGACGCGCCGCAGGGCAGGACGCGCTTATCTTGCAAGTTCTCGCCGCGGAAATCTCGCAGCGTGTGATTTGTTTTTATTTGCTGGCCATAGCTTCACCCGAAAAACAGTTCGGCTGCCAACGCCTTCTAGTCTAGTACGTCCTTTATCGTCCCGACCCCGTGACAATAGCGATACGGCCGTGGCCTTGAACTGTTGAATATCGAGAGGCACACGAAGACACACGCATTTCAACCCCACGTGGAAATGCTGGCTTGTGTCCGATTCAGGTGGGCGTTGTTCACGAAGACCTCGCACGCCTCGGAGACGCGTCAGGCTTGGACGCGTTCCGTACGCCACAATCATTAATTTCGCGTGAGTGAGCCCGTAATGAACTATTTCTTTCTTGGCATTAACCGAAAAGAAGTTTTATTTATATCCGAAAGCTTCTCCCTCTATGTCTTGCATTATAAAACCTAAAGAAAATTACAGCATATCCATGGAGTGAATGATGATGAGTGGGCGAAGCTCGGGATGTGCATCGTAGATCGTGCCGAGTTCCGGATTAATTTAGTTAACGCGCATGCTACGAATCCTCACGGTTCAACTATGCACAATGCACAAGTGAAATCTCCCACCGGCACTTCATTGCAAGTCAAGATCCAGTGCATATATATAAATATATATATATATATATATATATATATATATATATATATATATATATATATATATATATATATATATATACGGGTTTTGCCGGTGAACGCTTCTCCAACACGAGCAGTCGGTATTTCTCAATCAAGAAACTCGCTAGGAGACGCTGCCTGCGCCAACGTTGTCTCTCGCATTTGCCGGGGCAGTGTCGAGTTTGCCGGGGAGCACGTGGCTCCCGGCGCTCGCGGCGAGGGCGAGCGCCGGGAGCCACGCGCTCGCCCTCGGCGCGTGCGTGCCCTCCGGCAGGCACGCGCCGGTGGCTACCTACTACGACTACGACTACTACTACTACTACTACTACTACTACATACATCGGGGACGCACGACCCACGCCTTAAAGGGGTCCTGAACCACCCTCCGGGCTTGGTGAAAAAACATATTCTACGGCTTCCCTACGCTGTAACGAACATCTCAGCCAAATGCTGTAGTCTTCCGCGAAGCGTAGCGTTCACAAGCGGAGCACAAAGCTTCCACTTCTTCAGAAGCCCTCAACTCAAAAAGCGGCTTCTCCTCACGCTCTTTGAATATGCTCTATTTCGTCATAGAGCATTTACAAGGAGCGTCGCTGCTATTGGCCGATGACAGACACGCCCGCCTCGGCTGTGTGCGTGCCCTTCGCAGCGCGCCTTTTTTAAAACCATAAGCGCGTGCGTGCCGTGCGTGCCGTGCGCTCGCTTTTCCTTGCGTTGTGAGCACCTCTATAGGCAAAATAGTTGCTGGAAATATGTAAAAATATATTTGTTAATGCGCAAGACTCATAGATGCCATTGGAAGGCGTCCGTAAACTACCTCGGCGTGGACGCGAACGGTGCGGTGCAAAAGTCACCACAAATATAGTTTTCCAAGAAGCCAACTAATGCGTGCCTGCAGCCCGTAATACATCACAAATTAATCCCAAACTTTAATTCATCAGTGATTGTAGATGGGTTTATTACCTATGGTACTCCAATGCGCCACCTTCTAGTACTCGTACTCAATAACATGGCTGGAGTCGAACCCAAAATATTTCTTCTACAAGGTAGATTAAAGGACGAGGTCTGATTACGGTGTACTTGAGTGGATTAGAGCTCATTAAGGCGCATTAGGGTGGATTAAGACAGACGGAGGTGCATTAAGGTGGACTATGGCATATTATAGAGCGGATTACGCGAGACTTAGATTAGGGTGAATTAAGGATTACAGCAGATTAGGGTTGACTAAGGTAAATTAGTTATGAATGAAATCATTACATCTGTAATATTTGGCTTAATTTGGCGTAACTTAATAATCTGAGCTTATTGAGACTTGACTTAGTCTTAATTAATTAGCCAGGACATAATTAGTGTTACACTAATTACACTCGGTCTAATTAACTTAGACCTAATGATACATTGTTTAATACGCTGGTATTCATTACTCATGATATAATTATGCTTGCGGTAATTAGTCATATCTTAATTATACATGGCCGAATAAGTACAGGCCTAGTTACGCTGTTCTTGGACATATTATCTTAATTAGATATCGCTTGATGAATACTACCTGGAATAGGCCTGATTTAATCGGTGTTAGCCTAATTAGTCCTGAAATGTTTAGTCTCAACTTAATGAGGCTTGACCTTGAAGTCTTAGCATAACTTACCTTTGATTAATACGTGCTAGCTTAAGTTTGACTTAACTAGTAATAACCTAGATATGCGTGATTTAATGAGTACTAATTAATTAAACAAGGTCTAATTAGAAGCTTGCTTACACTATATTTGTTCATATCAGCTAAATTAGGCGCCGCATAATTATATTTACCTTAATTAGACATGGTTTATTAGTATCGTGGCTTAATTAATTATAAGTCATTAGTATCCGCTTAATTAGGTGGGACTTACTTGTCATAGCTCAATTCAGGTTGAATTAGTTCAGTTTGGCTTGGTTTGGCTTAGTTGGATTAGTCCTGTCTGAACTAGGCTTCAATTAATTATTCCTAATTAGGCTCCTTTGAATAAGCTTAGCCTTACCTAACTAGTCCTAGGAACCTTAATTAGGCTCCATTGAATGAGACTTAGCCTTACCTAACTAGTCCTAGGGAGCTTTGTCTTTACTACAGCGTGATAGTGTTATGCTAGCATCACATAGATCAGCGGAGTTTTCGGCACATTTCCCAGTTTCACCAATAGCTTAAACAGCTTCACTGTTAAAACTGAACTAGTGTATTCACGCATTAAATCAATCCATCCATCTTACCGCATGCCGACGCACCTTATTCCACATTAACCTGTCGGCAAGGGTCCGAGTTGTGAAGGTCTTCCTTTCGAGTCATAGTAGTCACGTTCGAGCCCGGCAGCATGATTATCCCGTCTACAATCACTAATCAACAATTAACTAACTTGGGGTTATGCAGGACAAGGTGGAACAGCGTTGGTAGTTGCGCTGTTTGTCCTGACGCCGCGTTATGCGCAATATCGACGACACGCAGCGCACTGACAAAGTAAACGCTCACACCTGCGAGCCTAAACGTATGTGATCAACGAAAACAAAGCTTCGGAGGATCGAAAAAAGAAAGATAGCGGTGATCGCGAGGGCACGCGACCGAGCCCAGGTGCGAAGCGAGCAGGCGGCCACAAGCGCGCTGCGAAGAAGCAGCCCCCGGTAGTCGCGCGCTTTTCGTCAGCCACTGACACGTCGCCGAAGTCTGGTGACGTAAAGCGGTGGGCGGGGCACCTCCTTCGACGCCGCCCTAAGGAGCTCTGTACCCTCTATTCCGCAGAGTTGAAACAGGACTGGAAAGGGAAGTTTTCCGGTCGCAATATCTTCGCTCCTAACAAATCGTTTTGAAAAATTATTTCGGCTGTGAATTTCTGAGAGGCATTCAATACACACCCAGCCGTTTTCAAAACCAAGCCCGAGCGGTGGTTCAGGACCCCTTTAAGGAGCTTCGCCCCTAAAATCAGCCACTTGCCGTTTAAGTAAATGGTGGACGACAGCGCCAGTGCTCCCTTCACGTCCGCCCGTCATCTGTTCATCGTTTTCACCGTCTGGTTATGCCCGGCAGGTGAGTAATATATTAATGTAAGGGGTAGTAAAGGGGAACCACATTCGTTTACTAAAGTTGTCTTTCAGAGGAGCTTTTTTTTAGGGGCGAAGCTCCTTAAGGCATAGGCTTGTCTGCCGTAGTTGTCCGTCGTAGCCACCTCGTCTAGTTCGTGAAGTGATCACTGGATGGCGTTGGTGGCGCTCGCTCCATAGAGATACATGGTAAAGGCTAGTGTGACGGGATATCAGTAGATGGCATTGGCACAGCATAGTTGACGAATTAAAATACGAGATGGCGCTGCGGCGCTCGCTCCATTCAGATGTATGGGAGCGCATAGTGTGATGAGCGATCACTAGATGGCGCGCGCGAGCACGCCTCTCATTGTATGGAGGCGATCGTTCGAGATGTTTCGATTCAGTGTGATGGGAGCCCGCTGGCGGTGAGAGCTATAAAATGCGTTCGCTCTTGAATGATCTCAGAATGATCACGAGATGGCGCTGCGGTGCTGCTTAGCTAGTACGTGAATTGATCAATAGACGGCGCTGCGGCGCTCGCTGTTTCGTTGTCGTGTCGTAGCCACGCTCGCGCTGGCCCTCGGCGCGTGCCTCCCGGCGCGCGAGCTCTCTCACTCTTCCATCTGCTGTCTTGTGAGAGAGGGACAGAGAGAGAAAGCGAAAGGCGCGCGTTGACTATGGAAACGCTCTTTCTTCGATGATGATGATGATGATGATTGTGGTTCGGTTAGGAAAGGACGCTAATTTCTGCAGCCCATGTAGGGAGCACGGATAAGCGTCCGTGGGGGAGGGGGAAAGGGAGTGAAAGAGATAGAGAGGAGAGAAAGGCCGTAGTGGAGGGCTCCGGAAATTTAGACCACCTGGGGTTCTTTAACGTGCACTGACAACGCACAGCACACGGGCCTCTGGCATTTTCGCCTCCATCGAAAATGAACGCGCTACCAGCTCGCAAAGAAGGAGAACGCGCCCTCACCCGCGAGAGACAATGTTGACGCAGGCAGCGTCTTCTAGCGCGTTTCTTGATTGAAAAATGCCGACTGCTCGCGCTGGAGAACCGTTCACCGGCCACCCATATATATATATATATATATATGCACTGGATCTTGACTTGCAATGAAGTGGATGTGGGAGATTTCACTTGTGCGTAGTTAAACCATAAGTATTCGAAGCATGCGCGCTAACTAAATCAATCCGAAAGTCGGCATGATCTACGATGAACCTCCGGAGCTCCACCCACTCATCATCATTCACTCCGTGGATATGCGTGGACTTTTTTTTTGTGCCGCCCTATTCCCGTATCAGTCAAAGCCTCTCTCGACGCCAGCTAGCACAAGCCTCGCAGAAAAATCTACCATAGTTCCCATTTTGGTCCAGCGCCCCTTAAAGGTAACTCCGGCTCCTAGTTCACCATGTTTTGATGTCGATATTGTCTAATGGTACTGATCGTCCTGTATCAGCCAGGGTAGTTCAATTCGCTCAGAAGCTCAGTAATAATTTGAATAATTGACTGAGTGGTGTGTTCGAACCGAAACTGAAGTTCGTAGGCGCTTCGTTCAGCGTATGGGATGACAGCAGTCTCCCCGCCATCAGAAACATGGAGCTGGTACCAGAAAAAATTACAATGGCCATGTCATCCTGCAACCTGTTGCCGTTATGCCAGCTTTTCTGAACTTGACAGCGACGGTTCGAGCGCTGAAGTATCGCGGTTTTGCTTTTGACGGCCCGCCTGCTCATGTAGGCAGCGTTAAAGGGGATGACTTCAAAAATAGTGTGGCCTGCATGTGAATCCGCTAAAAAATTTTCTACTTCATTTCCAAGGAATCTAAGTGATATGCAACCACCTGGCTTGGCATATATTGTTATACTGCCGACGATAACATATATTGAAAATTACATTGAGACCTGTGAACACTGAAAAATTGCTGGAGTTGCCCTTTAAGAACCTCGCAGAAACAGTGGCGCCGCATTTTCCTTATAGATACAGTTGTGCGAAATTCTACGCCTACCGTTTCCTCTCTCGTACAGTTTACATTGTCTTACATTTTCAATTTCCTAATGCTTTCTTATGTTAAAGGCGAACAGTACGTTCTGCGACACTAACAACTGTGTCCCTCGGTTGTCGCGCTACTAAAAACCGAAGCGCCCTGCGTACGTTCTCTAGGCGCCAGCTATCTAATTATACGCTTCTACGTATGTATGTGCTATCTGAAGACGTTCCTATCATCATCAACAAAGTATGTTCCACGTGCGCACCAGAGGTTTCCTGGGCAGCGTGTCGCAGTGGGTAAGCTCCAAGAACGAAGCGCTTGAGCAAGAAAGAAGCAGCGAAGCCATTTTGTCTCGAGCGGTAGCAATGGCTGAGAAGCGTGAATATCCATCGCGTCGCAAGTCGACGGCAGGGCTAGAGTCCTCGGCGCTCCATTCCGAGCGTGCGAGCTCGAAGACGAAACTCAAGCCCCAACATCTCGTGGGAGCCGAGCACAGCCCAATGCTGAGGCAGCTGCCGAGCCTAGTCGATCAGTACTCCGGCAGCACCGTAAGGGAAGGGTAAGTCCAGAGCCTTCCACCTCAACAACTGCTGAATTTCGACCCTGCGGGTGCAACGTAGCAACAAAGCATAGCACTTGAAGTGGCTATAGAAGAAGCCCTGATGTTGCGTTCTCTGCTGCGGTTTTCCGTTCAAGCGCTTTGCATCTTCACCATGGCTTTTACAGTTAAGCTTCCTTCAAGTCGACTTCTCAGTGCCATCATTTGCGTTTACGACCCAATCCTACTTTCTACAAATGCTGTGTTGTAAAGACCGCTATAGAGGCCTTTCGGGACCAGTGACAACGGTGTTTGCGGCCGAGGTCTTAGCTTTTGTAATTGACAGGTTAGGCAGGCACGCAGGATAGTTCACGTTCCACGCTTATATGTTCCGGTTTTGCCGAAGCGAACACCAGACGGTGGTCTTGCGTGCGTGACGATCAAGGACGCCCATTTAGACTAAACGTTCTTGGTGAGGACGCACGCACTAGAGCTTGGAGAGGGTCAGGGGAGTGGATAGCAGCGCTACCATTTAAACGGGGGAAAGTGTTACCCTCGGATGGCACCCTATGTGAGGAAAAAGCGAATATACATTTGTGGCACTTGTAGATCAATCATTGAATGTAGTGCTTCTGCCTTTACTTGGCACTGCAGCGGTATCTTTTACGGCCACTGCATTCAGCGCCCAAAGTGTGTGCCGCATTGTGATTTGATGTATACCAAAGGACGGCGACTTCGCGCTGGTATGAGGGACACTTGGTGCGAGTAGAACATCAGCGGAGCTGAGACGTAATCAAGGAAGCCCACGCGAATATCTCCGGACGCATGAACCAATGCTCGCCCGCTACGTCACTTCTTTTGAAAAAAAAAATACGTGGAAAGCTAGTGATTAAAAAAGAGGGGTTCAGACAGGGACACGTGGTTTCTCCTGTGCTATTCGCTGCATGCTTTGAAGGATTGCAGCTATTAAACTGAACACTTAAAGTATTAACAGCCAACAAATCACTAAAATGTGCGCCGCTGCTGAAAGCACCCTTTTCAACAACGTACGTCGCAGAAACGCAGCAAATGGTAGAACACACCACCCTAAAAAATGCTACAACAGGACTGCCGATTATAACACGTAGGCAGTGTGATCGTTGCGGAAACGGTGTCACATGCTCACTTGTAACTCCACAACAAAAGAAATGATTATCAGTCATGCGAATTCGTGGAGTACTTATAGTAAGTCGATTTAAAGTCGTGAATTAATTTCGGCACTAGCAGTCGCCACATATAATTTACCAGCTTTATACTGTAACCACTACAATGTTTCCTTTATTATTTGTGTTGCATGCGCACATTCTTAAGACAAAGACTGAAGTTCCTATGTTGGCGTTCTCGTCCGCATGGCTAGCGCGCGAGACTTTGCGAGACCCGTTCATAAAACTCCTGTGCCGCAGACTCGACTAAAAGAGCTGCGGTGGAGAGTGGAGTGCGTACGCGTGCAGTTTGTTCCTCATCCGCCGGCGTTGCGCCGCAGTAGTCGCAGCTACTCATCCTAAAACCCTTTCCCGTCGATTCGAGCGCAATACCTGCGGAGAAAAGCAAAACAAGCTCATCTACAGCATTCCGATGGCGTCGCACCGCTGTAGTAATATATTTCCTTACGCCGCACAGGCACAGAAGTGCTCAAGCGTCATTAACTCCTACAAGCAACAGGACCTACCTGCCGCAACGCCCAGTGATCTTTTATTCCCATTGTGCATCAGTACGCAACACACGTCAGAAGAAAGCAGGAAGATTGCCAGGGTAACATGGTTGCAGTTAGTGCAAGACCGAGATAATCGGAGATTCAGGGGAGAGGCAGCCGTAACGCTGGGGAGGAGGACGGGGAGGGGGGGGGGGTGGACAGGCTTATGGTGACTCCGATGACAGTGATGATGATGACCACTGGGCTCCATTGTCACGACTTGGTACCACTAGGTGCCACAGGACGTCCAAAATGTTCACCTCAATGTATTTCACAAAGTACACATGCATGGAACGTTCATCCACATTCTTTGAGTGCACCGTATCAACTTTCACGGAGCGACACCTCCTGCTTCTCGCAGATGCATCAACTTGGTGCGTTACTGGTAGGAAGACAGGCATTCATCTTATTGTGCTAAAGCAGTGTAACACCTGTCGATCTTTCTTTCTTCAAATATATTCCAGAAGTGACGCGCAAACTCCCTCTTCTGGGTACGTTGAAGCCAGGTTCGTACCTGCCCTGGAGGATTTCGCGGCCACTTCGCCGGACGCCCCTCCTAAGCCGCAGCCAATCGCCAGCCCGCACATGCCCCACGCAGTTCTACCCGCTCAACAACACGTTCCCACGCTACCAGACGAAACTCCTCCTCCGTCAGATACTGCCAAGCACGGCAAGGGGAAAGATTCTAAACACAAGTAAGTAGTTACCCTAACATGTAATAATGACAGTCAAATAATCATGTCGACAAGTTGCCGAAGGAGGACGTTCGCAAGAACTCACCTTTGCCGAGGAGACTCGGCTCTGCAACGAAATACCACATTTTCGTTATTTGAAGTGCTACCCGATTCTAAGCAAACCACTCGCCCCCACCCGTCCACACCCTCATTTTACTCCTCTTTCCGAAAATAAATACCGTGAAAAGAAGTTCGCATTTGAATTTAAGCACCTTCTTGCGATGAAGATCGCTAACTGCCTCGCTCACCGCCAATGTCTGAGGCCGTGTCTTGCGTCGTGAGACCAGTGCCCATGCCTCTTCCTATCTGCTATGGAATACCTAGAGTGGTGGCTCAAGTAGTGCGACGTACTCGACATCGAGTGGCAGTGGGATTGTGCGACCGACTCCTCAGACTTAAGAAGTGGAGGATGCCATATTTCAGAATTAACCAGGGGAGTCGGTTAACTGGGCACTACAGCTATTTCATGCAAATAAATACAGAAGTAGACTTAGAGCAAGGGAAATTAAAGATATCCGTGGTTAACCTGGAAGTCCCCAGCAAATTAAAACACATTCTGCTCTTCTTTTATCCTGCGTTTCCTCACCCTGTTTCATCTGCCCACTTTCACAACCCTCCATTTCGCTCACAGGTCGAGCCGTAGAAGGTGCTCCAGCGCTGGAAAGCACTCGTACGATACCCGCTCGTCCACGTCGTCCGCCTCCCAGCGCGTGCCATCCGAGAAGGACCGTGATCACAGTGTTCCCGCTCGTCAGGGTAGCCCGGAACCGCACACCTGTCATGACGTCGAAGAACAGCCCACCGCTTCCTCGGGCCAAGCAACAGCGTCAAAGCGTAGGAAATCGCTCAAGCCGAAGAAGGATAAAGCAACAAGACGTGAAGAGAAAGAAGTTTCTCCTCGCTCCGTCAGTGTTATTTCTGACCACACAGTGAACGACGGAAGATACGAACGACAGACCGAAGATCATGCCAATGCACTGGCTACTAAGGGCGATGGTGCAGACAACGAGAGCCGGACACCGCAGAAGCCAGTTGAATGCTCAAGCGCTAGCCTTCCGGGCATCCCAACAGAACAACAGACACCAGGACGCGTCTCTCAACAGGCTACAGAAAGCGCTGCCCCAATACAGACGCAAGTTAGTGCCGTGCTGCCTAAAGGCAACGCTGCTCGGGCCGACGATGTAACCGTTCCAGGCAGTGCGAAGGACAATGCCCGGACCGGTAACGCCGACCAGCAATCCAACGGTATCGTATACCCTTCGATACTCTTTTGCATGCGTTGACCGTAAGTACGCCGTCGCATCGTATTTCATTTTCCTGCCGCGAGTTCATTTAATCACCACTCGTGGATACAACACCGCTACAGCAGCGCCACAGTAAAAACTTCAAATGTGGATTTTCTGTGGCACCTGGTAAATATGCTAGATCTAGCTAAGTTGTGAGAGGTTCACGAGTTCCCATATATTGTACGGTTCAGGCCAGTGGTTTATCCAGAATATCAATATGGGGAGAGGGGGTGTTGCACATAGTGTAACCAATACGCGGGGGGTGTGGACACCAGTTATCTAGAGAATGTTAAGGGGGGGGGGGAGGCGGTGTGAGGGTCCAACGAGGGGGGGGGGGGAGTGCTGAGGGTATGTATAAATCCCTGGTTCAGGCTCGGAGCTTTAGGATCATGGCTGTTTTAAGTTTTCAGCATAGCCACAAAACGCGAGATAAGAGAAAACATCAGTGGTGTTATCATCATCAGCATTTCTATTGCCACAGCAAGCCAAAATCCTCTGCAATATTTCTCCAGCTGTTCTACGTTCACGGCAGCCACGTTAATGGCCTATCGGGATCCAGTTTGTTCGTTATTGTGCCTTCTACACACATACCTTCTCCTTGCTCATTTGTTCTGTTTGCTACCTAAAATTTCATGATCCATCGCCTCCTAAAAAGTTAAGCCTAGAACGACGGCCGCGAACGCGTTGGTCTACCCTCGCGAGTTTTCGCGCGTCTCTCTCCCTTGCACAAACTTTTCGAACAGTGGCGAGCGCCTCTCACAGCCGCCCTTTGTAAACACGCCGGTGGCGTCGTTACGCGCGGTGCTTAGATGCAGCTGCAGCTCTCGCAGCAGCCTTCAAACAGCTGCAGACGTCATGTCACGTGACCCAGCAGTACGGTGGCGAGCGTCATACTGCGGCGTCTAGACGCAACACGTGACAGGGCGATTTTTGTGGGAAATATAGCGATGTTCCAGGCATATGTAGTTAAGGTTGACACTGTCCTGACCCCCTCTTGGCTGAGGAGGCGTTGCCCTGACGCACTCTTGCCGCCTCTCGAATGAATAGGGACATTTAGCGTGTCCGGTAAACCGCTATACGCAAGCGCTTTGCGTAGAGCGGAATACCAGGCGTAAACAGCGCATTGGCAAACATGGCCGACTGACCGCCCTCCGCTTCGAATCTTTCAAGTGGTCGTCGCGCGCTCTGTAGCCCTTAAGTGACTAACTGACGCTTGTATTTGCCTTAGCTTTGTATCATGCAGCTTCCACAGTAAAGTATCCGCGATGATTCAACGCCGTTTCTGAGAGCCAGACTGAAATTATCGAAGCTGTAGGCTTAGCGAGTGGCTTCCAGAATCTCGGAGGACATATAACGCGGGTTTGCCTGTTCTGTTAATTATGCCCCATAGCTGGCGCCACTTCACTGCGAACAACAACGCTACACGCTATCCGGTATCCGCTACACCTTTGCTTATACCGCTTTACCGGACACGCTAAATGTCCCTAATAACTCCACGAGAGCGCTCGAAGTCCAAAGTCTGACAAGAACGCTACTGCACCTGTTAACAGTTATTTGCCAGAGTCCCATGCACTGTGCGTTTTCAGGACGCCAGATGGTCGAAACTTCCGGAGCTCTCCAGGACGGCTTTGCTTTCTTTCAGTCCCTGTCCCTTACCGACACAGATGCTTAGCCGTGCTCCCGGCATGGGATGCAGAGTCATTTCCTTATGCGCCTTAAGCAGCTGCCTCAAGTGAATGACAAACATCATATCAAACAGTCGCGGCATGTTAGTAGTGCCAATTACGTTATTCTGTCGGGTAATTCAATAACATGAAATGATAATATGCCTTAATAAGAAATCTCTTTTACGTTGATTTAGATTGTGCTGCGAATTTATCAGTAGTTTCAACCTATTTCTTGTTAACAGAAAAAGGTCAACGAAGAGTGAAGATGGCTGAGAGTGAGATGTTTGTGGACGTTTAGGTTAATACGAAATGAGTCTTTAAAATTGGGCAACTTTCTACTTTTTAAGCGAGAACCGCACGTTATCAAATACTCGCGCAGCTGTAACGACCGACTATTAATATTACATGGTTTCGGTTGACATTATTTACAGCACCTACAACTGGAACTACATTGAATAATACTAGAGAGTTTTAGTTTGTCCGTAAACTTCACGTTTACGGATACCGGTTTACCGGGAAAGTGTACGTGACCAGCGGCGCTGGTGGCGACACCTGATGATGCAGAGCCTAACCAGGCACACAGAAAGCGAATATTATTGTGGCTTGCCCGTTTTGCTTGAGTGCTAGTGTAAAGCATTGGACGTGGGATAACAATTAACTCTGAGTACTTTCATTACCTCTTTCGAAGAAAACGCTCACGCTACTAAAAATAAAATCGAATACATTGTAGTTAAGCAAACCGCGAGTAGATGGCGCTAGCAGTTCTACTCCCGCCGTAAACAGACACGGTAAACCGGTATCCGCAAACGTAAAGAATTCTACGGACAAAACTAAAACTCTCTACTGACACTCGCGCTTGTTTTTCGTATGTTTACGGGGAGCGCCGTTATCACTTTTCTGTAACGCGCAGGGCGGGCCGCGCTTCTCGCATACTGCTTCGGGACTGGCATCGACCGTTGTAGAAACTTTGCATGCCCGACGCGCACTTTTGAGTGCCTTCTAGAATCGCAGCGATAATACCAGAACGCGCAGTGAGGAGTGTATAAAAGTCGGCGCACCTCACCGCTGGTCGGTTTTTACCGTCGATCGGCGACTGTTAACGCCGCTATCGTCTTACAGCGTGATTTCATGTGCTCCGGGCACAGGTCCGCCTGATAAACAGTTACACTGACAACGCCTTGAGTCCTGCTGCGTCCTTCATCGTCGCGTGCACCCGTGAACATATCTGGGGTTAATATTCGCGAAACCTCCTAACACTAGGATTGTTCGTAAGAAAAATAATTTAGCCAATACTTATACTGCGTATAAACCACTGGCGAAAGCGAAGATGAAGCACTTATGAAAGAAAAGTTTCTTGCCTTCGACTGTAGGTGTTCAGTGTCCCAGAAACTTTCCTTTTTTTGTCTCATTTCCAGTTATAGAACACGTGTCACGCCCTACTGTAGACCCGAAGATCACTACTACCAGCGTGTTGTGCATCGACCTTTTCGTCATCTGCGTTGCTGCCGCCTCCATGACTCTCATATTCGTGAGCTACAGCGATAATACCGAGGAAGTTGCGTGCGTCGCCCCTCGGTGTCTTGCGGTAAGGGGAGAGCTCTACGGACTCCTCAACGCCAGCGCAGACCCGTGCGTTAACTTCTACGACCACGTCTGTGGACACTGGAATGACCGAGAGTCTGGTGGCAGCTTCCGCGGCGACAATGTCAAGGCGGCCCAAGTCAAGTTGCAAGAGGCCATCACATCCAGTCGGCATGAGAACTACGAGACCGAAGGCGCCAGTGTGCTCAGCCAGGTCTACATGGCCTGCGAGCGGTACATGGCTACCGAAACGACTCTCACCGAAGTCCTGCAAGCCGCTGACACCCTACTGTCCCTGTCGACGCTTCGACAAGCCGACAGCAATGCCCAGGTCGCCGGGTTTCTCATGCGCACCTCTATCGAGACAGGATTGCAGAGCGTGGTCATGATGATGATAATCAGGGACAGTGCCGAAGAGCCGCTGTACGTTGCCCCAACCTCATCACTCACTAAGAGGTTCGTGAGAAACGAAGAAGCCAAGGACACCACTGCAAGCGACAACGACTCCTGGCGGTTCCTGCTTCAGCTGCTGGAAGCGTTTCCTGACGTAAAGAACGTCACGAGCGTCGCACAGCTGCTGTACTGGCTCGATGCCGACTTGGGCATGGCGCTGGATTTACCCCACAAGTCCGTCTTAGAGCGCGCGCCTTTGGATGTCGCCTTCGAGCAGCTCGTCGACGGCGTCAGCGTCGCTCAGTGGATGAAGGCCGCAAACATGTTCCTTCCTGCCTGGCGGGCTCTGGGTCGTCGAGGCACCGTGTTGATACGCAGTGCAAAGATAGTAAAAAAAGCCTTCGACGTTCTGTTCAGCAAGGGCGTTAAGACTGCGGCTCTCTACGTCTCAGCGTATGTGGCGTCGTACGTGGCCACCATGGAAAGAGACAAGCATAGGGTGCGGTCCGGGGAAACCACTGTGGCATGGTCCTGCCTAGACAGAGCCAGCGAGTGCCTCACCTAAGACTTGGCCGCAGCTGGTGGGCAAGCTCGTCGAGTCGCAGGGCAGCGTACGTATTCTGGAGGACATGTTCGGGAACATCAAAAAGGCATCGACGTACCCCATGGTGTTCACTTGGCTCGGCGAAAAAAGTCGTGCTTTGGCAAGCGAAGAAGTCGTCGGGACGTCCGCGGTTATCCAAGAACCTATCGATCCGAAGGTTAATTACAGGTGCGCTGTTGTACTGTACAAGCCTGTGTTCCCTGTAGACACTGTCAGTAGTTGTACTCATTTACAAGTTCTAGCCCAAGCGGGAGGGGGGGATACGTGATAGGGGTGCTTACTATTTTTTGCTGTGTAATGATCAAGCGTAATGAAATGCGAGGAGAAATTATATTCATGGGTTACATTTCTGTATGTTGTAAGAAGTTTCCAAAACACTCGACACCGAAGCAACAAATCGGTAATGTGCACCTAGTGGACGCCTCTCCCTGACGTCGTGAGAAAATTTGACTTAATTCACGGTCTCCGAGATTCCAGTGTCGAGTAGGGAATATCGGTGGACGCCACTGGCCATGTTGAAGAGCATATTTCATTCGTCACATCGGTGTAGAAGTTTGTCAGGTTACCAGTGATATCCGAATATTGTTATTGGAGTAACCCAGAAGCCATTAGATCATTTTTTTATCTCGTATTCTTGTGCTCTAGCCAGTATATGATGGCCGAAATGGACATTTTTTAGCTGGATAATCACAGCATAGCTCTGCGGTATTTTTTTCTATTCCAAAGTCTGCCTAGTCAGGAGTTCCCGTAATACCAGTGCTTCCAATATCAACACAGCCACACTTTCTCCTTTTGTTCCCCGTTTCGCAGTCGCTACCCTGACCCGGACAACTTTTGGGGAGAGATAATAGTCGATTGTATTTCTTGCACTGCCACGTTCGAATTGTCTTCGCATGAAAGGGAGCGGGGAGAGGGGTGAGCCCGATAACCTGCCCTCCTGTCTGCACTATTGTTTGACGGCTTCAAACACCCCAAATGCCTGCCTGTAACGCTCACGCAATGCTCACTGAAACACTCCAGTGGCCTGGACATCGCTGGAAGCGAACAAGCAACCGACAGGGTCGCTGTTTACCCGAAGCGACACCTACGAAGATTATTCGTTCGTGGTCAAGTACTTGCTCGCCCGACGGCACGACCAGAAGGTTAGAATGGTGAGCCCGCCGACACTGAGGGAGCTATACGCCGCGGGTCATGGTTACGTCGGCGACATCTCCTACTCGCGACGCGTGGGCGTCCTTGTGGTGCCCGGTCTGTACCAGACAGCCCCGTATACTTACGACTCGGACGTGCCGGCCTACTTCAACTACGGTACGGTGGGCGCCCTCCTTGCGAGCCAGGTGCGTATGGTGTGATAGCAGGACGACCTTGAACCATATCACAATATGTGCGTTGAATGGCTTTATCATACCCTTGAGCTTTGTTCAGTTTCATTGGTATTACAGTTTGTACTCGATTGATCGCACGAAAATTTTTAGATGCGAGCTCGTAGCCGAAAGTACCAGAGAGGTTTTAATGACTGTGTGTTGGGGCGCAAGTTGGAACAGCAATATAGAGCAATATACAAAGTAGAACACTTATATTCGACGAAGTTTTTACGTTCGGAAAAAAACATGTACTTCTGGGCAAAAGTACTCGGCTTACAACATGGCCGCATGTCTGCTTCCTTCGCTGCAATGAGGTCGAAAGGCAATTGTCTTCTGCCTCCTCTGATGCGTATCACTCTCTCTTCTGCCCCCTGCCACCTCCTCACGCTCTTCACCTCCACTTTCAATCCTCCCTTGATGAACGTAATGGAGGTATGCTAATTCGAATTTCCAGCGCTCGCCCTGCTCTCGCACCACCAGTTGGGACCTGTTATTACTGTTGGCTTAAAGCCGGCTACAGAGCCGCGGCTTCTGTCTGCTTTTTTTTAACGCGTAAGGTCCCTTCGACACCGTTTCTACCGTGTTGATTTTTCAGTTCCCAATGCGTAAATACCCATCCAATGTGCATTCTTCATTAAATGAATGCTGCGGATCACAGTTATGCACATACATTTTGCCTCAAATGGGCCTCATGTTTCCTTCATGATTTCTCATGCTGACGTGTATTAGCCCGTGCCTCGGTTGGTTCTTGTCGGACAGACGACAGACAGACAGACAGACAAGTTTTTCGCGTTTAGGTAGAACAAGAAGGACTATCGTCTTTAAAAGTACAGTGATAACACTGTCTTCATAGATTGCACTGTTGTAGATTGCGTAGCGGCGCGATACAGAGCCTCGTACAATCGCTCTGGTAGGTTAGCGGTTATGTGTTCGCTTGCCAAGCTCGACACCGCGGAATGAAATACCGGCCATGGCGGCTGTATTTCGACGAAAACGAAAAGCAGAACAACACCTGTGCTGTTCTATTTAGGCGCACCTCAAATAGCTCCTGGTGGACAAAGATTCCTCCAGTGCATCTACACTGTGGGGCGCCTCATCATCATTTGATTGTTTTGGCACGAAAAAAATCCTTTAGGAATTGTTGTTAGCGCCACTTACCATAGATGAGATGTGAGCTTGTTGAAGCCTTGGTTGATCTTCAGAACTGGTTAGTCTTATGAATTTGAGATTTTCGTCAGTGATACATTTTTTTCTATTCAGTAAGGCGCACTACACTTCAGATAGAAGTAGCACTGTTCTGCATCTGCTGTCATTGATGATTACCGGAATATATGTACATAATGATGCGCTATATGTATGCATGCATGCGTTGATCGAAAGATTCGCCTTCAGTGTAGAATGAATACATGAATGATAGAAATTTAGGAGAATGAAATAGATCGTTGCAGCGTTTGAGAGCCCTCGATAGAGGTGTAAGTTGCTCGTGAATGTGGTAAGCTTTAGGCAAGCAAAAGTTCGACTTCGAGGCCCATATAGAGCAATATTTTACTCTTAATGGGAATATTTCGTGTCCGACCTTCCAAGCATTTCATTGTAAATTTACTGCTCTCATTTCTTTATGAGACTGGTAAATTCCAAAGCGATAGGCTCAATATTTCGGGTCTGTAGCGTTTCCGTACCTTCTGTGTAAGCTTATCCTAAGTTTATCACTGCATTCTTTAATTTAAAAACTAAATTGTGCGCGCCCTCCGCTTCTCACGACGATTATTTTCTTTATTTTGTGCACTAGGCATATTCCAATATTTAACTTCATTCACAGGGACATTTTCATAGAACTGTTCATTTACTAAACGAAATCCACTGCTGTAGCATGCTTTGGCATCTAACGTCATTTGCCCAGGCGACCATAATATTTCAATATTTATTGCGTCCCTAAAGCAAGTGGAGGCTTCCATTAATACTTTGCTTTCTGAAACTTTGTTGCAAAACAGAATATTGTCGTAACTACCAGCGTCAATAAACATGACGGTATGCTACTGGAGTTCTCAAAAGCGAGCAAGTATCGTTCAAAAGCGCCATGGTATACGGTGGACAGAAAAAATCATTCACTTTTGAAAAACACATCCCTTCTGCAAGGGTTTTATCAATTGGGGAAAAAAAGGCACAACATTGTCATATCGCGCAACTGACTATGCCTTGGTTTTTATAGGACGAGGTCGGAGATCGCTGTTTGAAACCCCGCGTGGTTTTGTTCGTATTTCACTGCAAAACACTGGCCATGGTCATACTTACCTCGTAAGCAGCGGGGTGCGGCCACGTTTTCACATGACTAGTTTTCTCTGCCCATTTCGATGGAGGCGGAATGTTGAGGCCCGTGTGCTGTGCGATGTCAGTGCACGTTAAAGAACCCCAGGTGGTCTAAATTTCCGGAGCCCTCCACTACGGCGTCTCTCATAATCAGAGCTGGTTTTGGACGTTAAACCCTACAAATCAATCAACCAGTTTTCTCTGCCCGTCACGCATTTGAGCTTAGGCAAAAATTATTCATTTTCATTAAACAGTCTTAATCATTTGAAAACGAAAAACATTTCACATTGTAGTATATCGTCTAAACGACAATACATGCACGCCGACTTTTGGGTTGTTCACTGCTTGCCCATTGGTTGCTCTCGCCCTCCCGTTATCGCATATTTTATGAGTCGCCCTGCCACAAAGCACTACCTAGTCTATCAAAGGAGAGTGACCAATCCTGGAAGCCTGCACCGCAGTCAGTCACGCCAAATTAGCAGCGCCCACAACGAGGGCCGCACCCCCACTTCATGACATTGCAGCAAGCGAATGCATCGCGTTCCCAACACAGATTTCTGATAGCACCCTGGTGTGCGATTGAAGATCTACTCCTAAACATCACTACGAACGCAGCGGCTCCGTTACTAAGCCAATGCTCAGGAAAATAAAGGCAGCTTTAAAATGTCAAAATGAACTAGGATGAAAACAACAAAAATTCCACAAAAATAATGCGTAAATAGTTCATCTGTTCAGAAGCATGCAAGGCTCATCGACTTTTGGACGCGTAATAGAAAAACAACCATATATTAGTCTTATGAGTTCTTGAATCAGCTGTAGTTTTCCGAGACATATTTTGTTCACAACAGAAACGAGACCCTAGGCCCGCTTCACTTTGACAGCCACCTCCCATCTCTGTACAGCCAGGGACCGCACCGCCAACGACTTAGAGAGAAGGCGAGATGGATTGGAGGCATCTTTCTCGTTTTACCAGTCGCTGGTGGTGCGGTCACCACCAGTGCGAGCGGGGACGCGGCTCACCGTGAAACGGAGGCGCTCGCTGCGTGCTCCAGTGTGATAGGAGAGCGCTAGATGCGACACACCGTGTTTGTAACGTCTTTGATATGTACTGGGCCAGATTCATGGAAGATTCACGGTTTTTACCGATGAACATCCGGAGCTTCGCCCACTCATCATCATTCACTCCGTGGATATGCGTGGATTCTTTTTTCAACATTTTTTCTAAAAATTCTCTAATGGTAAATAATCAGCGTTCTTTTCAAATACCCAGCTTGAGACCTCAACTGAAATTGCTCTTGGGTATCTGGAGCCAGCATAAGTTGCCCCATATGTAACCCTGTTACGATGAAGAACCTCTCTTTAAAATAATACTTCATTTTCTATACGGATCCTCACAACAGCGCTCAGCTCCTTCATAGCCATTTAGTTCTATTTTTCGTAAAATACAATGGATAAAACTGAAGTTCACGAACTTTCACGACAGGTGGCCATCATGATGCACCCCAACTACGCCGGGTTCAGGTATGCCAGCTCCTGGTGGGCCAGGGACACCCACGATCGATACTCTCGCCGCATTCGGTGTCTCGTCGACCTTCACTACCGACTGGGCTTCAAGGACCACGTGGCCGGTTCTCCGCAGGTACGATACGAAGTTAGCACCTAACAAATGCTACCACAATACTCAAGGAGTATGTGGTTACACATCTTAAAGGAGTACTGACACGATTTTGCGGCGGCGCAAAATATACATTTTTCGTTTACTAGCCATGTATTGTTAACGCCCTCCGCACACGGAAGCCAGGAAACACGTACAAAATATTTTAATTTGGTTTTAAAGTTAGCGTCGCCCAGCACAGCAAGCCAGCCTCATTGCGATGGACACTACGATGACGTATGAACACGGGCTCTTAAAAATCGCCGAAATCGCGGTCAGAGTCAATGGACGACCGTGAAATTGCCTTTGTTTGCGTGCCTCAGGTGTAATTGACCAAAGACGACAGAGTCGCAGCGACGCTATGAAGAATTTCTGTCCCTACGTGGCTCAGACGTCGTCCGACTATGTTGATACGTCACTAGGAAACCGCCCCCTCGAAATCGAAACCGAAAGTCAGCTTTTAAGGGAGCCGTATTAAAAATATATTCATTGTGTTGCGGGCCACCATGACACTGTTTTTGGGGTTTTCCACGCCAGTGCTTTCATTTACAGCAACAATACGAGAATGTCGAAAATTCGTGTCAGTACTCCTTTAAGGTGTCCAATGCCCCTGTCACACTTGCACGCAAAAGTTCCTTTATGTAAGCGGCCTCTTACGCAGTTCGTATACTCTTTTAATAAAGCGGCCTTGCGACACAGACGCACGAAGCACAGCGATCTGTTTTTAAGTGTCGTCTTTTAAAGACGATAAACAAATCACTAAACACGGTGGAGAACAACATTCCCTATACTTCATGGTTGTTAGCAATCTCTGCATCGTTGCAAGCTTCTACTTCACGCTGAGCTTCTCTCCCAGTTTGGATTTCTTCTAAAGGCGCCACGCTTTCGTTGCGCCTTTAGAATTGCTTTCCAAACAGTATACATGATGCCTGTCAATATGAAAGGTGAAATGCATTTTATTCAGTGCTTCTTCAAATCAACATAGAAATACAAAGATTACAATGCGGCGCGTGCTTATTTTAAAGCTAGCGCCCCGCAAGCGGTACCGCTAGCTTTAAAAAGTGACGCAATGAAAGTGCTATCATGCATCTCAACATACCTATAAAGTGGCAATATATCTTACTGAATGTTCCTTCAAATCAAAATAGGAATACAATGCATTACAATGTCGCGCTGACTTGTTTCGTCCCCACAACGGTGGCGCTAACTTTGAAAACAGACGCAGATAAACTACTATGACAAATCTCAATATATATATCAAGTGAAAATGTATTTATAATTTTATTGAATACTTGTTCAAATTAACTTATGAATACAGTAGTTTACAGTGCCGTGTTTGCTTCTTTCTTTCTCGCGAGTGATGGCGCTAGCTTTAAATATAGACGCAGCGAAATTTACATGATGTGTCTCAAAATATAAAGTGAAAATGTATTTTGTTGAATGTTTCTTCAACTCAAGACTACAAAAGGTTATGGCGCGATTGCTTGATTCGTTCCTACGAGGAGAGAAACTAGCTTCCAAAACAAACGCGGCGAAAATATCAAAATGCCATCATGTGTCTCAATATATATTAAGTGTAAATGTATTATTGAATGTTTCTACAAATCAGCTTAGGACTTCAATGATTACAATAGCGCGCGTGCTTATTTCGTCCCCAGAAGCGATGACACTAACTTTCAAAAGGAACGCAGTGAAAATAACAAGATGTATCTCAGTATATGAGGTGAAAATGTTTTTTATTGAACGTTTCTTAAATTATGAAATACACTGGATTAAATACACTGGATTCCGTCTCCACGAGTGTTGGCGCTGGCTTTCAAACGAGACGCAATGAAAACACAATGATATATATGAAATGTATAAGTGAAATTGTATTTTATTAAATTTAGGAATACAATCGATTACAATGATGCGTGTGCTTCTTTAGACCTCACAAGTGGTGGTGCTAGCTTTCAAAATACACGCAGGGAAAATACTATGATGTATGTCTATACATAATGTGAAAATATATTTTATTGAAGATTTTCTCAAGTAAGCTATACGAACACAATGGATTACAATGCACTGCTCGCTTGTTTCGCCCCACGAGTGGTGCGCTACCTTTCAAAACTCAGGCAGTGAAAATACTATCATATATCTCAATATGTAAAGAGAAAATGTATTTTATTTAATGCTTAAATTTAGGAATACAATGGATTACTAATGCACGTAGTTCTTCCATTCCCACAGAAGGTTGCGCTAGCTTTCAGAGTATCCGCACTAAATATAATATGCTCTCTATATACAAAGTCAAAATGCATTTTATTGAATGTTTCGTCAAACAAATTTAGGAATACAAAGATCACATTGTCCTGTGCACTTGTAGCGTCCCCACAAATGGTGGCGCTAGCTTTCGAAATACAGGCAGTAAGTATACCATGATATATATACTTTATATAAAGTTAAAATGTATTCACTGAATGTTTCATCCATTTATGAATGCAATGGATTACAATGCTGCGCGTGCTTGTTTTGTTCCCAAGAGTGGGGCCGATAGCTTTCAAAACAGACGCAGTGAAAATATTATGATATATCTCAATGTATAAAGCGAAAATTTGTTTCGATGAATGTTCAGTTTAGGCGTACAACTGATTACAATGACATATCTGCTTGTTTTGGCCCACACTCGGTGGCACTAGCTTTTAGAACAAAGTGAAAATACTATGATGTACCTCAAGTGTGAAGTTAAAAGGCATTTCATGTAATGCTTCATCAGTTTAGGAATGCAACGGATTACAACGCCACGCATGCTTTTCTCCACAAGGGGTGGCACAAGCTTTCAAAACAGAGGCAGTACAGATACTACGACATATCTCAATATATATATATATATATAATCACCTCATCAAGGAAACATGTGTTTTATTGTATGTTCCTTCAATTTAGGAATACAGTGGACTACAAAGCAGCATAAACTTGTTTCATCCCCCCAAGCAGTGGTGCTAGCTTTCAAAATAAACACAGTGAAAATACTATAATGCATCTCTATACAAAAAGTGAAAATGCATTTTATTGAGGGTGTCGTCAAATCACATGAGGATTACAATGGATTACAATGCCGCGAGTGCTTCTTTCGCCCCACATGTGCTGGCGCTAGCTTTCAACACAGATGTAGTGTAAATACTATGATATATCTCAATCTACAAAGTGAAAATGTATATTTCAATATAGGAGTACAATTTATTACAATGCCACGCATGCTAATTTCGTCACCATATGTCGTGGTACCAGGTTTCAATATACACGCATTGAAAATACTGTGATGTATCTCGATATAAAAAGTGAAAATGCATTTTTGAATTTTGGAATACAATGGACTACGATGTTGCACATGCTTGCTTTTGTCACCTGGAGTGGTGGTGCCAGCTTTAAAAATAAACGCAGTAAAAATACTATGGCGTGCCTTATTGCATCAAGGGAAAATGAATTTATTGGATATTTCTCCAATTTAATAATACCATGGATTAAAATGGCGCGTGTGCTTCTTTCGTGCCTACAAGCAGTGGCGCTGGCTTTCAAAATTGACGCAATCAAAGTACTATAGTGTATCTCTATAGATAAAGTGAAAATGTACCTTATTGAAGGTTTCGTGACATAAATTAAGTATAACAATGGAAGACAATACAGAGTGTGCTTGTTTCGCCCCACAGTGGTATCGCTACCTTTCAAAAACAGACCCAGTGCAAACACTATGATATACCTCTATATATAAAGCGCAAATTTCTTTTATTGAATGTTTCACTTGAGCAATGCAATCGATCACAACGATGGCCGTGCTTCTTCGTCACCGCAAGTGGTGGCACTAGCATTCGAAATACACGTAGAGAAAATACTATTATGTCTCGCGATATAAAAAGTTAAAATGTATTTCATTGAATGTGTGCAATTGAGAAATCCAGTGGTTTACAATTTTGCACACGCTTCATCAAATCATCCCAGGGATAAAATGGATTGCAATGCCGCGCAGGCATGTTTTGTCCGCGCAAGTGTTTGTCCTACCTTTCAAAATCCACGCAGTGAAAATACTATGATATATCTCAACATATGTAATGAATCTCCATTTCTTGACTGTTTCAGCTTAATATAATACAACGGATTACAATGGCGCGCATGCTCGTTTCATCCCCACCAGTGGTAGTACTAGCTTACAAATGCATGCTGTAAAAATACTATGATGTATCTCATTATGCAAAGTTAAAGTGTATTTTATTTGTTTTTTCGAATTAGAAATAAATTAGATTTCTATGCACGCTTGATTCTTCCGTGCCCAGGAGCTGCTGCCCTAGATAATTTAGCTAAGCAATGGATTACAACGCCGTGAGCGCTTCTTTCTTCTGCCACATATGGTGGCACTAGATTTCAAATTAGAGGCAGTAAATTTTAAGATTTATCTCAATATACATCAGTATATCAATGGAAATGTGTTTTGTTTAACTTTCCTTCTATTTGGAATACAATGTTGCGCGTGCTTGTTTTGTCCCACGAGTGGTGGCACTAGCTTTCAAAAGAGATGCAGTGAAAATACCATGATATATCTCATCATATGAAGTTAAGCTATATATTTTGACGTCTTCAGCTTAATAATAAAGTGGATTACAATGGCGCACGTGCTTTTTTCATCCCCACAATGGTAGCACTAGCTTACATAATCCACGCTGTAAACTACTATGATGTATCTCGCTATCTAGTATCCCGGCCGCAGTGGCTGCATTTCGATGGAGGCGAAATGTTGAGGCCCGTGTGCTGTCCGATGTCAGTGCATGTTAAAGAACCCCAGGTGATCTAAATTTCCGGAGCCCTCCACTACGTCGTCTCGCATAATCACAGCTGGTTTTGGGACGTTAAACCCCACATAACAACTCGCTATCTAGAGTTAAAAGGTATTTTACTCATGTTTTTTCGAATTAGGAATAAATTCGATATCTATCACGCGCTTGTTTCTTTTTGCCACACTGGTGACACTCGATCTCAAAATAGAGGCAGTATATTTTAAGATACATCACAATCTACATCAGTATATATATATAGAAATCTACTTTATTCAATGTTTCTTCAACTTGGAATACAACGGATTACAATGTCTTGCGTGCTCTAGTTGTCCGCACGAGCGGTTGCACTAGCTTTCGAAATACATGCTGTAAAAATACTACCATGTACTTCGTTTCGTGTCAAAGGCAGATTTCTATGACGCACTTGACTGTTTCGCGGCGAGCAGCTGTTCCGCTAGATAATTTAGCTAAGCAATGGATTACAACGGCGTGAGCGCTAGTTCTTTTTTACCACGAATGGTGGCACTAGATTTCAAAATAGAGGCAGTAAATTTTAATATTTATCTCAATATACATCAGTATATAAATGGAAATGTGTTTTATTCAATGTTTCTTCAATTTGGAATACAACAGATTACAATTTCGCGCGTGCTCTTTTTGTCCCCATGACTGGTGGCACTAGCTTACAAAATACATGCTGTAAAATACTATGATGTATCTCGTTATGCAAAGTTAAAAGGTATTTTACTGATGTTTTTTTTGGAATTAGGAATAAATTACATTTATATGACGCGCTTGATTGTTTCGCAGCCAGGAGCTGTTCCGCTAGATAATTTAGGCAAGGAATGTATTACAATGGCGTGAGCGCTTGTTCTTTTTTGCCACAAATGGTTGCACTAGATCTCAAGTTAGAGGCAGTAAATTTTAAGATATATCTCAATATTCATCCGTATATAAATGGAAATGTGTTTTATTCAATGTTTCTTCAACTTCGAATACAACCAATTACAAAGTCGAGCGTTCTTGTTTTGTCCCCACGGGTGGCACTAGCTTACCAAATACATGCTGTAAAAATACTGATATGTCTCGTTATGCAAGGTTAGAAGGCATTTTACCTACGTTTTTTTAATTACGAATAAATTAAGTTTCTATGACGCCATTGAGTGTTCCGCGCCGAAGACCTGTAGCGCTATGTAATTTAGTTAAGCAATGGATTACAACGCCGTGAGCGCTTGTTCTTTTTTGCCATAAATGGCGGCACTATATTTTAAAATGGAGACAGTAAATTTTAATATTTATCTCAATATACATTAGTATATAAATGGAAATGTCTTTTATTCGATGTTTCTTTAATTTTTCCTACAGTGGATTACACTGTCGCGCGTGCTTGTTTTGTCTCCACGAGTGGTGGCACTGCTTTACGAAGTACATGCTGTAAAAATACTACGATGTGTTTCGTTATTCAAAGTTAAAACATATTTTACTTATGTTTTTTAACTAGGAATAAATTAGATTTCTATGGAGCAATTGATTGTTTTGTGCCCAAGAGCTGTTGCGTTAGATAATTTAGGTAAGCAATGGATTACAATGCCGTTAGCGCTTGTTCCCTTTTGCCACAAATCGTGGCACTAGATTTTAAATTAGAGGCAGTAAATTTTAAGATTTATCTCAATATACATCGGTATATAAATGAAACTGCGTTTTATTCAATCTTTCTTCAACTTGGAATACAATGCAGTACAAAGTTGAGCGTTCTTGTTTTGTCCCCACTGGTGGCACTAGCTTACCAAATACATGATGAAAAATACTGTGATATGTCTCGTTATGGAAAGTTAACGGAGTACTGACAGGAATTTTTAACATTCTAGTATTGTTGCTGGAAATAAATGCACTGGCGTGGAGAACCCTAAAATGAACATCGCGGTGCCTCTCAACGCAATGGATATATTTTTACTACGGCTCCCTTGAAAGCCCACTTTCGGTTTCGATTTTGAGAAAGCGGTGTCCTAGTGACATACCAACACAGTCGGACGTACGTCTGTCATGTGGGGACGGCAATTCGTGATGTTGTCGCTGCAACTCTGTCGGCTATGGTCAGTTCCACATGGGGCATGGAAATAACGATGATTTCACGGTCTTCCAGTGACTCTGACAATGATATCGGCGACTTTCAAGAGACTGTTCATGAGTTACCGTATTGTCCGTTGTGCTGGGGCTAGCTTGCAGATGCTTGTTGACGAAAACATTAAAATCAAACTAAAACACTTTACACGTGTTTCCTGGCTTCGGTGTGTAGAGAGCGTCCACAATGCATGACTTGGCAACGAAAAATGTCCCTTCTGCGCCGCCGCAAAATCGTGTCAGTGCTCCTTTAAAAGGTATTTTACTTATGTTTCAACGAATTAGGAATGAATTAGATATCTATGACGCACTTGCTTGTTTCGTGCCCAAGAGATGTTCTGTTGGATAACTTAGGTAAGCAGTGGATTACAATGGTGTCAGCGCTTGTTCTTTTTTGCCACAAGTGGTAGCACTATAGTTCAAATTAGAGGCAGTAAATTTTAACATTTATCTCATTATACATAAGTATATAAAGGGAAATGTGTTTTATTTATTGTTTCTCCAATTTGGAATACAACGGATTACAATGTCGCGCGTGCTCTTTTTGTCCCCATGACTGGTGGCACTAGCTTACAAAATACATGCTGTAAAAATATGTATCTCGTTATGCAATGTTGGAAAATATTTTACCTATGTTTTTTGAATTAGGAAAGCAATGGATTACAATGCCAACAGCGCTTGTTTTTTGCCACAAATTGTGGCCCTAGATTTCAATGTAGCGGCAGTAAATTTAAGATTTATCTCAATAGACATCAATATATCAATGGTAATGTGTTTTATTCAATGTTTCTTTTATTTAGAATACAATGGATTACAATGTCGCGCGTGCTTCTTTTGTCTCCACGAGTGGTGGCACTACATTACGAAGTACATGCTATAAAAATACTACGATGTGACTCGTTCTGCAAAGTTAAAAGGTATTTTACCTATGTTTTTTTAATTAGGAATAAATTAGAATTGTGTGATGCGCTTGATTTTTTCGCGCCGCAGAGCTGTTGCGCTAGATAATTTGGGTAAGCAGTGGATTACAACGCCGTGACTGCTTGTTCTTTTTGCCACAAATAGTGCCACTATATTTCAGAAGAGAGGCAGTAAGTTTTAAGATTTATCTCACTATACATTAGTATATGAATAGCTATGTGTTTTAGTCAATGTTTCTTTAATTTGGAATACAATGGATTACAAAGTCGCGCCTGCTTGCTTTGTCCCACCCGTGGTGGAAGTAGCTTTCGAAACAGGTGCAGTGAAAATACTATGATGTGTCTCCATATATGAAGTAAAGCTATATTTCTTGAGTGTTTCAGCTCAATTATACAGTTGATTAGAATGGCGCAAGTTCTCGTTACACCTCCACAAGTGGTAACACTAGCTTACAAAATACACGCTGTAAAAATACTACAATGTATCTCGCTATGCAAAGTGAAAAGGTATATTATTTATGTTTTTGTTATTAGTAATAAATTAGATATCTATGAGGTGCTTGGTTCGTGCTGAAGAGATGTTGCGCTAGAAAAATTAGGTAAACAATGGATTAGAACGCCGTTAGCGCTTGTTCCCTTTTGCCACAAATCGTGGCACTAGATTTCAGATTAGAGGGAGTAAAATTTAAGATTTACCTTAATATACATCACTATATAAATGGAAATGCGTTTTATTCAATGTTTCCTTAACTTGGAATACAATGGATTGCAAATTCCAGCGTTCTTGTTTTCTCCCCACGGGTGGCATTAGCTTACCAAATACATGCTGTAAAAACACTATGATATGTTGCGTTATGCAAAGTTAAAAGGTACTTTATTTACGTTTTTTCGAATTAGGAATAAATCAGACTTCTATGACGGGCTTGATTGCTTCGTGCCCAAGAGCTGTTGCGCTAGATAATTTAGGTAAGCAATGCATTACAACGCCATGAGCGCTTGTTTTTTGCCACAAATGACGCCACTGGATTTCAAAATAGAGGCAATAAATTTTAAGATATATCTCAATATAAATCAGTATATCAATGGAAATGTGTTTTACTCAATGTTTCTTCAATGTGGAATACAATGGATTACAATGTCGCACGTGCTTGTTTTGTCTCCACGAATGGTGGCACTATATTACGAAGTACATGCTGTAAGAATACTACGACGTGTCTCGTTATGCAAAGTTAAAGGTATTTTACGTGTGTTTTTTTGTATTAGGAATAAATTAGATTTCTATGGGGCGCTTGATTGTTTCGCAGCGAGGAGCTGTTCGGCTAGATAATTTAGGTAAGCAATGGATTACAACGGCGTGAGCGGTTGTTCTTTTTTGCTAGAAATGGTGGTACCATATTTCAAATTAGAGGGAGTAAATATTAAAATTTGTCTCGGTATACATGAGTATATCAATGAAAATGTGTTTTATTCAATGTTTATTCAATTTGGAATGCAATGGATTACGATGTCGCGTGTGCTTGTTTTGTCCCGAGTGATTGCACTAGCTCGCAAAATAGAGGCAGTGCTAATAGAATGATGTATCCCGCTATCTAAAGTTATATTATAATTTGCTTAATGTTTCTTCAGATTAGAATACATAGATATCTATGACGCACTTGATTGTTTTTTCCTAAGATCTGTACCATTAGCTTTCAGAACAGAGGCATTGAAAATATCATGATGTATTTCAATTTAATGCTAAAATTCATTTATTCTGTTCGTGATTTAGGAATACAGTGGACGGCATGCCGTGCCTACTTGTTTGCCTGCAAATGGTAGTGCATGCTAGCTTTCAAAGCAGATGCGTTGAAAATACTATGGTACATCGCAATATATAAAGTTAAAATGTGTTTTACTGAATGTTTCTTCAATTTTGTAATAGAAGTATTATGATGCCGCACGCGCTTGCGTTGTGCCGCTAGTGGCGGCAGTAGCTTGTAAAACAGACGAAGTGAAAATATTTCGGTGAATCTCAATCTATAAGGTGTGAATGTATTTAATAGAATGTTTCTTCAGTGTTGGAATGCAATGAATTACAATATAGCACGTAATTTTTTGTCCCCCGAATGGTGGCACTAGCTTTCAAGACAGACGCAGTGAAAATACTCTCATGTATCTCGATATACAATGTGAAAACTTATTTCATTGAATGTTTCTTCAATTTAGGAATACAGTGGATTACAATTTCGTGCATGCTTGCTTTATGCCCACGAGTAGTAGCAATAGATTTCAATACAGACACAGCGAGAACACTTGATTTATTTCAATATATAAAGTTAAAGGGCCACTAAACAGGCTCCTACTTTTCGTCAAAGCCGCCCAAACAAGCTAACTCAATCATAGAGAAGGTTGCGGCGATCACATTCTGCGAATATGACAGCGCTGCGCGCCACACAGACGCCGTATTTCAAAAAACAATTCGCGCGCTTCTTTCCGGCGACTGACCAGTCGCGCTCGCATCCTAGGTGTCGTCATGTCGTACCGCGAACAACTTTGCGTAGTCGTATCTCGTTGATTGGTCGAAACGTCTATTGTCAGATCCCCTGGCCATCCCACCGGCGTGAGCGCAGGAGCAACCCAACGTTTCTAGAACGGGAGCAACCGGTTCCGCAGCGCAAGCGTCAATGACGTCAAATGATCACGTCAGGTCACGTGTCAAAAGTGGGCGGAGTCTCGACGGCGCGCCGCCCCTACCCTCTCCTCAGCAGAGAAGGGTGGGGAGGCCAACCTAGAAAACGAAACCGGCGCAAGCGGTCACTTAAACCCGTGTAACTTCTCTATTATTGCACCTATTCGCAAAATTCTTGCGGGAGCATGTTCACACCGCACAGGAGCGCAGTTATATCTTTAAAACAAATTTTGGACCTCGGGGTTGTTTAGGGGCCCTTTAAAGTGTGTTCCTTGCATTTTTCATGAATTTAGAATACAATGGATTAAAATGTCGTGCGTGCTTGTTTCGCGCAAATGACGGCACTAGGTTTCCCAAGAGGCGAAGTGAAAATATTTGATGTACCTGAAATGTAAAGTGAAATTCATTTTATTTAATGTTTTAACGAATGCTATGTATTACAGCGCCATGTGTGCTTGCATGTCCCCACAAGCGGTGGCACTAGCTTTCAAAATAGATACAATGAAAATGCTATGATGTACGTGTATGTATAAAGTGAAACTGTAATGGAGTGAATATTTCGTAAAATAATTTAGGGATATAATGATTTACACTTCCACGCGGGCTTCTTTCATCCTTAGAAGTGTTGGCGCTAGTTTTCAAAATACACACAGCGAACTGTCGTGGTGTATTTCAATATATGAAGTGAAACTAAGTTTATGGAAGCTTTCAGTTTAGCAATACAATGAAATACAATGCCGCTCGAGCTCGTTTCGTCCCCTGAAGTGGTGGCGCTAGCTTTCAAAATACACGCAGTGAAAACACTGTGATCCCGTCTCATCGTGTCACTGTGAGTGCGCCTACATTACTGTGATAATGTACCTCATTATGCAAAGTCAAAATGTATTTTATTTAATGTCACTTTCATTAGGAATACGTTAGATTGCAATGCCACACATTGTTTTGTCCCCACTAGCAGTGGCACTAGCTTTCAAAACAGACGTAGTAAAAAACTGATCTATCCCATTAGATAAAGTTAAAATGTATTTCATTGAATGTTTCTTGGGATAAGGAATACAATGGATTACATTAACGCGCTTGATTGTTTCGCGCACAAGAGCGGTGGCGCTAGCTTTCAAAGTAGATGCAGAATTGAATTATAGAGGTGCAGTAGATGCTTGCGAGAGTATTGAAAAGAAGCGTTGAAGTGTTCACTACACCTTGCTGGGAGATGTAAAATTCAGTTTTATGATAAGAATTGGTGAAAAATAAGGCTTTGCTTCTCTTTTTTATCAGCTGATAATTGCTTCCGCCCACTTGCTTGAAGGCTGCTGTTTTTCAACAGCTTAATAGATTGAACTGCTCCGCTCCATGGAAAGCAAGCTTGTCAAAAGGAGATCGCTCTATTGTCTTGTGTTGGCGGGCCAATCTCTTTTCCGCAAGAAGTCTTCTTCCTTACAAGGCTTTGAGGTGCCCGTATGACAGGTGTGCATCTCCTTCTCAACGAGTATTTGTCTATATCATCTTCTTCTTGATATGTGAATGGATTTTCTGTTAGTGGCGAAACTCCAACAGTGGTGATCACCATCAAATTATATTCCTTATAAACAGCGTAAACTGAGGCCAAATTGAAATAATAATCTCGAATGTTGAGGCTAGCGAGAACGCGCATGAGTCTCTTTACATGAGACGTCTATGAAAACGTCACACCAGCGGGACCTTTTTTCGTGACTACCCTTTAGGTGCCGGGACTGGTAAATTCACAGTCAGATGTAGAGGAAGTTGGGTAGGAAGGGACAGTCGCAGCGATGTAGGGGACGTCAGAGGAGCAGTGGCGGACATCTTGGCTGGTAGATATGCGCGCTAAATAATCAAACATATAGGCAGCAACAGCGCCCCTCAGAGAATATTTGCCTGCGAAAGGAAGCGTAACACAAGGCACTATCACAGCAATACATATGTTCTGCTACTATTCGGTATACATTTGTGACAATTTTCTCAATCCCATAGGCACGAAAACCTTGATCCTACTCGAAACAGTTGGACTGAGTGCCAAACAATTCGTCACGGGCAATTTCCTCGTTGGATGCTTCGCATGAGAGTGATTCCCACAGCGCCTGAGATCTGCAGGACCTTTTTTTTCTTGATTGTTTCCCCACTTTACACATTGCTACGAAAAGATAAATTTATACGCATATTCTTTTAAATTATATTTCATTATCTATTGTTTCCAACTTGTATACTTTCATTTGCATGTACCTGCAGTTTATTTATTTATTTATTTATTTATTTATTTATTTATTTATACACCACTACTAGCGTCTAGATGAGGCTGTAAGATGTAGCAGGCAGAAACAAGCACAAAACGAAGATTACACATCAAGGTACAGCAATCGTGTCAAATGAATGAAAAAATGACAAAGAAAGGAAAAAACTCCTGAAAAGCGAGATACAAGGCATAGACGCTACTTTTCAAGCACCGGTATGCTCAAATCATTCCAAAAAGAAAGACGCATAGACATTTTACATCAAACAACGGGGTTAAATAAACAGATTAGAATGCACTCTCGAACAAGCACAGTAAGCGCGAGGCAACTACGTTTAAAACTATAACTGTTATAAATGATTGTTAAAGCGATCGCAACTGAGGAGCTTGTACAAAATTGTTCCATTGCATCCCCCTATTAATGCCCTGGCACTCATGGTACTCGTATAAATAAATATATTAATAAATAAATAAATATTTGATATTGGCACAACCCTACATTTACGAGTCAGCGTCCTTCTTGTCACGTTAGGCCCTCTCCTGGCTTTTTGTTCCTCGTTGGCTCCAGCCTACTCCCTACTATAATAAATAATCGTCTTTCCTAACCTCAAACTCGTAACCCTGCATATCTCTCGAAGGAAACAATTTTACAGGTTTAAGACTTGTGGCGCCATCTCAGCGGAATAATGCAAGAGAGCTCGCAGCGTAGTTTGCCACGCGAAAGGTAGATGGCGCAGCTGGTTTACTCGCGCAAAAAGACAGGCAAAGTTTGTTCTAAAGCGCCCAGGTATTTCTTCCTCTTTAGTGTGGCAACAACGGGAACCACAGTGTGATATCACAGTCGTTGGAATAATATTCGCGTGCTGGCCAAGGGCATGAATCACGAAACTTCTCTTTCTTAGTAATTTTTTTTATTTGTAGGCACGATTTTCAACAATATGCCAAGCTGCAGGAGGCTGGAATATTCTGGAAACCATCTTAGCGTAAGATGAATTTTTGTGAATACATGTCACTGATTTTGTCTGGCCTGGCGTTAACGTAGACCTGTCACGTCCAAGCGCTGCGGCTGCGAAGCACTTGACGCGGCGTGAAATAACGTGCCGTGTTGATTGAGTTGGTGCACTCCTTTACAAAACATCTCTTTTTCTTGACTCTTATTTCCTCCTCGGAACGAGAGCGCAAAATCAGAGGCGGAGTTTCAGATTTCCTGACAGTGACGTCCTGAAGGCAGTGACGTCAAAAACACAGGGTAGCCCGCCATGGGAATCCGCTAATAAGCTTTAAAATTCGTTTTTAGGAAAACTGAATGACTTGCAGCTGCCCGGCTTGGCACGTATTATTAGAGGGATGATGAGAACATGCACTGCAAATTTTATTGAGATCCCTGGACACTGAAAATTCGCCGCAGTTGAACTTCAAATGACGTTTCGGCGCCAGCCTGTGGTACTCTAGCTCCTATGCGTGTAAACGTAGGATGTGACTGAATCCCAAACTACATCTTTCTATCTTTATTTACAGCGGATTTCGATTACGGTGGGCACGAAACGAAAGAAAGAAAGAAAGAAAGAAAGAAAGAAAGAAAGAAAGAAAGAAAGAAAGAAAGAAAGAAAGAAAGAAAGAAAGTTAAGGGCCATGTACTTACGTGCTCACTAAAAAACCGCAGGTGGTAAAAATTACTCGGGAGCCCTACACTGCGGCGAGTTCCTCATAATCATTGCTGGTTTTGGCCCGTAAAAACCCGTCATTTTTTATTCTTATTACATACGTGACGTATGTATATACACGGTGACTCTGGCTTGTAGTCATGTGATTGTCTCATCATTTCGTCATGAGCCATTTGGTGTCATTCGCGTTCCCGCTGGACTACAGAACGTTTAGATTTATTGGTCCTTTAATTCATTCATAAAACCTGGCAACAACGCAGGAGCAGCAGGCCACCATGTACACCGTCGTCCAAGGGTTGCGCCTCGCATTCGATTCGATGGCCATGGACTTTCGAGACCACGCGCCCAACTACGGCGTGTTCAGCGCTTACTGGCCCGAAGCGACGCGCATTTCTTCATGCGCTACTGCCTGCTTTGGTGCAGCGCTGCGCAGCGGCCCAGTCCGCTCACGCCGCGTGAGATGTGCCTGCTGCCCGTGCACAACATGCCGGAGTTCGCCGAAGCGTTCGGGTGCCTTCAAAGCGCGCGTTACGTCAAGGGACATTGCCGAATGTAGAGTTGCTCTGTGAAAGTGGACGAGATGGCCGGTTTCGACTCATGTCTATGTGGTTTCCATTGATCGATGCGTTCTTTATGAGCTGTAGATACTTTGACAAAGTTTGTGCTGTGCACTTCTTTCCTGTTATTTTTCCCATTCTATACTTCGCGGGCGAACATATCTATGTTCATCCAATTTCTCGTGTCTTGCTACCATTAGGAGATTTACTTTGTCATTTTTTTTCTTTCGCTCCGCGTGGTCGCGTAGATTTCAATTTTCATGGCGTGTTGGCCTATATGAGGCTCGCTATGTTTAGAAAGCCTTCGTTTGGCTCAACGACTTGCTAAGGTTACGCATTTTGTCGTCTGTAGCACTGAGCTGTTTATTCCAAGTTTAAATGAGTTTTGAAATCCTGACTGTCAACAATTCACCGACGACATGACTTTCTGTCACCTTAATTCTGGGGCCAACGCAATGAGAGCGGGGTTTCGTGAAGGACAAAATCATTCACGCTGTCGTCATTGATGGCGTATGCATGATCACAGTTATCTTGATGTTCAAAAGTAGCAGACACTGATCAGGGACGTGTCACCAATCTTTTGACACCGACCTGTATACGATAACCTGAGAAAACCGAGATCTAAGCGGACCATATTTGTTTCTATGGGGCGACTTCGTCCTCTTGCAACGATAACTCCACTCCTTGAAAGGAACTAGAGTCAACTTAAAAAGTCATCAATAGGCGCTGGGCTATAGACCGGGAAGTTTACCTGGTAAGACCCGCGACTATAAAGCGCGAGTCCAGGTGACATATACATGGCAGCATGCCCATCTTAGCCATCGCAAGACTTGCTGTTTTGAGAGTAAAGTTGATCTGCTGCTATCCCTCTGGCTTCTCGGTTGACGCAGCTATAAGCCGCACTTCGCCCAACGTCGCTTAAGGTAGCCGTAATTTGTCAGGCGTCTTAGGAAACTGTTCAAGCTAGCCGTACTTTGTCAGGCATCATGCAATACCGCGTGACATATGCGTTACGTGATTTTGGCGGAAACCTGTCACGTGACATTGCGTTACGTGATGTTGGTCGAAACGTGCCACGTGGATTTCATTACGTGATTTTGGCGGGAACAAGTGGCGTGACACTGCGTTACGTGGTTTTGGCATGAACGTACCACGTGGCACCGCGTTACGTGAATTGGGGTATCATTCGACATTTTCCCGCCAAAATCATATAAGGCAATGTCACGTGGCACGTTCCCGCCAAAATGTCGCGCGGCTATCGTAGAGAAACATACTACGTAAAGAGTGGCCACAAGGGCCGTTTCGCGGCCGAGCAGTTGAGGGTCTGACCACCGACCAGATGGCGTAGCGATGGCCGCTGCCACTTCGCTTCAAAGATAGACAACTTATCATGCCTCCAGCGGGCTGCATCGACGTGTCACATTTCTATGACGTCCTTTCTGTGGCGTCCCATCTCCATAGAAACGTTGATGCTGCGCCGCCTGCTCAGGTCATGTGCCGCTTGTGCCGCTGGTTACGCCCACCTCGCCGAGCTTTTCAGAAACAAGCCGGTTCGCTGCTGCAGTGAGTTGCTTCCTTTTGTCTGCACAAATAATCTGCAGTTTCTTGCGTTCAACACCGTTAAAGAGGTGTTTGTCGACGCTGGTGGAGTGTATTTTGTGTGCGTAGAATACAATATGTGCTTCGGCGCCCGCCGGAGCTTGTTCGTAAGCGTGGGTTGCACTTGACGCGTTGCTGTCATTGCTTGACCATTCTTGTTATGGTTCACACGGATGTTTGAGACCAAGTAGACGCAGCGCCTCTCCACTTTTTTTTTTCTGTTGTTCTTCACTTGGTCTTCTACGCTTTACCTTTCATATTTCTTGCTCTCCCCTTTGTAATATGATGTACATCATCAAATGTGTGATTAGGTGTGTTTTTTGTACATTTGCCATGTAAACAATGAAAAATAAAAGACTTTCTACCATGCCACCACTGCTTCCTGTTGTGTGTAATTCAAAAAGCCGTAAACAGTAAAAACCATTAGAACAACGACAGCTCTGATCGCATAATTTTATGCTTTTCGCATGATAAAATTTCTTTTTCATGAATACATCGATGATCTTGTGGGTTTTTTAGTAAAAATGTTGTTATCCACTACTTTATGCGTCTGTATATGGGAAAAGTGCAACACTGAAGCTTCACTAGAGACGACGTGGTTGAACATTCGAACAGCTAGGGTCCAAAGCGCTGCTGTGGAGAGCGAAACCAAAATAGAGCTAAACCAGGCGTACCAAATCTCGGAAGACAATATTGGCGGTCTGACCAGCCGCTGGTCGCGCTGGTAGTAGCTGGGCCGCAGGGCCCTACGGGATTGTCCGCTCTTTACGAAAGTATATGCTTCTCTATGCGGCTATCAAGTGACTGGCTTATAGCGTAGCGCAGAAACTGACAAGGACTTGCCCCGCCACGGTGGTCTATAGTGGCTATGGTACTCGGCTGCTGATCCGAGTGTCGCGGCATCGAATCCCGGCCGCGGCGGCTGCATTTCGAAGGAGACGAAATGTTGAGGCCCGTGTGCTGTGCCATGTCAGTGCACTTTAAGAACCCCAGGTGGTCGAAATTTCCGGAGCCCTCCACTACGGCGTCTCTCATAATCAGAGCTGGTTTTGGGACGTTAAACTCCACAAAACAAACTGACAAGGACAAAGGATGAAGAAAGAGACAAACGCAGGAACATGAACGTGAACCAACAAGCCCATATTGGTGCCCTTGTCGTCTGTCAAGTGACCCGTTTCAATAAACGATCGACCAGCTTCGCTGTGATCTGGCTTTTTGCGACCTAGCGGAAGCTGCGTACTTTTGTTTTTCTTTCATGCGAACGCTAGTACATTCTATCGACTGTCCAGTATATAGACAGACAGCCCCGAAATAAAAATACGCATTAGGACGTTCTCGCCGGGAACGGTGAGGACGACCACTGCGAACCCTGTAGATTCCCGTGGGACTCCTAGCTACATACGGTTCTTCTTTGATTCGGCGATCCTGAGCGCTCGACGCCCTGCCAGTTTTGTGGGAAAGCTTAGTCGATTAGGCGATCGATAACAGGCCCAGCCGGAATACTCGAGTCTGTTCGCGTAGTTCTCACGTAACGGCCGCAGTGATACCAGCCGAGAAATGGCCCGAAACTTATCGTTACCTCTTCATTGTTTCGCTTAAAAGGACAAACATTCTGACCGCGTACTCGGACTTGAGGTCGGCGTATTCGCACGGCCGTTCTCGCATTATTTTGCATTCGCAAGAAGTTATCAATAGCTAGGCATATAAAAAAGGAAGTAGCTGACCTCAGCCCGTTCTTATTTTATTCCTGTATTGAACGACACGGTTATCACAGAGGATTTCCCCTTTTTTTCCTTTTTTCTTTTTGGCTTTGAGTAAAAAAATCCTGCTCATCCTTTAGTGTACTTCAATTATTAATAAAGATGCGCCGATGAGCAGGAAGGGAGGCATGCAGGAAGTTATTAGGTTGGAGATCGGCATAATTCACCAGGGCACCAGGATGACTTCAGAGTGACGTATAGCTCGGATTGGTGCACTTTGGTGGTGGGCAGATCATTTGAAACTTGCGCTATTTTTTGCAGAACCGTAGAGTGTAAGGTGTTGGACAAACACAGTGCAGTCAACAGCAAAAGTTTACGGGACGCGAGACTCTCAAAAAATTGATATTTCCGCGAGGCCTAACAACATATCCTCGAATTAGGTGTTCCAGCCTGTACGCTGGAAAAATTTCTGCCCATTGAAGCGTTCATTTGGAGGCTATGTCCCAAGGGTAACCCTGGAATATAGGTTTTTAGAGAGTTTCGCATCTCGTAAACTTTTGCTGTTGGGTGTAAACACAGCCTGGTAATGTCTAAAGACACCACCGATCTCAAATTCACCTATGGAATCAAAACTACTCGCAAGCAACCAGGCGCTGCATTTGTGACGTCCGCAGCAATCGGTCGCTACCACCCATCGAGTCCACATGTCGAAAGAAACTCTTCACGGCTGCTCGCTGTGTATCGGCACTTGCATGCCCTAACAGCCAGGCCTTTCGAATACACCCGAGACGCAGGTCGACCAGAGTGATTTTGACGACCCCGTTTGATGTACCAAGACGGGGCGGGTAGCACAAACGCTAAATTTCAGTGTTGTTGAGGTGTGTTGCATTTGCGTTGGACAAGTCTGTGTTGGACCTTACACCTTCCTGGCCTCTCTCTTGTTGGCCCACAAAATGCGATGCGAATCGTTGCATGTAATGTCCATTTCACAGAAGCGTGGGCCGTCTCTGCTTCGTAGACTGCTTGCATACTTTTGACAGTTGTATGGCTACTTTCTGGGCTTCTCGATAACGTTAAGATAACGTTACGGATAGAAACCTGAAACATCGGTATCCACAAATTGAGAAGACAATTGCGAATGTGCATTCAATGTACACAAAACTGCCACCGCATTCACAAAAGTATTCTACAGGAGAAGCCTCCTTGAGAAAAACATACTAATCTATCCTGACGCTAGACATGCCACTAGCGAAGCCATTTGATCATTTATTTACAAATGGACTTACTCTTCTTTGTGAAAAATGGTGCTATACGTGTCAAATACAATTAGTAAGTAATAAACTTTTCCTTTTAGGCAGGATGATCGAACATGCGTGGATATTTCTTGGTTTTTCGTTACACTTGGGGACTGATTGATTGATTTCAGGGGTTTTGCGTCCCAAAACCAGCTTTGATTATGGGAGACGCCGTAGTGGAGGGCTCGGGAAATTTTGACCACCTGGGGTTCTTTAACGTGCACTGACAACGTACAGTACACGGGCCCCAGCATTTCGCCTCCATCAAAATGCAGCCGCCGCGGCTGGGATTCGATCCCGTGACCCTCGGATCAGCAGCCGAGTACCTTACCCACTGGACCACCGTGGCGGGGCACACTTAAGGAATTGGCGCTTATCGCCGAAAGTGGAGCCACGCTTGTCATTTTTTCCCGACTTTCAGGGCCGAGTTAAAAATATTATTGCTTTTTTTGGGTGGTACAAGCATGTTCGTTTCCGTCAATGTAAAGAACAATCTCATTTTCACCACTACCTAAAAAGAAGAAAGAGATTTCCGAGCGGTAGACAGTCCCTTTATGCCCTTGATGTCCCTTTAATAATACGTCTTAGACCGCTTCTGCGGAAACGCCCTTTAAAAGTAGTTCCACCAGCGCTCCCTCTTAGCATCATTCCCCAACCCGCCACTCAGCTATTTCTGTGCTCCACTTTCAAAAAGACGAGAACAGAAAAAAGAAGACAAGGAATAAAGGGGACATTTGCGCTGATCCGTGAATAAACGATAAATCACACGTGAAGAACGTCGCTACGCGAAACCGGTGACGAGACGACGCGCGCTACGACGCGACGCTAACATGTATGCACACAAAGCGATTCAAGCGAAGCAACGTCAAAAGACGGCGTAAAAATCGCATACGCGTTTCAGCGCGACCCGAGTGCGCGTCCGCTCTGCGGCAGCGATGCGTGCAAATTGGTCCACTTCTGAGACTTCCTCTGCCCAATGCATCACGCAGATGCATCTTGTCTCCTGGTACACACAGCCTCTCAAAAGTCGATTGGCGGGCCATCTGTGGGAATTTCTGGTCCCAGTTCAGTAACTGCGCTTCATTTCTCATTCTACTAAGTGTCCTCTTTATGACGTACGCTTACCACATTTTCAAAAGATAGTCTTTCTCGGGCTGCCTAAACGATAAAAACTTTGTCTAGAAGAACGGGCACTTGGGCGGGTTGATTATGATTAATAATTAAACCGCGCAAAATCAGCGGTTATAAGTATGTCTGCCCTTTCAACAAAACACCAGTTGCGAGTTAGCGCGCGTCTTGTGTCTTTCCTTCGTGCTGTGTTCTTGCGCTGTTTAATTATGGAGGACTTCTTTCTTCTTGCTGTCTGTCTGTCTGTCTCAGTCAATTCAACCGGGCGGCCAAAACCAACTGCGCTACTAGCACTGGTTACACGGAGTCATACACGTCAACATTATACAGCGAAAAGGAAACCTCGGGCCCATTTGAAGCAAAATGTGCGAACATACCATAATCTGCAGCGTTCATTTAATTAGGAATACACATTGGACTGGCCTTTACATTCCTAAATGAAAAATCAATGCCTTTGATATGGTATCGTAGAGACGCTACGTGTTCAGTAGCTCCCAGCAGATGGCGCGAGAGCAGGACGAACGAGAGAAATTTGAATTGAATTCAGCAAAACCTTCATTGTATCCATCATGGGAGGAGTGGGAGGGGGACAACGTGAGGGGCGAGATGGGGGAGAGGAGAGAGAGGGTGTTACCTATTAGGGGCGGCAAAAGACAATCGTCTTCTGTAGCGGAGCAGGCAGATATGCGGCCGACATTTCTTTTTATTTGTGTGCCTAAATTTTCGACTTCGATGTTTAAATAGCTAACCATAACCCGTAACCTTAATTTGAATTCGCAACGTACCTATTTTGCCAAAACTATACCCACCATGGACCAAATTACCGAGCCGATTTTCGTCCGGAATATGAAATTGGGCATGGCGGACCAAATTTCGCATTTGTGGATTTGTGCTGGACTTGTCGACTTCAATTTGCGAAGTGCATTACAATAGTCTCAGGTCGTTCAGCAAGTTTGTGTTCCGCGCAGGACAATAGTAATGTCACAGCACCGTGCATCTTACTTAACTTGACCTTCAGGGTCAAATACAAAACAGAGGAAAATATTAATGTGTCTCGGTAACGCGTTAGCTATGTGCTGAGCTCGAACTCACCGGTTCAATTTTCTACCGTACCAGTGCATTTATTTCCAAAAGTGTCCTTACTCAACACGCAAGCAAATCACTGGTCCCTTGTTACAATAAGAAATACACGGACCAGGAAGACACGGTACAGAGTGCTGTGTCCTGTGCCGTGACACCCCCCGGATAGGATAAAGTGTCCGAACAATGGCATTTCGTCTCGCTTCCGAAGAATTCTGCCCTCGATAGCCTCGTAGCCTTGGCTCTGCTGAACGGAACTAGGGAAATTGAGTATAGACATTTTATCGTCAAAGGGTAAAAGCACCGACCACGAAATAAAAACAAAACAAGACGTTTCGGCACCCGCATGTGTGTGGACAAGGCTCCCGTGCGAGTGCCGAAACGTCGTGTTTTCTTTTTATTTTGTGGTCGGCGCTTTTGCCTTTTACCCGACTAGACGGGATTCCGTCTAACCTTGGACTTCATAGGCGTTTTAGCGCTGTCGAGTTTCGTTACCACCGACGCTCGACGATCGTATTCAGCTTGCCATGAGCCCGTTAATGCTCTCGCCTTAAAAGTTATTTGATATCTGAAGATTCAAATTTATTCAGGTTATAGCACATCTAATGAATGCGTTTGCACCTGTTTATAATGATCAACAGCATGAACGAAAAGCACACAAGGCGAACGTATTTCGGACAGCCATGCGAAACAAAGAATTGCAGGGACAAAGAAATGTCAAACTACTACAAAATGATCAAGACGTATCATCGTGTTTCCTCCAACAATAATAACCAAGGCTTATTCCACCCTTGAGGAATCAAACCTTTTCGTAGTAAACACCAAGCTACGTGCCACTCACACTTGCAAGCGCAGAGGCTTTGTGCACGTCTTTCCTGGGTAGTAGTGTAGCGCGTTTGGTATGTATCCTTGTCGTTAGTAAATCGAAGGTGGCAGGTGGTTAGTAAGTCGCAGGCGTTCAATTTTTCCTTCAACGCTTAAAGTATTCGATCTTGCGAACCATGGCATTGCATGCGGTATTTCATTGTTGTGCATGCTTCGGCGTTATACAATAATGCTGCATACAACTGAATAATCTCACCGCCACTCCTGCTGGGCTGTGACGTCACCTACGGTTGCAGCTATAAAATAGGATCGTCACGACTCAAAAACCGGCTGGCGATGAAGGACCAGTGTAGCTTCGCAGCGCAACTGTCCATGCATGAATCTCGGGATAACATAGAAAATGAAAAATAGAAATACTATTCATACTTTTCATACCTGACTGTCTCTTTTACGCATACACACGCTCTGAGCCACGCCTCGTCTAGACATCAAATCATGCGCAATCTGTTTGCGCCTAAATGTGGCGTCACCCTAGCCCCCAGTCTAGCCTTTGATTTCACATCGACTCGCCAGCGCAGCTGATACTAGTCAACGTTTCCAATCTTCACTGCACTAGCGATTTGTGAAAGAGTTCGCCGAACTTAGCGTATTCAGAGGCGTCGCATGCGCTTCTGTTTTCTTGTTTCTTTTTTCTCGTGATATTCAAGGAGGGCGCATTCTGCACCCGAAATGAGGTGCGTACGTGACAGCGGTCGCATCAGTAAGAAATGAATGCGCCGAATCACTGCGCTTGAACTTGAGCAAACGGCGAAAGGAAATAAAAACCACAAAATCTCCCCCAACTTGACGACGCAGTGGCCCGTCCTTGCCCCGAACCTTGATGACACACATTTCAGGGTCGGTTGCTTGCGCGCATGTCAGATGATTCTCGAAGGTGAAGGCTTTTTTCAAAACGACGCACATCACGTTTTATATCTTCGATTTTTTTTTCTATATATGTATACGAATCCCAAGATGACGGACCAGTTGCTCGTGTTGAAGGGAAAGAAATTCTCAAAATCTTGATTACTGTATTGTCGTCTTGGAATCTATTTACTTCTGCTAGCCGTGCATACTCATCACACTATTTTTCTCAAAACCACTTCGTAGGCTTCCTTTTGTATTGAGTGCATTTCGATGGAGGCGAAGTGTTGAGGGCCGTGTGCTGTGCGTTGTCAGTGCACGTTAAAAAACCCCAGGTGAACAAATATTCCGGAGCCCTCCACTAAGGCGTCTGCATAATCACAGCTGGTTTAGGACGTAAAACTCCAGGAATCAATCATCAATCCCTTTTCTATTCAACATAATGCAGAATAACACGAAATGGCCGTACCAGTTCACCAGGAGCGTGCACAGGCAAAAATAGAAAGAACCAAGCCATCTATGATGGAAAGATAACAGCGGGAGACAACTCGATCAAGTCGATAAGACGTGGAACGTCAGCTGCAGCTTTTTCTCATTGCGTCTCATTCACGAAGAGAGACAAATACCTCGCTTGAAACGCAGGTTGCAGTCGGCGGTTAATGCGGCCCATCTGTATTCTATGTGACACTCTGTGCATCTTTGATATCAGTCTATGCTTGGCTTCCCCCACCGCAAAGGAAACAGATATGTAACCAGGAGGCCGAAAGTGGACCGAACCATGCTGGTGATAAGGGACGCCTACAGTAAGCTCGGCAAATAGGTCAAGGATAAGTTCAAAGGCGACGTGGTGGAAACCGCTGAAAAAAAAAGGAACACAATCGTCTTCCAAAAAATGTGACACCACGGTGTGGCATCTTCTCCGGAATGCACCATGTTGTCGTCCTTGAACTGGATTCCGAATCTCTCCCGCAATTTAGGATGCGGATATATAGATAACACGTTCACCTCCTAATCACGTAGGTCACTGAAGCTATTTATATACCTTGCGATATTCGACCGATGAGTTCGACGTGTCTGTACAGTATGCGATAAGGCTGGGAAACCTGCGAGTTCTCCAAAAGCGAACGTAATGAAAGGCAGAGAAAGTGGCACCCTTGACATCTCAAAGCAACTATAACCAATAAGTGGGTCAAGTACATCACTCTTCAATATCGGATGACCAGGTGGCTGGCAGACTGCAGCCCAGCGGTGCATAAAACAAAGCCTATAGAGGCACTTTCTTGCATTAAATGCAAAAGCATAGTATCTCTGGGTGCGAATATTTATTTATTTATTTATTTATTTATTTATTTATTTATTTATTTATTTATTTATTTCACTCGCTCACCCACACACTCACTGCACGAGTCCGCAAGCGAATTTCCATGGGGAATGTGACGTCGGCGTGTTGCTGTCCTGTTTTTCTGCTGCAGTGTGACACTTGCTCAAGCTCCATCGTATGCGTAGAGTTTCGAAAGAAATAGAAGAAAACGTGTTTTGGTAGCAGTTGCATGTGAGATTCAGGTGGGGGCACCCTTTCACAGACACTTGACATGAGCCAACGCAAACATGGCAACACCGTCTCTGCATGCCTAACGTACGTAACTCATGGATCAACGTGGTTGCATATATCTTTATAGTGGCTTCAAGGACTTATACGACGCTTTGACTGAAAAACATGTTTGTGCATCGTTAACGTCCTTGATTTCTGTCATAATACATACACGCTGCAGAATAATCATAGCCTAGTAATATGTGCAGGAGCGTAGACAGGCGCACGAATGGAAGGATGCACTACAAAACAGTCATCATTGTACATGGCGCGTTAATTTCTGCAAATGTATCTTCAGTTAGGAGCAACGCTTCCTAAGAGGAGCCAAATAAGTGCATACAAAATTGTAGCATTTGCAATAATTGAACGGTATCGTGAGTGACTTCCTTCAGCTCAAGCTGATGATGCGGCACAGCCATACGCATTACGCTATTCGGCGTCATTAACATCATTATCATTTAAAACAATGGCGCCAGGTGAAACTCTCCAAATTGTGCTGTATAGAGACCATTGCTTCACACATCCTTTACTTTTACATTAAGAACACTATTCCTTCTCAACGGACATGAGAAAGTGGGGTGGTAATAGAAAAAGCAAATAACTGCAAAATTTGGCATTACAAATTTACCGTGGGTGCCTCCTATGCCACCAAATTTAGATCTGCCGAAGATTTTCCCGTCTGCTTCTGCGCATGAATAGAAGGCGCCTGGGCCCAAGCAATACTAGCGTCTCAGTACCCTGTAGCTGTAGCATATAAACACATATATACGGAAGGACATTTTGATCAACTCCTCATTGCCAGCGAGCGTACACCCCTCCTGTAAGCTGTAATTCGTGAACTTAAGGAAGTCTACAAACAAACTAAAATCCTCCAGGATGTGTGTACGTAAATACCTAAATTAGGTCATGCAAGCTTTAATTTAATGCTTACTTGCTTAGCCGGGCACTTGCACCGTGCCTTTCTGTTTACAAAATTTGAAGTATTGTTCTCACAGCACAAACCTAACATTACTGCAGCTTGCACGTTTTCATGGACTGCTAGTACAAAGCATTCGCCCTGACATATTAACTCGCAGTGCTTTCATTACTTCTTCCGACGAGAGTGCTCACGCGAATAAAAAGAAAACCGAATGCATGGTAGTTAACCAAACCGCCGCCAGATGTCGCCAGCAGTTCAGCTTCTGCCGTAAACCCCTCTGGCAGACCGGTATCTGTCAACGTAAAGATCTCTACGGACAAACTAAAATCCTCTATCAGAGGACTTCACTTTGTTCATAAAGTACTCTGCGCTTACGGATTGCGGGTTACCAGAAAAGAATGTGTGACCAGTAAGGCTGGTGGCGACATCTGGTTGGTGCAACCTGTAAGCAGACACACACAAACACGGCCGGTCTGAACGCGCGCGCTCGCTCCCTCTTTTACGGCCTGAGCAGCTGCCACGACTACAATGGGTCTGTTTCTATACAGGACGACAGCGCGCTCCGCGCGAGGGCGTCGCGAGCCAACCCCCCATAACCCCCCAAAGCGCGTTTCTCTGCATGCGCTTCGTATGGTAAACCAGCTGTTCCCGGCCACTTTACCGTGCTAATTATTTTTTCCGCGTGTAGAATGTGGTGGAAGCAGTACAGGTGCGTGTGGGGACAGTCTGGCTTTCTAGGTACTCATGTACTCGGCAAAAGGAGAGGCACACTCAGTGCTACTAGCAACAAGAATGGGTTGGTTGGTTGGTCAAACTTGACCATCTTATATTTGATAGAGGCGAAAATGCTTGGGGCTTATGCGCTTGGATTTAGGTGCACCCTAAAGATTACCAGGTGGTCGAAATTCCCGGAGCCTTCCACAACGGCGTCCTTCATAAACATAACGCAGTTTTCGGATGATAGACGGCATGCTGATGCAGATGTCCCGAACTGCGTCCTTCTGCTTAGTTTCTACAATGAGACGCATTTGCTCAGCCTTGTGGCGAACCGCTCAACTGTGTGATTGTCAAAATGTTTCCCGGAACCATCATATGAGATTGTGACGTTCTTCAAGAAGGCAGTGAAATATCTTTACCGAAAGAAAATCCTCGGGACACTGCAATTTACTGTTCAGTCATATCTTGAAGATTCGCCGCTTCTGGACTGTCCAGAAGGTGTGGACAAGAGTCACGCCAGAGTGTCGGCGCACATCATCTCTGAAAAGTTTCTCTGGATTCTTCTTGTGAACTACACAAAAACGTTAACAGATCAGAATGACAAGCCTTCTGGCTATATTCACAAGCCCACGCGGAAACATTTCCGGCTGTGAACGATGTGACTACTTTAAACTAGCTGTAAGGATCACGACAGTGTTTTACCAGCAGTGCTTTTTTTTTTCTTTTTCAGTTCTTCTTGTGCATTATATTATTTTAGTACCAAGCACAACATTCTGTATGATGCTGAACGGTTTCTGTGAAAGTTCTTTATTTTTCTTCGCCTGCGGCGTACGTTATTGCATAAAAAGAATTTTCTCATCTCTTTACTTGCACTCTGAAGACCGCGTCTGGACACGTAAGGCGCACGAATGGAAAGATGCACTACAAACAGTCATCATTGTACATCACGCGTTAATTTCTGCAAATGTATCTTCAGTTAGAAGCAACGCTTCCTAAGAGGAGCCAAATAAGTGCAAACAAAATTGTAGCATTTCCAATAATTGAATGGTATCGTGAGTGACTTCCTTCAGCTCAAGCTGATGATGCGGCACAGCCATACGCATTACTCTATTCGGCGTCATTAACATCATTATCGTTTAAAACAATTGCGCCAGGTGAAACTCTCCAAATTGTGCTGTATAGAGATCATTGCTTGCCCCGCCACGGTGGTCTAGTGGCTAAGGTACTCGGCTGCTGATCCGAGGGTCGCGGGATCGAATCCCGGCCGCGGCGGCTGCATTTCGATGGAGGCGAAATGTTGAGGCCCGTGTGCTGTGCGATGTCAGTGCACGTTAAAGAACCCCAGGTGGTCGAAATTTCCGGAGCCCTCCACTACGGCGTCTCTCATAATCAGAACTGGTTTTGGGACGTAAAACCCCACAAAACAAACAGAGATCATTGCTTCACACATCCTTTACTTTTACATTAAGAACACTATTCCTTCTCAACGGACATGAGAAAGTGGGGTGGTAATAGAAAAAGCAAATAACTGCAAAATTTGACATTACAAATTTACCGTGGGTGCCTCCTATGCCACCAAATTTAGATCTGCCGAAGATTTTTCCGTCTGCTTCTGCGCATGAATAGAAGGCGCCTGGGCCCAAGCAATACTAGCGTCTTAGTACCCTGTAGCTCTAGCAAATAAACACATATATACGGAAGGACATCTTGATCCAACTCCTCATTGCCAGCGAATGTACACCCCTCCTGTAAGCTGTAATTCGTGAACTTAAGGAAGTCTACAAACAAACTAAAATCCTCTAAGATGTGTGTACGTAAATACCTAAATTAGGTCATGCAAGCTTTAATTTGTTGCTTACTTGCTTAGCCGGGCACTTGCACCGTGCCTTTCTGTTTACAAAATTTGAAGTGCTGTTCTCACAGCACAAAGCTAACATTACTGCAGCTTGCACGTTTTCATGGACTGCTCGTACAAAGCATTCGCCGTGACATATTAACTCACAGTGCTTTCATTACTTCTTCTGACGAGAGCGCTCACGCGAATAAAAAGAAAATCGAATGCATGGTAGTTAACCAAACCGCCGCCAGATGTCGCCAGCAGTTCAGCTTCTGCCGTAAACACCTCTGGCAGACAGGTATCTGTCAACGTAAAGATCTCTACGGACAAACTAAAATCCTCTATCAGAGGACTTCAGTTTGTTCATAAAGTACTCTGCGCTTACGGATTGCCGGTTACCAGAAAAAAATGTGTGACCAGCAAGGCTGGTGGAGACATCTGGTAGTGCAACGTGTAAGCAGACACACACAAAGCTAGTATTGCAGCTTCTTGAATGTTTTTGCTAACTGCTTGTATAGAGCAGCGACAGGGAGATAAGCATTGATTCACACTACTTTCAATTTATTCTTTTGACGAGAACACCGACGTTGCTGAAAAACAAAAAGAAAGACGTTGATATGTATTGTAGTTAGAATAACAGCCGCACGATGTCGCTCTCAGTTATGCTCTGGCCGTCAACGACTTCGGTACACTGGTATGTGTAAAAAAAGCCTACGGAAAAACTAAAATCCTCTACTAAGAGCCTGGCCTTAGTGGGGGACCCAAGATAATGCTCACCACCTGCAGTTCTTTAATGTAAATTTAAACAAAATGGCATTAGGGAATTTTAGCTTGGCCGTAGACATCTTCATGTAGGTATCTTCATCTTCATGATACCGGCTTATTGTAACCGTGTACGTGATCAGCAGCGCTGGTAGCGACATCTGATGATGAGAAGCCTTGCAACAAACACAAAAGAGTGTTGTTACCCTGGCTGGCGTGCTGGGCAGCTAGTCTAAAGCATTGGTCGTCAGATAACAATTAGCTCACAGTACTCTTACTGTATTTTTTTTAACGAGAACGCTCACGGGACTGAAAAGATAATGGAATGTGTAGTAGTTAAACAAACCGCCGCTAGATGTCGCTAGCAGTTCTGTTTCTGCCGTAAGCTCCTCCGGTAGACCTCGGCGGACGTCAGCACCACAACTTTTTGCCGATTTGATTTAAAATAGCGATAAGACAGTTGTCACTTAAACGGTGTTTGAGAACGGACCCGCAAGTTTCTCACTTGATTCGATTATATTAAACTTGCTGCAGGTTCAGTGAAGGGCACTGGCAAAGGAGATTATCGTTTAGAAACATGGTACCAAAAGCACGCGAACAAAAATGCTAATCAGTGAAGCTGCCTTATGTACACTGTTCTAGTAAGAGTTTGTTGTGGCACGTTACGCTTACATTGCGGGTAGGTGACGTAATTTTGAGCTCATTTTTATGAGGATTTCACTAGATTATGTGTTCCTATCGCACGCCCATTCTTATTAACTCATGCCTCATGAAAATCTCAGAACCAGATGTTCCTTTGTTTGCTCATATAATATACATCTTGAAAGACTTTTCGACAAAGGGCTTGAAGGAGTTGAATTACAAGCCAAAAAAAAAGGTGAAGGGGCATGCTATTTGGATGTATCCGTAAACCTAAAGCAGTCTACGGGCGAACTAAAATTCTCTATTTCTATTATTCCGCTTTGCCCGCGCCGAAATGTAGCCACCTTGGTAGCAGACACAACCCGCGCTCCAAAGCTTACACGCGCAACACCGCAACTGTTGAACCAGCACAGCATTTCTTCACCTGCACAGACTCGTCCGCGAGCTACTGTATGGGCAAGCATGCAGATGGACAAATCGTCATGCGTTATAAGGTACAGCAGGTAAATTAGCCTATTTCAACAAAGCACCTTGGGTTGCCGCAGTGTATAACTGAATTGACGATGCGGCTTTTAAAGAACGATAGTTTTTATTGCATACATTGCATACCATACACACACACACGCACGCACACACAACAAAGGCCCGCTTAAAGCGGTACAGCGTATTTCACTGGACTTGCTCATCAAATATCAAATCTAAACAGAGAAGCATTGCAACCAACACGTGCAACACGAAACAGCAAACACACGATATTCCTGACTCTGCAGGGAGACCGTTAACGAGGCCGAGGGGGGCACCGTTAGAAGTCCAAGGAACCAATCGCGGTGGTAGCGCGTTTTGCCGGTATAAACGTTAACTGAGACAACGAGCGACAGTGGGCACGCGCGGGGTGATTCCTTATCAAGGAAGCTTGGGGTCTAGTGGAGGAAAACCAGTATTCCACAGAGCTTTTTCTTCGAGAGAAAGGCGATAAGGGTGAGGGGGTATGCAGTGTGGGCATGGTTCGGCGTTACAGGTCTAGCATTGCAAACTCGTGTATTCACGGTATCCTATCGGTACGTGGAAACAGTTTGATAACGAGTGAAAAAAAAAATAGGACTTCAAAGAGCGATGGGCTTTGCTATCTTCACGCATTCAAGGGACGATTTCTATAAGGAGCCTGATAGCATATAAAAAAAGAATAGCTGTTCAAAGTGCAACGGGCAAGCAAATCTTAATTTGTGATTACCCGTGAAGCGGTTCGCCAGGGGTGAGCGGTATCACCATTTTCCAGCTGATCGCCCTTGCTATCGCGAAATTTCTCACGATGCCACATTCCGTGGTTTGTCACATTAGGAATATTCCGAATGGGGGCCCCAATAGTTCGGCACCCCAATGCACTTTGCGCGTGCTAACTTTGGGCAACGCAGGAAGCACGAGTTTTCGTATTGGTTTTTGCGCTCTCTGTTTACGTGTTTAGTTTGCAGCGCCAAAGTTTACACAAAGGCAAGGTACGACAAGTAAAAATTAAAAGTTCATACAGGCATTTGCCTTTCTTACGCGCACACCTTAACGATCCCTATTTAAAGATTGCAGTGTCAATGAACTTCATTGTAACCCCTTCCAATTCTGTAAGTCCTAAATCGTTTGTCATCATGAGCCAAGGCAATCCAACTTTGAGCCACCCGTCGCTTTAAGCTTACGATTCCTCAACTCGAAAATCGATCTTAATACTAAAAAAGCCTGTTTTGCGTCCCAACTTTGTTTTATGCGTGACACGGACGAAAGCAATAGTGTGGAACACCATTATTTGGTTGATAAATTCGTCAGTTGGTCAGAAATCAGCTCAGTTCCGTCCTAGGCGAGAGCCGTCCCTTCGATGGGTGCCGCCATGGTTGTTTACGCTAAGTATTTGGGGCAAGCTTTGCGGCTCCCGCTGCATTCTGGAAATCGCCCACCCAACAAAACCCCAACGATGTTCGCGCCTCGCGCATGCGCAGTGCCCTCGACGCTATTTCTTTAGGCGCCCCAAGTGTTTGGCGTCCCTATTCAAATCTCCCTATGAACTCTTACGAGCTTTCTCGCCGTCCGAAGATATCGCCGGTGTTCACAGGCGGCTTGCTGCAAAAAAAAGAAAATTGACAACTGCCGCATATCTTTGTATGACAACGTGGAGATCAAGATTATTTTGGGAACTTATCTCATCAAAACCGGCCTGTGAAATTGCTTCATAAGGAGAGAATGGGTCTTGACTACGAGCCGGTGCTCTCCGGAGGTAGCTTAGTCACCTTTAGATAGGTATCGCAGTGACACACACACAACTTTCTTTTTTTCAGCAAGGAAAGGAGATTAGGTATATCGGTGCATCCAAATTCCGAACGTGGTCTTGATGTGGCCATTATCTCCTCTTACGAACGGTATCACCTACCGGGAAAGAACGCATTCCAGGAAGCAGCCGTGACAATTATCGGACCAGGTGGTTGTTTCGGTCGGCCGTATATGACCCCCCATGAAGCGTGTCGGTGGCGGGAAGGGGTGGTGAGGGGCGGAAGAGAGGGGGTTCCTAAAAGGAGACCTATAATGGTTCTTTTTCGTCTGCCTGTTCCGCAGATTGAAGCATGTACAGACAAATGCTGCAAGCACGACAGTGACAGGAGCACGATGCTATGAAGTTCAGTCGACAACCTTCGAAATGTAAAAAAAGAGAAAGAGAAATGAGGAATCGCAACTCGTGGGGTTAAGTGACCGTATTTCAGTCGCCAGGTCCCACACACTGAGTACGATTAGCCTGAAGCGCCTACGTTGCATGGGTTCCCGCACCGTGGTTGCTTGCTCATTCCAATGTACGGGTGACGCCGTTGCCGTAGCAACAAACAAGGTTGAGTCTGAACGTGCTATGCTGTAAAGTATGAGCTTTTCTGACCCTCTGGCATTGGATTAAAAACACTAAAGAGCAAAACAAGAACCAAACATTGTTTTTTTTATGCAATGCCGCGAGCTCTTCTAATTTTATTAGTTTTGTCCAGTCGCACCCTTGAGCGTTATGTTGTCATTTCCGCCGCAAATAGTTCTTGCGAGCGCCACTATGTGTTTATGCGGTTGGCAGCAATGTGGTGGTTTCCTTACACCAATGAAATATTGAACCACTTGACACGGATGTTTTGACATGTGCCGGCCATTTGTCTAAGCGACCCGAAAATAAGCGACGGGTGGAAGAAGACTGCAAAAGGGTCTCTTAAAAGGCCAACTCCGGCGATGTTTTAGCACGTCAAGATTATGGCAATTCTGTGTGTGTGTGTGTCGGGGGGGGGGGGGGGGGGGCTTGAGGATGTTCTTGTCGCACGCCTAATAGTAGAAATGCTCAGCAAATGCGAAAATTTTATAAGTAAAAAAGCCCGAAGCCGAAATCCAACCCAGCAGTGACGTCCAATCACTCAATTAAATTTTTGAATGATGCAACAGCGCGTGCGCCCTTCTCCTGGCGGTAATGTCGAGAAGCTTGGCCAGCGCGCGCAAGATCTCGGAGGCCATGGTACTGTACCGGTGCACTTCTGTCATTTTGCCGATGATAACGTCAACACAGAGTGCGGCTAATAATTGTAAGAAGCCAGGCGGGCGGTTCGAGACAATCAGCAAAAACTGATTTGTAAGCAATCTGCAGATTTCTCGAGCCTGGTATTCTTGCACAAATGACGGAAGAGTGCCGAAGGAACGTACTCACAGTGAACATTAATTTAGGTCTATTGAACCCGAAAGATCACCGGAGTTGGCCTTTGAGCCGGTGCAGGTTTACGCCCTTGTTGCGCCAGGCAGCTGGCCTCGAGTATGTGGGTTCGATGCATGAGTAAATGTACAATTGAGGTGCATTGAGCTGCTGCATGAAAGACGCACCTGAAACGGGTATCTTGAGGTGAATAATTAAAAAGGATTAAGTTAGGTTTCATTATTATGTGAATGCACCAATTTCTTCAGAACCGCACATACAATTATTACGAGCCACACACATTTATTTTCCAGCAAACCATATAAACATGTGCAATTGCACTATGCTGTGCAATTTTAACAAGAATTGCAACAGAAAGCAAAGTTGCTAGAAATCTTTACTGATAACTTGTGCGATAAAAGCTTAATCAGTTAATAAATAAAACAAACAATCAATCAACCTACCAGTCAAGCTTATAACCAAGCGATTCAATCAAATATTTAACGCTCACAACTGTAACGTCTTAGTAGGGGCGCGCCAGAAATAAACGCTAACAATAAACAATGAAATTAAGGCGTTCGTGTTGTTCACTTCTCCCCTTGTGTCCGTGTCTTGCACGCCTCTTCTTTTGACTATGGAAATTAAGGGGCAATCTGAAGGGAAAATGCACTCTAAAGAAAAATAATAATAATAGTAATAATATCAATACAGAGAAGGAGAAGGAATTTAGAAAAGGCTAACGCAGTTTCTTAGATGTAGTCTTCAAGGCGTGTACAGTAAATACGCAAATAAAATTTTCCAGGGTGGGATGGAGTAACTTCCCCGCTGCCTATTCAGTTTTAGCACATTTTCCCCGGCTGTTATATCGTTCCCACTGAGCGGACAAAAGGTCGGCACACAGCACTGGTAATACTGAGCCACGACACAGCTGGGTTAGAATGTGACAGTGGGACGTCTGAAGGCGGGTGAGAAGCTCGGTAGGCCCAAATACCAGGTGGCAACCATTGGGAGCATTGAATGAAGCAAGTGTTAAGAAGACGTGCAAGAAAATCCTTTAGATGACTTGACTATACTTCTAGTAGAATGAGAGACCGAACACTCAGCAACTGAATGAACGAGTGAATGAATGAATGAATAAATAAATAAATAAGACTGGCGATGTGACCGGTTTTATTAGGTTAGAGATTTTCTCGTTCTTGCCAAATTTGGACTTCATCACGTTGCGGGAAGCTATCGGCAATAATTCTTCAGGCAACATAACTTGGAAAAAGAACAGCGTGACTAGACAGGTAAGGATGCGTCCACGCGGCCCAGAACTTAATTCACTGCATTCGTCCGGAGTGAGTGGTTTATGTTTGGGGAAATATGCCTCAAAGAAAATAAGATTAGGTGAAGTCGTTACTCATGGCCGAAACATAACCACCTAGCTCGTGCAGATGACACCTCAAAAGGCGGTCATCAGTGAATGAAGGAGGAGCAAACGAGAGGGCAGAACCGTACTATTTACCTTCAAGTACACAAGAGGACACTCAGAGTTTGCTTGCGAAGTGACCTCTTCGAAAGTGTTGGTCAAGCAAAGCGATTTCCATTACTCATGGTGAAAAAAAAAGGTTAAAATCTCGGCTGGGACCACCCGTGATAGTTGGGCACACAGAAGAATCGATATGTTCCGGTTAATAGAGAATGGACGAGCAGGGAAAGGGTAAGAAGAGGGGAGGACAAGAAAGGGAAGAGCCAGTTGAAAGATGTGAGAGCGGAGTGGATTGCCCGGCGGGCGGAGAGCGCGTGCCATCCCTCCCACCCAAATCCGCTCCTTCTTTCTCGCTCCGTCACCGTTTATCTGTCTTCTCGAAGCTGTTGTTTACTGTTGCTTTTCTTGTTTCTTTCTCGCATCGCGGAGCCAACCAACCGAGCCAGCGGCGAGGCTGCTACGGCAAGTGTTCCGTTTTCGCTGCGTGCGCCCTCGTCTCGACGGCCAGTGCACGCCGTGCTCCCGCGCGAAGCGGCTGAGCGAGTCAGGGACGACGTAGACGCTCGGTTTCTCGGCCAAGTTCAAGGCGGCACGCGTACCACGCGGTTGCGCGCGGCGAAATCCGGCCAGCGAGCTTCCCCGGCCTTTCGCCCTCTTGCGGCGCGGATACGGCCCCCTACCAGAGCGGGGCTTCTGGAACTCGAGGACGCCAGGGACCTTCTGGAACTTGGAGCGTCCATTTGGAATCGGAACCTAAAGACGACCCCTGCGAAACGGCACCCTCTGGAAGCTCGACTCCTGGTACTTTCACTCTAGCGGTAAATCGGGGAAATTCGACCTTGCATTTTTCCCTCCTTCGTAGCCAGATCAACGAAATAATAGCCTTGGAGAACTAAGCGAACCACGGTGTATCTGCGAACCACGGCGGAAGGCCGATCACCGATAAGAAATCGAACTGCCGCGGGAGACAAGTTCGGCATCGGAGGATTCGCCAATACGTGTGACGGACTCACCGCTGAAGAGTTGCTTGAAGCACTATCCGCTGGTCTGGTACTGCGGTGATCTCAGCGACGTCCAACCGCCAACTGCAACGAAGTCTGCAAAGCCACGAGAGAAACGTAGCCCCTACGACTTGACCCGTGGAAAGACCTGCATTTTGTTTTTCGTTCACGTGAAGTTCTGCCGGCTGCACGCTTGCCAGTGACCGGTATTCCTCTGCAGTGCTGTGCTTCTGGCCTATCTGAAGAAAAACCTGCTGTCTCCACAGGACCCCTGGCGTTCTGCGACTCCGCTTCTGGCTTCCGCAACTGCACTCTCGGAGGTGAACGAAACGTCCGTGCGTTCCACGCGAGCTGCGTGCCCCTTTCAACCTTGTGATCCTACTGAGCCCGGCAAAGAAGTTCGTCTAGATTTTGCCGTCCCGCGGTGACAACACAACAGGTACCCTCCCGTTCCTCAAGAGACTGGAAGGTGCCGTTGTAGAAGAGGGTGCCCACTGAAGGGGGGAGTTGAAAGGATTAGTGACGCTCTGCTACACTTGTTCCGAGGCAGGGCAATCACATATTCCTCGCGAAGGTTTGGCCTATGATTCTTTAAACGGACGTTCTTTTTTTATTTTTTTATTTGTGCTACTGAGGTTTAGTGACATCGGCGCCGTCTTCTTCTGAACCGGTAGGCTACCAGTGTTTTCGCTCCATGCTTTTCTTGGAAAGGAGGACTTCTAGTAGTGTTCTTCAAAGCTTATGACGAGGTTTTGAAAGCACGCAAGTATTACTTCGAGGAAACGAAATAGCGACGTCCTGTTATTTCGGACCGCCCTAAGCAATGGCGATAAATGTGTCGCTAAAATGATAAAATACATATCCCACTATTCAGCACAAAGAATGTACCAAGAACACTAAGAAGTGGCTTCCGAAACCAGTACTGCTATGAAAAGTGGAGACCCTGAAAGGTGTTGCAGAACTTGTGTGGCCAGTGTCGAGGAGCCGTGTTTGTGTTTACTAATAAGTGGAACATTACCGTTCTACCACGCAGTGTTTGCAAACGAGTAAAGAGGTTTGTTCTTTATTTAGTCTCATATTACTTCACAAGGGAAGAGCCACCACGCAGTTCGATCTACAAAGGACGGTTTTCGGGCCATCTCACCAAGTTGAACGTGCTTGGAACAACTCGGGGTGACCGATATAAGAACGTGAAACACTTTTTTACTCTTCCTAATAATTTTGTCAAAGTGCAGCGCTTCAAGGTATGATTCGTGGTTCAAATATCGTCGCGTTAATTCCTTTCGACTAAACCTATTTCTGTGGTGCCAAGTGAACAGCGTGTCGAGTGTGCTTCCCGAGCAAGAGAAGAGTTGCCGCCTAAATGTCATTCGTCGTCTGTACAATTTCCGCTGCATCAGTTCGATCAGTGGCACAGAGAGGGCGGTCAAGAACCAATCGCAAAAAGTGAGCTCCTGACGCGGTGTCGGTGACTGCTGGACGTAACGTGTGTTTGTGCATTGTTTCGTGTGTGGATTTCACTGTTCCGACGTTGAGGAGCCCTCACCATGGTGGCCTTGGATATACCGTTCGTGCCAGCCATCATTCCCTTCACGGCCTTTCTCTTCGTTCGGTTCGGCGAACGAATAAAGCCGTTCCAGAGCGAACACATAATGAAGGAGTATGACTACATCATTGGTGAGTGTTGCAGCACTTCCTGCATTTTGTTCGCATGCTAGCAAAAGAGATGGAACTGAAACGTCCAAATGGACACCTTCGATTGTATATTGAACGTTTAATTACAGGTGCGTTTTTCTTTTCTTTTTGCTCGCGCCAAAATCACACCGATGACATTCCAAGACAATCAGACCTATTTTTTTATCCGAGCGTCGAGAGATGGAGTTTCCGGGTTTTCAAATAAAACGTGGCGGACAGACGTCGTAATGATTTAGTTACAGCCTGGGCAATAAATTTATGCCAAACGTAATAATCACCATCCGAGCATCACAAAAGTTTGAGCGATATTTTTTTTTCTTATACCCCTGTCACACGAGGCAACTAAAGTGCACAAGTGTGCTTTGGAAATGTGCATTCCCCTAGCGGACGTGGCCGCAAACTGCCCAAGTGCGAGAATAGCGAGGTATTTTGTTGAAAGATGATTTGTTTTAATGCATAGCAGCATTTATAATAACGAAAACAATGTTTTAAAAATGCTACTGGCGCCGCGTTGTGCATTAGCGTATTTGTTTACAAGCCACTGCTACCGAGGCTACACACTTCGTCGCCGCGAAGTGAGTTCGGCGAACGCACTTGCCTGCAAGTGCACTTTGCAGAGAGTGTCACTACACGTTCCCGTGTGACAGCGTGCGATGACATTAGCGGCGAAGTGCACTTTAGTTGCCTCGTGTGGCAGGGGTATTATTCCAGCACAGCGCTGCCACCTTTACGTGTTGGCACTCCCGACTGCCATGAATGGTGTGAAATGGTGGTGGTAGTGATTAGGGGAGGGCAGGCTCTTATTTCTGCAACCCGACAGGGAGCACAGCGCAGCGTCATGGTGTGAAATACTGCAAACCGACCGTGCAGTCCTCAGGAGGCTTTTCTTCATTGCTTAGTGTTCGGGCGCCCCTTTCCACGCCATGGGGGGTCACGGTCTCCTGCCTCTCATTTTTCCTTCACTCATATCTCTCCCTTTCCCTTGCTTAGCTTAGAGTGTGGAGGGGGGAAGAACATGGAGGAAAGAAAGAAAGCTAAGGCGGCAACGTTAGGTGAAATTCTTGTAAGTCTAGTCATAATAAAAAATTCCGGCGGAATCTTGGGAAATGGGCCCCATTCACGTGGTAGGCAAGCGGTAGAATTGTGGGCGGTCAAGCGCCACTAAATGTTACCGCTGCCCTAACAACATCGAGTGGCCCGGCAACTCTGAAGGGCCTAATCCTATCTGAGAGAGGCATCGCACATTGGCGTCAGAGAAGTGTGACATGCCGAAGCTAGCCCGCCCGAAAGTCCCGTTTCTTTTTGCTTCTTCTATGAAAAAAAAAAATGCTGCCGCGGTTAAGTGTCCTGTTTTTCTTTTGTTTTGTTTTGTTTTTTTACCTTATGTACTCCCATGGACTCCCATTTATTCGAGTGCTGGTTAAGCGCGACAGCAACCAGTATGATTGAGAAACGGGTACGATCCCTGTACTAGGGACCTTAGACACGGGGGTGCCGTCGCGATACGCCTGCAGAACAGGAGGCATAGAGCACCTCCATATTGGACTGTGCGCTGCAGTAAAAACGATCGTGTTGCCTGTTTCGTTTGTTTTGTCTTCGTGATGATGAAGCAGCCGTCGTGATGGTGACCTACCAACTCGCCAAAACTGCTGCGACAAACCCTCGGCACTGCTTTTGTGTGTGTGTGTGGGGGGGGGGGGGCAAGTGTCGCGGTCTTTGTATGTTGTATTTATTATTTATTGGTTCTGAACATATGCCGAGACTTATTTATTCGCAATACATGTTATATTACTAATCAGTATCAGCGTTGGGAGCCTTCTCTGTCTGCTCATTAAGTTGTTTCTAACAAATAAAGAACGAGCCCTTGACCCCTTCCCTTTCGTTAATCAGTATCTTTAATTCCATGAATTAATATTGTTTTAATTCATCGTAGCAGCATTAAATTTTGCATATTTGCATCCTCGCTTATTTTGCTTTGGCGTGCACATTAAAAATGGTTGGAAATTTCGAAAGTATTGAAAACCTACACAGACAACAAGCTTGAAAGTTCTTGTCAAGAATTGATTTCCGCGTAAACGGTTGAGAAGTGTGGGGAGCCCTTCACCTTCTGGGAAAATGTTTGGGGGCGACTGCCCCCTTCCCTCCCCCTCCCTGTTCCAAAGTACTTGGGGGTCACGGATATCCAGCACAGTCCAGCGGTGGTTCTGGCGGCGCCCGGGGAGCCTTCTCTGAAAAGGTGCATGAACCGCGCAAATTGCAGCGTGTCGGAGTGATCCTGTTCTTCTTTTTTTTCATTGCTGTTGCTTTTGTTGTTTTCGTTTTTTTCTTATCACCGCGTACATTGGAGACTTGCTTTTTCTGGACTCTTCAAAAGTATAAGTTGGTCTTAAAGCACACTAATACGATTTCACACGGAACGTATACGCTTTCCTTCAAAATGGTACAAGCCCAATGTGTGACTTTCGCCACGCAATCGGTGACATGCACCCTAACCCGCATACTAACGGGATTCGACTGTAATTTGATCTAACGTCATGTTGATAAAGCATTCTCTTTCTCTATTTCACATTTTTTTAAACCTTACTTGAACGTTCTCATATAACTTGTCATTTTTAGGCACCCCTTTATCCAATTGTGAGCGGGCATGTGATGCATCAAACCACCTGTCTCGAGCCAGACCAAGTTTGCGTAGGCTCCTTCAGGGAAAGGATTCTCCAGCAGGGAGAGGGGGCTGATGCTTGTTCATTGTGTGTGAATTTACTTTATCTGACATGACAACGCGAACCACGACGCCACAGCTCGAAGCACGACAACGGCTCGGATGCAAGGACATCAACCATGACTCAACTCTGCAAGGAAAGCTTACGCGGGAACCAACAAGAACAACACAAAGACTCGCATCTCTTTGACGCCGACCAGTGTGTGACCCGCCATTATTGCAAGCTGTCAACCACTACCCCTCTTTTTTCGGAAGTAATACATGGGCTCATTTTGCACAGTTTCATTATGAGCGTTGGTGGCTCCGCGCCACGCCCTAAAATGGGCGTGGGCGCAGATTGCGCAGGCGCCGTGTGCAATGGGACTGCTGTGTGTAGCTTTTACGCACACTAGATAATTTCTAACGACATGTCAAATTCCCTTCGAAAGCGAACAGACTTCGAAACACGTAAAACAAAACTTTTGCGCGACGAGCGACACCAATTTTTGATATTTCTTTTAATTAATGATGTGACATGCGACCCTGACTATGAAAAAACGCTCGAGCAGAAATATCCGCCATACATCCAGAGAATGTCGGTCTTGTACCGCCGAGCGGAAATATCCTTTATTCATCCGGAGGATGTCCGTCTTGTAACGATCGTATCACTATCACGCCCGCTTTAACAGAGCTAAAGCCACCGTTTAGAGCTTAAGCGGCACCGCACGAGATCACGTGCGTGTAGAAGGCAATTACAGTTCGGCGTGCAGCATTTAGGCTATACCCTCGTTAACACTATAGATAACGAAGTTCTTAAAGGGACAGACAACCACCCAAAACTTGAATTGAGATGAACCCACTGGCGGAAATATTGCGTGTTGCATTGGCTCAAACGACGCCACTTTTCTTCAATAAACACGGGTTTATGTTTTTATTTCCTCATGCAAACTCGCGAAAACTGACGTTTGGTAACTCAAGCGGCAAACATACGAACTAGACTTAGAGTGCGGTCACGTGACCTTCTACAAATTTACGCAATATTTTATCTGTTTATTAGTATCGGACCGCATGAAACTTTTGATATTATAAGCTTTTTGTCACTTACAATGGGCAGATAACCGTTCATTTGTAGCGCGCGTTGCTACTGCACGCTTCTGTCGTCACGTGCGAAAGCGTGGTTTCGGATCTAGCTGGCCTGGCTTGGTTCGGCTATGGCCAGAGTGGCGGCGCCGGAGCCCGGCCATTCATGAAGTAGGCGTGGACATGCGAAAGAACGTCTTACAAATACAAGATCCGCCTGGAAAACAATGCCAGCTCGTCGCACCGTCTTTTTATTTCAAAAAGCAGTCGAACAGGTCAAAGTGTGGGTGGTTAATCACAGCTATGTTCACTCCTGCAAAAGCGGAACGATGTCCGGAAGCGAGCCCAATTATCGGCATCGCGATCACTTTTCAGCGTTGCTAGAGTGCGCACTCTGCCTTTTTTAGAGGCTTCTCAGATCGAAAAATTCTGCGTGCGAAATATCCACGCGCTTTTGGAAGTAACCGCTGCAGGTGAAAACAGTACAGGGGGCGAGCTTTCCATTCCGCCATAAAAAGAAGGGTCCTTAAAAATCGGTTGTCAGTCCCTTTAAGTTTGTTGCGAACAGAGTATACGGAACACGGTAACCCAATAAGTTTACGCCGTACAAATTGTGGGCATGCGTAACGGAAATACCACCAGGAACGTGTCTATTCTTATTCGTGATGTGTGGCCTTGACCGTGACTCCCGAGGAAGTGACCATATATCACGAGGAAGTCGTCCTTATATAACGGCTTGAAGAGACCCGTTTGAAACGACCTGCGCGGCTGTTTTATGCGCGGCAAACGAGCGATAATTGCCGAGCCGATGTAAAGGGGGAGACCTCCCGTTGTGTTTAGGACCGCCTAACGGCGTCCGCACGAAGAGTGTCAAGTAGGCGAGCTCTACGGGGCTTCCGCCTTGCATGAGTTGTAGGGGCGTTTTTTTTTTTTTTTTTTGCTTATTCGTCTATTTCCCTCTCACAGACCCTTTCCCCAGTGCGTGCTCTTCTGGTTTCTTATTACGTAGGCGGCGCGCCGAACAACGGTTGTGTAGCGGGGGTCAACAACAAGGATGCTTTTTGTCCTTCCTTGGTGGTCTGCCTGCGTTGTGCAAACTTAGACGAGCGCTTCTGAGAACCGCAGTCGTTAGAGAACAGCATAACAGACGAGTAACTGCTGCCTCCTGGACTCGGTGGCGAGCAGTCAATGTGCCGGTACTAACTTCTATCCCGCCGGTACCATAGTTTTAGAGGTGTTCTTCAGTAGAACTCACTTGCATAGAGTGCAGTTGGCCTCCAATGCGTGCAATATGCTACAGTCATGGCGGCGGTCGCAATATTCCCTCTTCGCTCGCTGTAATGTTTTAGTAAATGTGCGTCGATCTAAATTTGGTATGAATCAATACCCAAAACACTTTTGCAAAATGTTGTCCTGTTATGCATGGGATCAAAACTCAAAGTCGAGAGAAGCAAGAAACATTCGAATTAGCCGTCGCCTATCACTTTTTGTAGACGTTACGTTGTACCGCAAAAAAAAAAAAGGAGGGGGGAGGTGGCGGGGGGCATAAGAAACGAAGAAAATCGATTATCGATTTTTGTGCTTTTACGTCCCGAAACCTCCTATGGTTATGAGAGACGCCGTAGTGGGAGGCTCCGGAAATTTCGACCACCTGGGGTTCTTCTAAGTGCACTGACATCGCACAGTACACGGGCCTCAGCATTTCGCCTTCACTGAAATGCAGTCGCCGCAGCCGGGATTCAATCCCGCGACCTTTGGATCAGCAGCCGAGTGTCACAACCGCTATAGTCTGTTTCAGGAGTTCCGCGCAGCACTGCGGAAGCTAGAGGCCCCTTCGGCCAATCACTAGGGCAAACACGTGTTAAACGTATCCCTCCGCGCCATGGCATCTGCCAATGGTGGACGCTGCAGTGGCAGGAGCCACCTTGGAGGAGGACGGAGTGGGCTCGCAGGCGCGTGTCTGAACAATGACATTTCGTCACGCCTCGGAAGAATTCGGCGCTTGATGGCCTCGTAGTCTTCGCTCTGCTGAAACAGACGACAGACCACCGTGGCGGGGCAGATACCTTCCATTTCCGTCTGCTTTTCGATGGAGGCGAAACGTTGAGGCCCCCATACTGTGCGAAGTCGGCGCACGTTAATAACTCCAGGTGGTCGAAATTTCCGGAGCCTTCAACTGCGATGTCTCTCATAATTATAGCTGGTTTTGGGACGTAACGCATCAGAACTCAATTCACTTCAGTGTCGCCTAGACAAACCTTTTCTTGCGATGTCTATTAAACGAAGCATAGGCAAATGCTATTACAGCTTCTCTTTTACGCTTCCTTTATGTGCATACGGATTGAGTCCAAGCCTCCTGTACCACAAGGCGACGGTATACGCCCGAGGCATTGTGATCGTGTTCGAGGTCGGCCCGGTATAGGGCATGTGATGACCCGATACGCAATACAGCTCGATCGGGCTGCCGGCCCTGGATGCTTCCACAATACGGAAGAAGGAAAATGAAGAGGATGCTTCATATCCTCCGCAGACGTGCGTGTCTTCTCACACGTGTATGGAAAAGCCGTTGTCTCGGTACATGCCTTTTGCCCCTGCTGCTTCCTTCATCCGAATAGTGCGTGGGCCTTCCTATTCACGCCGGTCTCGTACTCCCGCTGAAGAATGCTGCTTCCTTCGTCGCATGCAACGTGGAGCCGGGGTTACGTGCCATCGCAATCGTTTCCTGCATCAAGAACAGATTGCTATCTTTTCTTCTCCCTCTCTCGTGCCTGCTTCTACATTGTGTGCCTGTCGTAGTACTCCGCTGTTCAAAAAGGTGGATGCTTTCTTCTATCGCAAAGCTGAAGGGGAGGCAAGAACATGAATCCTCTCTGCTATTTCCCGGAAGGCCCTGATGATGCCCTCGTGACGTTCAGGCGGAAGCTGTTGTTATTTACGCGACCTTGGTCGTCATTGTGTGGGCGGCCGCAGGCGGTGGTCGTGATAGGAAAGGGTTGAAATTTGAAGAAGGAAATGGTAACCATAAAAAAAACTGAATGTGTGGCTTGGCATCTCAATGTCACGATCCCTTACAGTAGAAAAAAACTACGTGTGGGGGCTTGTCATTACAGTTGACCTCGTGGGAATCCCTGAGCGTGGATTGAATGCTGGGTGCACAGATGTTACCCAGTTCCACCTTGATTACTGAGAGGACACCGCGGAAGATAACGGCACTCGCGGTGTCACCATTATCACCAGAAGGCTGTGCACATCGCTGTTGAGGGTCAAGAGAAAAAGAAGAAAAATAAGTAAAACAGTGCAGAAAGAGAAGTCTTCCCAAATTAAAAGAGTTAAGTGTTCGGATTAAGCTGTGCCATATTGACAACCTTTTACTGCAACATGAACCGGTACCTCTGCACACCTGCGAAGTATAGTCCTGTCGCAGTTAAATGTGTATACTAGATGACGATTTCTTTAAAATTAGCGTTGCCTACTCAAGACCACGCTTTAGACAGGTCATAAAAGGTATCTCCTTAAATTGGTTTGAAATATCAATTCGACGAAGAGCCAGCACTGCAGGACACGGACAAGAGAGAACACACGCATACGCAGCAACGCCGGCGTTGGTGCGTATGCGTGTGTTCTCTCTTGTCCGTGTCATGCAGTGCTGGCTCTTCGTCGAATTGATCATGAACCAACCAGCCCAGCTCTTCACTCTCCTTAGGTTTGAAATATACCTTTCTACCACTTAATTTTACCACGTAATACGACGGGTCTTTGGCCCATTCCCTTCTAAATATATATACCAAGCTGTGAGCAAGGATGCTTCAGCTGAGCCTGTTATACCCCTGACACACGAGCATGCTAAAGTACTTCAGGTAAGGGGACATCTGCCGGAAAGGCCTTCATGCCCAGTGACACACCACAAAGGAGTATCTCCTTCCCGGCAAAGTTACTTTGCAGAAAGGTAGATCGGCGATCTACTTTTCGATCGTAAAGGGCGTACTCTCGCCGACAGCGTACACGATCCGTAAATGGGAGAGAACTTTTCACTAGGTTACAACACCCCGCAAGTATTTTCTTTCCTTGCGTATAAGCTTTAGCTTTCAGCGGTAATGAGATTTGTCGGGCCGCAAAGGTTTATTTTTAGCGCACTCTAGAACGCTCACATCGCCGCCATGTGGGATTCCGGCAGTGGCATTTGCTTCGTCGTGGCAGGGATTGCGCGTGAAACGAACAATTAGCATTATAAGCCTTCAGCAATACAAACGATATTTTTACGATCCACAATCGCTAAAGGTAATTAAATGCGGAACTTTTTAAAAGTGTTCACTATCTTGCTGCTTTAAGAAGCAGCGCCATTTTCTTGCGGCGTTCGTCTTACGAACCACCTAAAGAAGTTCACGTGCTGCCGTGTGTCATCGGCGCAACTAATTTCTGCAGAGGGTCCTTGAGAGTAGAAAAAGGGGTTCACTACAAAGGACTTTACCTTTGCTCGTCTGTCAGGGGTATTAGAGGGTGGCCATGCAAACGGCATTTCGAGCAGCAACACGCCTGCCGATGGCACTTCGACCGTACCTGGCCGCACCACGTGAACGGAAGCGACAAAGAAAATTGCGGTTCTCATCGGCCTTGCCCCTTAAGCGTAACCCAATGACCCACCGCGACGACGTTCCTTGAAATCGTTGACCGATGCCGGCGGCGGCCACGTTCCCAGCATCGAAATCGCCTCGCTTCGCTCTTTTCGCCCTCGTAGTGAGCACTAATTACGTCGTGCAGGAAAGGCTCGGGCATGCCAGCACGTCACGTTGGTTTGGGTGAGCGCTGTTGCTACGCTTTTGTTGAGAAACTCATTTTCGCTCGGCGCAAAACTTGGCGAATGGCGAGAGAGTAGTAATAGGGAGTTTTAGCAGCGGCAGCTTATCGTACGGTAAGTACGGTACGGCTGTATCGTCGTGGTTGGCACGTAGAAAATTCAGCTTCTGAAGGCTTTTCCAACAAGTTTTATCATCTGACTACGTCTCTGTACCCACCGAGAAACTAGAGCAGGTTTTCCGGCTAAAATAGTCAGGTGCTGACCATGACGTATGGTATTACCGTCATTGCCGGACGGTAACCCGACGCTGCTAAATCTCCCTATTAACGCTGGTTTACCGTATACGGTACGTACAGTATAATACCGGGCCTTGCCGGTCGGCATGCACCTATACTATTCTGCTAAGGACCAGTCGCTCTTTTCATGCCATTTTACCGCAGGCATCGAATGTATTGTGTATGTCGCCTTGCCGGCCACGACGGAACGGGAATACCGTGCGGTAAGCAAACACAGCGAAAGCTTTCGGTGGTCTGCAGTGGGGCGCCAGAGACTGTAGTTGCTCGCTTTCGGCATAAAATTAAGCCTGCAAAGAAGGAAAAAAGATATAAATGATCATATCTGCTATTTCTCCCATTTTCCTTCATTGTGCAAGGGTGCTGATCATACTGGTGCTGAGTATGTCAGCATATATGCTTCATGTAAGCAGCTCCCTCGCCTAGACGCAGGAGTCGTGCAATAATATCACAAATTTCCGTTCGTTCCTCAGTATTTTCTTACAGAGGGCATTGACGGGAAACAGTGTTTTAATTCTACTGTAGCGCTGTTGTTTTACTGAAAAAATGTCGCAAGATTATTTTTCAGCGCGGGTTTGGTGATGAACTTCAACAAAGAAAAAAGGGGGGAAAGGTGCCACTTCTCCACTTAGAATGCAATACATCCGTTTTACACTGTTTACACTTAGCACTATCCATTTCGTCCCGATTACATCAAGGCATGTTCAGCAACATACTTCTGATCACATTCTTTCGCAAACTACGTCAGTCCAAACATAATCCGGCGCAATAAGTACGTTTATCGAATCGGGCACGTGTAAGCCATTACAAGTGTGCGGAATGAATAAAGGTAGACATTTACTTCTTTATTTATTTATTATATATTTATTTATTTCCGTGTTTGTTTGTTCTGGGGGTTGGGGAAGGGATGATGTAAGCTCTAGCCAATGCAAACTTGTTGCTTCGCCAAGTTCCACGGCATCTTTGCGTCTTCTGGAGCACGTGTTGAATCAAAGGAGATTCAGTAAGCGCCAACTTCTCAGTGGTTCGAGGCGGACGAGAAGTGATTGGGAGCGTTATGTTGATGATTTTTCCCGTGTCTTTAAATAACTGGAATGAGGCTTCCCTGCTAGTTAAAAGCGTGTTCCTACATGCAGGGACGACGCTAGCGCACGTTTTCAAGAAGGGAAAGGGGGAGGGTGGCTCACAGCGCTCCCCTCAACCCCCCACCCACTTTCCTAGCTCTAGTGACTGACAAAAATGAAATGTTGAACCTGGCCGATGTAACGAGCAGTTAAAGCTGCCCTTGAGCCGAGTCGAGTGTGAAGGTTAAGGTTCCGTTAAACAAAAATTCGAAATCACACATGTGGGCGACGTGCGCTTACTTCTGCAAACTGTGAGGTTCGGCGCAGATTCGCGGAAAGGGGAGTGAGCGGAAAGGATGGGCCATGCTGACGACATGTGCAGCCTGGGCGCTGAACCGAGCTCGAGCATGGGTCCTTGAAAATTTAGATCAGATCACTGCTATGCCACCAAGTACAAGGCCAATGTACACCTCATTGGCCGTTAAGGTAACCGGTGGACACCCAGTAGGACTGCGAATATGTACCTTCCGTTCTGAAATCGAACGCGCTACCACCGGAGCCCTGCTGGCCTGCTGCCATATTTGTTTTGTCGTCTTACTTTTTCTTCCCTGTCCGCCTTCCTGGTCTCTAAACCACTGCTCTACGGCCATTGTTATTTTGAGACGGAAGAAAAGAATTGGAAGGAGGGGGGGGGGGTCACATGGGTAGGCCTTTGTAAGTGTACTACTAAAGCTTTTAAGTGAGAAACCAGGCAATGGGAAGAAGCACAACAAGGGTGCAGGGTAAAGGGGTGGAGGAGGACCTCTTCTGTGGTTGTGTCCAGCCACCCCTACAAGAAGAAGAGTGGTTCAAATGAAAGGAAATAGGCGCATATTTCTGCATTCCGTAGAGGTAGCACGGCTCAGCGCCATAGGGGACGGGGTAGTAGGGGGAGATAGAGGATAGGAGAGGAGTGACAGGTGGAAGAAGGTGCCGTCAAGTAGCGGTCTGGGTGGCGCAGACTCCAGCAGGGTGTCCGTCAGGGGCTAGCAGGCCAGGAGGGCTGGGCTGCAGTGGGCGGTGTCCGGTTGTGGCCAATGGGCGTAGTTGGTGTAGGGGGTCATATCCTCGTTAAAGAGAGGATGAGAGGCCCGAGGCGTCGAGGAAGCCTAATAGGCTTCTGAGTGCTTGTTCCTGGTGACTTCCCGGGAAGAGTAGGTGTTCTTGGGTGGCACAGGGGAGACCCATATTGCGGTAAACCCTCAGCATGTCTAGCCTGTGAAGGCTGTGGGCAGGACAGCGGAGGAGTAGATGTTCCAGTGTTTCCTCCTCTCCGCAGGAGGAGCAGTTTGGCGAGGGGGTACGACCTTGGCGGAATAGGCGGGCTGCCGTCCTATGGCATCCCACTCGTAGGCATAAGAGGAGAGAGGTAGCTCGTCGCTCTAGTCTACTCTGTGGTAGGGGTCGGGGCGGGGATCCGAGGGCTATCCTCTTGTCAGGGTGGTATGTCCGGAGGTGCCGAAGCAGACGGATGCGGGTGAAGTCCCCAGCAGTCACTGCTGAGGACAGGGGACTGTTCTTGGCATGTGCTTCTTTTGCCAAGGCATCTGCGGCCTCGTTACCTGGTAGGCCTACATGGGATGGAATCCAATGAAGGGATATGGTGCATCCAGCTTCTTGGAGTGCTTCCAGCCGTGTGGAAAGTAGCACCCCTACACAGCAGCACGTGTCTCGTCTAGCCTCTTCGTGGCCCGTGCGTGCATCACCCTCACCCCCGTTGCCTAAGTGCACTTTCATATGTTCCCTTGTCTGTCTGTTTGAAAGGAACAGTCGATTTTGCGGTGTATGGAAGCCTTCGGAAGGAGTGTGGTTAGCTGGGCGTACTACGGCCGCGCATTGGGCTAAAAGGGGCATGTTTGAGAAAGCTCAAAAAATAAAAAAAAGACATGCAGCGGGGTCACTGAGCGTGAAACCGTCGTTTCAAGGTCACAAAGCACTGAGGCTTAAGGTCATGAAAAGGGGCCCCGCGATCGCCTAGGACAAGATGTGGTTCCTGGAAAACGTGTGACGTCGTTGATGCGGGTGCGGCGCCCTCGCCTGTGACATATCAACCCGTTATTTTTTTCTTTTATTTGTTGATTTACTACTTGCCTAAAAACGTAGGCTGAACGTTAAAGACGCACACGGTAAGACTTTGAATTAGCGAGTGCACTCAGTAGTCCTTTACCATCGAACAACTAAGGAAATAATCAGGACGCGATTATTGTATAGCCCCGTACAACTTGCTTCTGTACTTCTCAGGCAGAAAATACAGTAGCACGTGAGTTACTACTTCACTGCACTCCCAATCCTATTTATGTTCTCAAACACGATCAAGGGGTCAGTCACATACAGCGTGCCTCTTTTGTTCCGCGGAATTGAATTCCGGCCGAGACGCCTGCATTTCGATGGAGGCGAAATGTTGGGGCCCTTGTACTAACTGCGTAATGTCAGCGCATATGAAAGAACCCCAGGTTGTCGAAATTGCCGGAGCCTTCCACTACTGTCTCTCGTAAGCATATCGTGGGTGTGGGGCATACAACGCAGATTTTTCTTTCGTTTTGCATGCCATTGCAGCACTCAGTGCCGGTTGCTAGGCTTCGAGCCCAAACCAGAGACACGCGATTCGAACATGCCAACGCGCTCCGGCTACGCCCGGTGTCATGTCGCACTCGCACCCGTGGGACGGATAGAGGACTCTTCCAGGAGTGGGGTCCTGCTATGCGGAGTACGATACCTAAGTTTCAACACTCAATGTAGTCGAGGCGCGTGGTTTTAGGTGCAAGAGCTTGCATTTGACGCCTGCAAAGAGTCGCATGTAAGGGTATATCTGATACAGGTCTTCTTCTTGAGGGACATAGATTCATTCAGAGCGGCATCAGGGCATCCGGACCACGCCACGCCGCTGATCGTTTTCACGTGGTCATACATGCATTGTTTCCACCACGTGCAACGATACCAGCGGCCGCGCGAGGATGTGTGTTAAACGGGCCTTGCCAAAACTTGAACGCGGCAATACTTTCTGAACATAGCAAGAAAGTGTTTCCCATCTGTCGTGGAAGCTTCTTTCAACTTGCGAGCAAAATATTACTTTGCTACACGCAGCAGAGAGTTTCCAATGTTGTTTCAAATACAGCTGAGTACCGCTTGCTCTTCTTTCCACAAATTACGTCACACGGGGAGAACCGAATACTTCGCTTGAGGCATAACTGGCACGGAGGGATTTCGCTACCGCGGACACGTGCTCAACAGCATGAAAATGTATTAACCGTGATTGGTCTTTGGAAAAAAACAACTTGTTTCTAATTGAATGAAATCATGTCCAAAATGAGTTCCGTACTGCAGTATTGCGCACTGCTAAGCAGTGCCCATGTATTGCGGAATTGCAGGATCTGAGCCGCTATGTAGGTACAAATGCACAGCTGCATGTAAACGGGGCCGCCTGCCGTCGCAGCAAAATCGACTTATTTTACTTTGGTGTTCTTCATATCGAAGACTTTGGCCGAACTAATAGACTCGCATTTATTAACACATAGCATAGAGCTCAACTCGCGTTCTTAAAGATAAGCGTCGCGTAGCGGGATCCCTCTGGGTCGCAGACGGCGTTGGTCGGGGCCTTACCCTGTCCTTGCCGTCCCTGTCAGTGGCTGTCAAACGAGACATCAGTGAAGGTGCTGGCTGTTGTGCAGTGCTTGTCGCTCGCGAAGGCAGGTTTTATTGATTGCGCTACAGCTAAGCGAGGCACTGTCGTGCAGTGCTGTTTGTTCTTGCACCTTCTTGACGAGGAGACGAAGCCTTCCAGCCGTATACACATGTCAAGGGGCTAGATCTGGGCGGAGCATGGTGGTGTTCACTCGTTCATTTCATGCGTCCTGAAACGTCGTACGCAGCGTGCCGGAACGTACGGCGATGCACGTTCGGGTGGGCGCCGAATAGTGTCGTGTGTTCAGCGTTTTTGCGATTACTGTTAAGCGGGACGCAAGCACAGCACCGCTATTGGCATGAATTCACCTGTTCCATGGCTATAGCCTCTGTTGTTGTACTGCAAGGTGCAAACCGCTTGCGCTAAATAGTGCGGCGATAAAAGGTTCGCAGTTATCCATCATGGTGGCCAAACACTGCCGTGGGCGCTAAAGTTCCGTTCTTCCTTTTTTTTAGATATTTATAGGGTGGTACTAGGATCGCGGAGAAACTGCCTAAAAACTCGCGAGACCTTCTTGAAATGTCCTCAATTTGCCATGTTCACTTGGATTATAGCTCAGGTCTGGTCGAGGCTTTTCGTGTTGGGAACAGTGTCTAGAGGACGGCTTGGTTATACCGAACAACTTCATAATCGTCCGCTATTTACACCAAAATAGGACGCTTTCTGAGCAACGCGGCACTTCAAACGCGAATAGAGTATTTCGTTATATTCACGCCACTACCTCAATACTGAATTTCATCTATATTCGTTATGGCGTAGCCAGAAGTATATGTCGGAAGGTGTTATACAATGCAGTGTGTAAATACCATCGGCGGAAAACATGTGTGAGGTAGGGCGAAAGGACAATTGTGCAGCGCTCAAAATATTTCGGGGAGGGGCAGAGGGGGGGAAGGGGGGTTACAGCAAAACAGCCCCTCTGGCTATACCCGGACTTGACCCGGTAACCAAGCAGTGTTTTGTAGTTGGCTTTCGTTAATTCGTTTCGCAAGGCAACTGAAACACATGATCATTATGTGAATCTGTTGGCGTGATTGTACAGAAAGTTCCAATGCATATATCTTGTTCCCGTTTTCGCGCTCCTCACCATTACTCAAAGACAGACAGCGATCCTCCCCGGCGGGCTGCTCCGGCTCAAAATGAACCGGAAGAACAAGCTTTACTGATGCGCACGAAAGGTTTTCACGTACCACATCCACCGCAATGCAACCAAGACCTTTCTCAATGTTAAATATAGTGACGCGCGCTCTTTATCTTCATTTGAACGGTGGAACATTTAAGCTACTACAACCGGTTCTGCCCATTCTTGCAAAACCCTCATGAACAATCGCCCGAGCCGAGATGACATTTTTACGGCTCACACATCCAGGGATTTATACACCTCCACCCTCCACACCCACCTAGTTGGATCCCTCTCTCCCCTCCCCAACCGAAATTGTAGATAAACCCCCGCACACAAACATGAAAAAGTGGTAAAACATGGAAAAGTGGTAAAACATGAAAGAAAGGTTAGGTGTAAACTTCACAAATAAGCGAGAGTAGTGTATAGCGGTTTGGGAATGAGGCTATTTTTGGTGCGGTTTCATAATGAGAACAGCACAAAAGAGAGAGAGAGAGAGAGAGGCGCAAAGGGCTTGGTCCAGTATGGTATCCGTGTCTCGTTTTCTTCCTCTTTTTAGCTCTTTTCCCAGTACGATTATTACGAAGTATGTGTGCAGGCTCTTTCAACAGGTACACTGACGAAGCAGAGACATCAGCCCGTTCGTGTTTGAGCTTTTAATTTTCACCCCGCTTCCAACGTCACTTCCGCGCTGTAAGACAATGATAGCCACATCCTGGATGTCGCATTATAGAGCGGCCCACACGCGGCACCGAACCGATCGAAGACAAACCGCCACGTCTTGACTCCGCGTATCGACGACCTGGCCAGGATCGACAAGAATGCGCGCCTACTGGAAAGACAACGGGAACGAAGACAAAAGAAGCGAAAGCTGTTTCTCTCTCTCTTACTCTTTTTCTCTGTCTCTTCTTCTCACTCCTCCCTTTCTCTGTCGCTCCGTCTCCTTTGCCCAATAGTTCAGGTTTGAGGCGCGAGCCGTCTCGCATTGTCGGAGAAGGGTGAAGGACGAGGCACCCTTCGTGTGCATCATCTTCAGCAGAAGGGAGGCGGGGGGGGGAGCCGCCATTTTCCCTCGCTGCGTTCGTGTTCTCCCTCCCACGCCAGCGACGCCGCAGCAGTCATCAAGAAGACCGTTCGACGACGAAGCCACGCGCCAGAAATGAAAAGTGTGTCGCCTTCTTCGTCGCTCACGGTTGCACGGCCTCCTCAGAGAGTCGACTGGCGAGAGAGATCCTTGCACGGCTCGCGAGCGTGTCTTCTTCGGTTACGGCTGCAGTTGCCGCTAGGGGTCTCCCTCACTGCTTGCCCGTGACGCCCTCATGCGGTAATGCTCGCTCAGTACGGACGGATCACGATGAGGCGCGGTCGTGATGCTCTTGTTTTCAGCGCGAACTTGATGGCTTGTTCGTCTTTGCCTGCGCTGCAGGCCTGCGCGTCAGAGGTAAATCGAGGCTGTCGCGGTTGATTGGTTATTTGGCTTTCGGCGTTAGCATGTAATCATTTTTTTTTCGGTCGCGTGTTGCTCCCCGGTTGAGCGGAGAAGTTGATTTCAGCTTTCGGCAGTTCGTCATTGCTTACACTTTTGGTCCTTTCGTGCTCGTATACAATAGACTGGGCCGATAGTTACAGGTGTGGACCATTCGCGTTCGTCACGGATGCGGAACGTATCAGCCTAGAACATATCTTTTTTGTGCAGCCTCGTCTCTGTGGCAGTGCAATTTCGTTGCACTGTAAACTACTGCACGGTCTTCGGGGGTTGGCTGAAGTGTTTCTTTTCACTTTTGTTTTCTTTTTCTTTTATTGGGGACTAGGACTTCTGGTGTCGTTGACACGGTGCGCGTGCTCTGTGAGTACGTTTTAGAACAGTGGTTCAAAAGTACAATCTTACTATGACTGAACAATATCGCTCGGTCGTTGACCCCATCTACGTAGTAGCGCCAAATAACGGCGGGAAGTAACAAGATCTGCTTTCACGATGATGGCATCCGCTCTTCCGAGCGTGCTTTGCGCGCTTGCGCTTCGTACAGCCGATCTCGTTAGTTATTGCCGACACTTTAGTTATCGGGGCGGCTGTGCGGCTGCTGGGGTCAACGCTCACAGCACAGGGCGGCTATGCTGGGGTCAATGCTCGTGCGTATTCCGAAACCTGTTCGTATGTCCAGCAATTCCATAGAGGAAGCCATAGTGGTTTGCTGGTGTCAAACAATTCATGATAGTTTTAGCACTCTTCCAAACCAAGCCATGGGGGTTGTGCCAAACATAGATATCGGGTAATTACACCCGTAACTGCCAATATCTTATTGTAGAAAAGTAAGGGTTGTCGTCGAATCTCCGGGTATAGTCGCTTTGATATGATCTCAGATGCGTATCCCGCCAGCTGAAGGACAAGAGCGCTAGCGAACACCAGTGTATACGCGTCCACCCACCTTGCTCGTGCTTTTCAATCAGTGCTCCGGCGCTCAGTTACGTATGCAGAACTCTTTAGAAGACTGCGTGCAACAACTTCTGATGCTCAATCTGTCCCTTTTCGACCTCGCATGCCAATCTGAACCCTCACATTCTCACGCCGATATCTGCGGTTCACGTGACTTCATAGCGTGTGGATGTTCAGCCAGTTTGAAAAGTGCGCGACGCACCGCTAAACTTGCTCCCATGGTTCCAAAGGTGGGTCGCCGAGGAGCTGTTGTACTCATTAAAATGTATTTCCTTTTATGTACATATTCTGAGAGCATGACTGATGGCGATGACGTGGGAACTTCACACCTTCTGACCGCCTTTCGGCGCTGCGCATTCCTGGTGTCAGGCGTTACGAGGCCACGATCTACTGGTCAAGTTAACGCATACCTGAGCAACGGACTCAATATGTGTTCGCAGGAAGTGCCTCAGTATGATGGAAAAACGCCATGCACTACGCGGAAACAGCACATTCTTCCTGGACCGCGCATTGCGTATCACTTGGTCGACAAGGGGGCTCAGTTACCGCTGACGAAGATGGAGTACAAGAAGTCACAGAGGGGCGCAACCACAGGAACACTCTTGCGAGAAGATGAGAAGGAGGGCGTTGCTTGTTCGCAACCACCTCCTCGCCTCTGAGACCCGTGCGCACACAAACGCGCTCACTCACGCACGCCACATATTCACAAACACACAGTGAGACACGCAGCTTCGGTGTCTTGCAGTGGTCCTCGCTGGCTACGCGCTCCGGCGGACGCGACGCTCCCTTTGGGCAGCCTGCTGTGACCATCGCAGCCCTGTTGGCACATCCGCACACCGCTGTCCGCGTCTCGCCGCATCCATACCGCAGCGAGGACAGCGAAGCAAACACAAGTGCTGCCCTCTCGTTCCTTCATCTGTTTGTGCGCGATAGTCACGTACGCCGAACAGGTTTTCCTGCAATGCTGCTGAATGGCGACGACTTGCGCGACGCTGGAATCTTCCTTGCCGACAACGGAGCGGTGTTTGCAAGCATAGTTTCGTAACCTATTTCAGAAACGCTCGACATAATGAATACAAGGGAGGCTATGGGCTATAGGGAAATGATTACGAAAAGGTCTATAAAGAAATGACAAGTGTGTGTGGACAACATTTTTTAGGGGCGAAGCTCCTCTTAGTCTAACCTTGTCACGCGTCAGTCGTCAGGCGTCAGGCGTAACCCGCGTGCTGCGAGGCACGCGCTCGCCCTCGGCGTTCGCCTCGGCGCGTGCCTCCCGGCGCGTGCCTCTGCCGTCTTGTGAGAGAGAGAGAGAGACAGAGAGAGAGCGAAAGGCGTGCGTTGGCTATGGAAACGCTCTTTCTTAGAGGAACGCTGTACCAGCTCGCAAAGAAGGAGAACGCGCTCTCACCCGCGAGAGACAAAGTTGGCGCAGGCAGCGTCTCCTAGCGAGTTTCTTGATTGAGAAATACCGACTGCTCGCGTTGGAGAAGCGTTCACCGGCAACCCATATGTATATATATATATATATATATATATATATATATATATATATATATATATATGTAGGCACTGGATCTTGACTTGCAATGAAGTGCCGGTGGGAGATTTCAAATTCACTTGTGCATAGTTGAACCATGAGGATTCGTAGCGTGCGCGTTAACTAAATTAATCCAGAACTCGGCACGATCTACGATGAACATCCCGAGCTTCGCCCACTCATCAGCATTCACTCCGTGGATATGCTGTAATTTTTTTAAGGTACGCGGCTTTGGGGGTTTTACATCCCAAAACCAGCTACGGTTGTGAGAGACGCTGTAGTTTAGGGCTCCGGTAATTTCGACCACCTGGTGTTCCTTAACGCGCATTGACTATCGCACAGTACACGGAGGAGGAGGAGGAGGAGGAAAGGCACGGAGGTTAGCCAGTGCTGAGACCGGCTGGCTACCCTGTGCAGGGGAACAGGGGTGAAGGGAATGAACGATAATAGAAAGGGGACAGTACACGGACCTCAATGCAGCCGCCACGGCAGGGATTCGAACCCGCGACTCTCGGATCAGCAGCCGAGTACCATAGCCACTAGATCACCGTCGGAGGTGCAATGTATTATGTACGCTGATTTTCGGATTACACTTTAATCTATTAAGAAATGAGGTGCGCATTCGCTGAATCCTTAATGATTACCGTTAACACTAGATACTCGGCTATGAAATCGGCATAGTGCTTCCAATGGTACATTGACCTCCAGTGCTCATGTCTCATCTTACGACAACATTTTGTAACACTTACCCTTCGTTCCACCTCCACGTGCGCACGACGTAATGCATTCAAGGCACAAACAACGGCGCACGTGTGTCGCAAGAGTTCCTGTCGTGCGGGCGTTGTGTCGTAAAAGGCGCGTGCGTGGGGACTTTAAAAAAAACCACACTGTCGCTGGCCTCGTTTCGTGACAGTGCCATGAAGTAAGTATGCGATCAGAGAAGCAGACTAAGGGAAGCTGTGAGAATAAAAAGAGAGATAAAATACGAGATGGCGTAAAGCCACGAAGGTTAGCGAAAATGGGACGGCTATTCAAGAGTGAGAGTCTTGAGGATAAAGAATTGGCTCAAGGCGCAATAGGATCGCCATTCCACCGCAGCCACTCTGGAGCGTTTTGCGCACGGTATTCGATCAAAAGAACAGTGCTTGAAAGTGGATCCGGGATTGGAGGTCGTCGACCTGAGAAACGGTCGAAGCAATGCCCCGAGTTCTTGAAGGCAGAACTACGGGATTCGTGGTCCTTGTGGATGTTCGGGGCTGAGATGTGGCCTTGAAAAGATGTATTGCTTTCGTCCTTGTTATCTTCATTCGTAGTCTGAGGAAGTAATGGTGAGTAGGTAGGTGGGTTTGCCTTTAATTAGGTCCTGTGCCAGTCCACATGCATCAAACTACTTGAAGATGGATCGGTCACTGCGCAGCAGCAAGTCGCATCGATTTCACAATACAGTTCGGCTTACTCAGAAGCACTGTGCTATATACTGTGAGTGCTATACCAGTTGGACGAAGAAGTACAATGGGAAAATACAGTGGAATACAATGGGGAATACAATTGGAAATACAATGGGAAAGTACAATGAAAAACCCCGTTTCAAACATTTTAGGCACGGGGAACACAACTCCCCTTCCCATTTCAGCGCCTGGCCTCTGGTGCAATAATGACAAATGAACCTTACCAACTAGCTCAATGTTTCATTTTCTTTGATGCCCTGTATGGATACGAGAATGCTTTTAATCACCTGAACATGACGCATTATGCCATATCAACATGCGAAACTAACTTGCTTTCTCTGTTGCTCTTAAGATTTCCAAGATCGCACAATTATGCTCAGATCCACTTCATGCAAGCGACCACGTGCAATGGCCCACTAACGTCTCTAGGTCAAATAAGTTTTGGTTAGAGTTTTCGCTTTTCGTCTTAACAACTCTTAACGAGGCAGATATCTGCCACACGTTTACGCGTGCTTGTCTATCCTTGGATGACAAATCCTCATGCTTGTTTATTGCCTATTGTCGGCGATCTTCTAACGTAACACGCAGACCAGCTTTAATATTGCCTCTCAGTGGTCCCGTTCCTTCTTTATTTTCTTTCATTCCTTCTTCTTTGCTTGAAGGCGCCACCATCTCCAAAGGTATACGAAGGCACACATCCGAAGAAGCAGCTCCCCCGTCGTAAGGCGGTCAAGTGTGGTCAGACCACCTCAGCCTCTTTAAGCGTGTCAAGTAGCTCTGCCTAGGAGTAGCGCCGAGTGCTGTTTGACTAGTAAAGATGCGCCGCTGAACCTTAGATCAAGGGCTCTTAGGAACAGGTTTTACGGCTGGCTGCGTCGTGCGAAAGCAGCGGGAAGGCTTGGATAAAAGCGCGATGATGCGGTTGTGATGCAATCCGAGTTCATTTTCTGACAGCAGTGCGCATTCTTTGTTCTTTTAGGAAAGTGAGAAAGAAAAGAGGAAACATTGCCTGTGCCTTCGCTATATAAGCAAGTTCTGCGTGCTCCAATTACTAATAAATTGCCTGGAAAGTCACTTCTCAACAATAAACTCAAAGTACTAAGCATATAGTTGTGGTATGAAATAATTTGCTGTTGTGTCCTCTATAATTGGCACCTGCCGTCGAGGGGTATTGTCCACACTGGAGTTGTCATTTTGGTGAAGGCGAAGTGTCGAGGCCCGTGTATACTGTGCGACGTCAGTGCACGTTCAAGCACCCCAGGTGGCCGGAATTTCCAGTGGTCTCCACTACGGCGTCTGTATAGTCGTATCGTGGTTTTGGGAGATAAATTTCTAGAAATCAATCAACCAATAATTTGTCAGTTTAAATTAGAAACAGCCTGACTGGCAGTGTAAAAGATGATTCGAATATCTTTAAAGTATAAGGTGACGCGGGGTGTCCAGTAACAGTCGCAGAAGTCCTTACGACGTTTCCGCCGACATAGGGTATGCGACCACATGAGCATGGTGATTACGCACAATCGGAGATTGGTTTATCCGTTCTGGATGTCGCAGGCTCCTAGTTCGTAGTTGCGTGGCATACCCGCAAATGTTTCACGCTCGCTTGGTATTCGTTCTTTTTCGTTATCAATACAAAAGTCAGTAGCGGGTCCGCAGGGTGTTGTTAACGCAAAGAGGACGTTAACATCAATAAATAAAAGCAGTGATAAGACAAAAATGAGATCAACGTCGAGCAGCGGCAGTAGCTCGTGTGTGTACCCGGGTTGTCGGGCTCTTTTTTTTCTTTTTTTTTTGGGGGGGGGGGGGAATAGGTGGGGGGCGTGGATTCATACCAATACGTTAAGCAACACTTACCAGGCAAATATATGACGTTAACTGGAACAGGGAGCACTTTAGTAACAAATTAGTGCTATTTAGTGCACAGTACATTAGATAGTCTACAGTGATTTTAAACGGCTAGGCATTCGTTGTGAATGTCGGCTATACGTAACACAAGCAGACATGTGAGAAGAACAAGCTGCCACGAAAATGTTTGCAGCGCGTATCGCCAAAGAAGTCCACATTAATTTCTCAAAACGAAAGCTTCCTAAATTTCGCACGAAAATTTCCAAGCGATATTTTTTCGTCAGCTGCAGAAACATTCCTCGTGATAAAATTTCATGGGTCTCCTTACAGCTGGCGCAATGCCTGTGTATTTTCCCACACCACCCTGTGGTCTTCTGTAGTACTATGTTGCCACGTAAAAGTATATGATCTGACCATATGGCTCCTTACGGTACTCTATAGTGCCTCACGACAGTGGATGCATTCGAGTCGTACCAGACAATACTGCACAAGCAATAATGCCCGTATGGCGGAAATAATCTGAAGTCGTGCTCCGTCTTTGTGCGTTTGCAGTTACGGTCACGGACACGGCCGTGAACTATGCGCGTAAGCTTGGCCGCCCTGTAAAATTGATGAAGACGAGCTAGAACGTTGGCCGAGGAACCCGTTCTGGGTTGCACTTGACCTTTCACGGAGCCTACGGGGCTTTCAAGACTCACGACGCACTCCACGGAGCATGACCTCTGAGATTTATGTACCGTGCAGACCGTTGCGCAATTTTGTCCGGGAGCTCTTAAGACAGTTCGTGCTTTGTGACCTACTGCGCTTCTCCACCCTCGGAAGTCTCTACGGCTTAACTTATAAGATGAGAAGACGCCCTCATTACAGTATGGTTTAAGGAGAAAGGACTGCATATAGTGTCGTATGAAGGCACGTTAACATATTTCGTGCCAGCTCGGTACCGCTGTGGCGTCTCGATGATGGATTTGTGGCGTTTAACGTCCCAAAACCAGCTCTGATTATGAGAGACGCCGTAGTGGAGGTCTCCGGAAATTTCGACCATCTGGGGTTCTTTAACGTGCACTGACATCGCAGAGCACACGGGCCTCAACATTTCGCCTCCATCGAAATGCAGTGCGGCGTCTCGGTTCACAGCACAACATCCCGAACATCCTAAGCGCGGTGATGATTTCCCATGGTTTTATATCTTGAGATTAGCTCTTCACAGATCAATACGTTCACGGGAACCATTGATGCATCGAAAATCAGCTTTCCTTGTTCCGCCTGATTTCTCATTTATTTCTACAGTATAGCAAATAAGTAAGGAATAACAAGCACGCCTTTGTGCCACAAGCTGTATTAACGTTCTATCCCCAGCATAAGGCGGGAATGGGAATTCCAAAACAGGCAATTCAATTCTGAGACTCCGCATTTGTGAAGGTGGCACGTCATACCGTTATGCACGTGGTACTGAGCATGTGAAGTGTAGAACACCAAACACGGATACGGCTTGAATGCGTTCAACGTGTTGCTGCTGTTCTTCAACTAATAGGTAGGCACGTATCCATCTCTGTGTAAAATTGACATAAAACATATTCTTACAGATTACACCTTACAAATTACTAGACTCCTGAGGTACGTTGACGGTCCTCGGATGGCGCTGGCAACCTGCACTACGTACAACTTATCGTCTACGGTTAAAGGGCAACTCCGGCGGTTTTTCGACCACATTTTGATATCGCTGTTTTCCAGTAGTATTGATATCCCCGAAGCAGTCAGGGCCATTAAACTTGCTCAGAAACTCACCAATAATCTTAAATAACCGAATAAACGATGTGTTCAAACCCAAACGGGTAGACGGTTAGTGCAGCGTATGCGATGACGTCACAGCCTCCCCGCTATCAGAAATATGGAGTTGGTGCCATGAGAGCGGTGATGTCATCCAACGATGTATCGAGCTCTTCTGAACCTGGCAGCGACGATTTGAGCGCTGGAGTATCGCCCGCCTGCTCGGGTAGGCAGCGTTGCAGGTATAATGACATCAAGAACACAGGGTGGCTCGCGTGGGAATCCGCTAAAGAAATTTAAAGTTCATTTTCAGGAAAACTAAATGACTTGCAACCGCCTGCCTTGACACAAATTTTTGTGGTGCTGAGGAGAACATATAGCGAAAATTTGATTGAGATCAGTTGACATTGAAAAATCATCGGAGTTTCCCTTTAAAGGGGATCTCTAGCACCCTTCATTGATGTTTTGCAATTTATCACAATAGAAAGCGTATCATTGGAAGTCCAGAAGCTAGCCATGGTTTCGCTGGAAAGTCAGTAGGAATTCTCTAAAAATTATTTTAAAAATTACTCTCCGTCGCGAAAGAGCGCTACCAGATGTGTGTCAAATACAATGGCAAATAATAAATTTGGCTCTTAAGCAGTATATTTCAACCTGCGTGGGTATTTCTTGGTTTTTTGTTACGCTTGAGGAATGGCTCCCATCACTGAAGATGGCGCCAAAGGTCACTTTTTCATGACTTTCAGGGCGAAGTAAAAAATATTACTTTTTTGTGTGTGGTGTACAAGTATGCTCGTTTCCCTCAATGTAAGGAAAGATCTCACTACAGCAAAAAAAAAATTAGCGGTATAAAGTTGCCAGAAAACACGCATTAAGTATTCTCTCCTCCATTACATTCCGGGCTCAGTGTAAGTGGTCATAACGCAGTGCGTTTGCCTGTAGACGTTGGTCTCCTATTCACTATGGAGCTTTACAGAACAGCATATACAAACAACATTTTGAACCCGATAAGCCGAATTCATCAGTACTTACTTTTCATCCTTTTGTGCCTCGTTCACGTCGCTTTGCACGCCTTGTTGTCAGCTGTATAAAATTTTGCACTACCATATTTATTTAGCCCTTCATCGTAATTGCCACTTCCGTGTGAGAAGGAGAAGAATTCTTTAATTACGCTCGCTTTAGTTAGCTGCTACCTTTATCAGTGTGCCTTACTATACGTAAAATGTCACGACGAGCTGATTTATCTTCACCACATTAACACATGCCAATCTCTGAATGTGCGACAAAAGACAGTTCAATAGAATCCCGCGCCTATGTAACTTGCCCAGCCCCACTGCTGAACAGAATAAGGGCAGCAAATGGCAAGGAGACAGTATCCTCTGTATAGTTCACACTATATACATAATACACCGCTAACAAGCTCCTTGTAAGGTATCTGCAAGATGTAACGCTCGCAAAGCCCGGTACAAATGGGGCCAACAGACTTCCCGGTAGTTCAGCGATATCAGGGTAGTGACGACATTGGGCAATTCGCAGCCATAGACCGGCACACGGGGGCTGGGTCATCATATACCAAAGCGTCGACTGGGTTTGTTAAGCGTCCCTCATGTTGTCGGTCTGTGTGTACCGCGAAGTGGGGTGGGAAGATAATGATTTAGGTGGACCGCGCTAGGCGGATGGCTGCTACGTAGTTATTACTCATTTTCGACTGTCGCACGGCCACTATGTATACCCGCGTATAGTGATGGCCTTGCGCACTGCGGCGTGTTACGGGTGCCTCCCGGTAATCGCTTATTTGCAGAGGCAGGTCAGGGTGTACTGTCTTGCCCAGGACAAAGAAAAATAAAATGAAGTCACACATCAATAGACAGATGAGACCATGAGAAAGATGAGCCTGTTGGCGTATCTGCTGGCTGTTGTGGCAGCCAGTGGTCACGTTGTTGTATCTTTCGTGAGCCTGAATGCACGACCATTTGTGCTTCGTGATTTCGCGAACGTAAATAGGTGTGTGGACATGACCATATCTCAGGCTGCTGATTGGTGAGGTCTCTTTCGCTAGCTTCTCTTCCTTCCTCTGACCAGTCAGCTTCGAACATAGTTGATGAAAGGGGAAGGGAAAGAGTGGGAGGCGGCTCTTATCAGCAGTTTTACCATGCTATCTTCTTGTTTCTTGTGTGATTGCTTTAATTAGTCTGTTAGGGAAAATCGGTATATATTATTCACCATTTAAACAGATTCATGGTATGCAACGAATAAGATAGGTCGCTTCTTTTGAAACGTACCACATAATAACACCTAACCTAAAGGAAACGACCAAAACATTTTAGATCGCTAAATAACTAGCTTAGAACATGCTTTTTTTATTTCCTTTGGTAATAGGTACAAAGTAAAAAAGAAGAAATCAATGCCATCGTCCCGTGTTACAAATTTGTCTCCGAGACGTCAGTGCATTCATCAGGCTGACGTTCCATGCAGTGACAAGGTACCTTGCCGTATGTCGGCCGCTGTCGTGCATTTCCTGAACCATTTCTACGTTTCGCGCCTGGCTCATGAACCCACAATGAAGCCATATTGGCCGCTAAGCAGTTAACTCTGCTGAAACTTACTCTCAAAATATTTTATACGTTTGATGGTTTAATACGGTAATTTCAAAGCGCCGCCGCCACACGATTTCTATATGCCTTTTCGTAGTTCCTCTTTGTGTGTGTGTGTGTGTGTGGTGTGTGTGTGTGTGTGTGTGTGTGTGTGTGTGTGTGTGTGTTGGACAAGGTCAAGTGCTGCGCAACTAAACTTCATGACGCTGGACTCTATATTTCGATTCTCGGCTATGGCGGCTACATTTCGCCCAGCCGAAATGAAACACACACTTATGGGCATATATTTAGGAGCTAGTTGACGAAACTCTGGACAAAACTTATCCAGTGACCCCTCGCTACGGCTTGTTCATGGCTAATGTTCGCGCATAAAATTTTAAAGTTCGTTACTTTGTTATCAAAGACGATGGGGACTGAGAAACAGGCCGATGATCTGGCTTTCAACCAACAAACATGAGCCCGTCCATCGCCAACTTTTCCTGCAACACTGGGAAACCAAGCGGGCGAAAGATAAACCCCCAAAAGACGCGAGAGCGGTAAAGCTCCGCTCTCTTGGGCACACGGGCTGCCATTCTTCATGGCGAAAGTAGGATGCCTCTAAAACGTTATGCGTGTACGCTCCGCCACGCCAGCGTGGGAGGGAGATCCGCGTACACGGGGACTAGCACACACGCGGGAGCGTACATACGTGCTCGAGGGCACGCCACTACGCGCACGTCACGTTTTTTTTCTTGCCCCGCCGTGAGCTCGGGTGATAACAACGCCACCTCTCAGTGCGACACATGGCAAGCAGTTGGGGATGTGCAAATAGAAACACCCCAAGCTGCTGTGGTGTAGCGGTTATGGTGCTGGGCTGCCACCCAGAAAACGCGGACTCCATCCCTGCCGCGGCGGTCGCATTTTCGATGGAGGCGAAAATGCCAGAGGCCCGTGTACTGTGCGTTGTCAGTGCACGTTAAAGAACCCCAGGTGGTCAAAATATCCGGAGCCCTCCACTACTGCATTTCTCTCCTTTCGTTACCTTTCAGCCTCTTTCCCCTACACCCATGGTCGTTTAGCCGTGCTCCCGACATGGGTTGCAGAAGGTAGCGTCATTTCCTTAACCGAAGTACAATCAATCAATCAATCAAGCCTCCATGGTTAGCTACGGCGGTGTATTACCGTGCCAGGGTAATGGCGATTCTGTGTTCCAAGAACGCTCCTGTTACGCGCATTGTGACATATATTATCAGCAAGTTTTGAAACGATAATTAATAAGCAAAAAGTGCAAAACAGAATATGAAGCCCAACCGAGCAGTGCTGTATTCTCATGGCGTCAAGTAAGGCAAGCCGCCTTTCGATCATAGCCTCCGATGATCATAACCTCCGACATTTGAAGGCTATTACCATACCAATGTCATATTATTCCAGGATTTCTCCACTATACGGCATCATTGATAATCACGTCATGGTTGTGGCCCTTAAAGCTCGAGATACTAGTTTAGTTTATTGCGCACATGCGCAAGACAATGCCATATCCGCTAAGCTACCGTGGCGGTTTTACATGCACTAAACGCCTACCAATCCGGCCCATTGGCTTTTCCAGCAATAGAGGCATGAAGTACCTTGCAAGGCAGTGCAATTAACGTAGTAGATTGGGACACGCAGACATTATTTGTTTTCAGGTTATTGACAAAAGCATCACAAAAGTCGGCAAAACGCCACGTAGTACATGTTAACAAGAGAAAAGAAATAGCGGGCGCGAAAGAAAATGAAGTAGCGATCGCCAGCGCGGGGCACGAGAATTCTTTGTTTTTTTGTTTGTTTGTTCCTGTTTTTTTTTCTTTGATGGAATAAACGGCAACGTAGCGACTCACTGCTCGGCACTGTTCAGGCGTGTTGTGTTCCGCCTCACTTCGAAGCCTGGTTTCTTATCTAAAACAGCGATATGCCCGTGGTGCAGTGACCACACAGCCACACTTACACGCATTACCTCTCAATGTATACAGAGCTGCCAGCCCATGCAATATCTAGGCTGGTGCGCTCACGACAGGAGCTTATAACCTGGTCTTGGGAGGCACGGCTTTCGGATCTGGCACTGAGGAGCCAACTGGCGACCCTAGACCAGTCCCGACGAGCCGCAGTGTCCAGTGGGGCTCTACAAGGGCTCCACACGAGGTTAACCACCGAGCGTTGACGCAATAAAGTTTATTCTTCTTATTATTATTCAACGAAGTCTTCTGACTTTACCGTACCTCTACCACAACTCGTGTGGAACGGGAAGGAATGCGACGAAAAGTAGCGTGCTCGGTGACCCCTATCTCAGCCACAGCCCTTCCTCAAACTCCTGGGCCGACGGACGTCAGCGCCCACACACTCGCGAAGTCCGCTTGGTCGCGCGTGCTTGAAGGCACGTACTACCAACTCTCCCTTAGAACCCGCGTAGTGGCATCGACGAAAAGCGTGCAGCGTCGTGGTTTGCTAGCCCATCTCCGTGACCGTTTAAAGCGAAACTACAGTGATTTTTCAGTGACCAAGAATATAAATAAAATTTTGAAGATATGTTCTCCTCGGTACTGTAATAAGTCAAGACAGGCAGTTGCAAGTCATTCAGCTTTCCAGAACATCAATATCAAAATTTTTTAGCAAATTCCCATGCGGGCCACCCTGTGTTCTTGTCGCCATTAACTGCCTACCCGAGCAGGCGGACAGTCAAAAGCAAAACAGTGGTACTTCAGCGCTGATATCCTCGCGGTCAACATCAGAAGATCTGGCATAACTTAATATATCGGTGGGTGACATCGCCACTTTCATTTTTTTCTAGCACCAACTCCAAATTTCTGATGGCGGGGAGGCTGTTACGTCATCGCATACGCTGCACGAAGCACCCGTACGTTTCGGTTTCGGTTTGACTACATCGTTCATTCGGTTATTTAAACTTATCATGGATCATGGGTACCACGGATCGCTATGGATCGCCAGGGGGGGCGGGGGGGGGCATCCTGGTGCTTTCAGAAAAACACAGATGTGTGTTCAACACAATGCGTTTTCGGGCTAGTTGGTGTGAATCCATGGTGCTTATTTAGCGCAAAAAAAAAACTATACACAGGAAGGAAGGACAGGACAAAGCGCTTTGTCCTGTCCTTCCTTCCTGTGTATTGTTTTTTTTTTGCGCCAAATAAGCACCACAGATGTGTGTCCACTGGCACTGGGACCCGGACGGTCAATTTAAGCGGCTCCGCGCAGGGCGCCTCATCTTTTTTGCAAACCTTCCTCACTATGCTCATGGAAACAGCCTTTCGTAAGATTTACCTTCTTGATGTTTCCGGAAAAGTTTGTCGTGCTGCCTCGACCGTAACCATAACATGACGCGTTGAGGCTTCCTGTGTAAACAGGATCACGATGTCAATGCGCACTTCACAGTAGACATGTTGCGATGTCGTTCGAAATAGCAATAACTACCACTGAAGCTGATAGACCAGTATACAGTTGACCGGTTGCCCTAGCCGATTCACTACCCCGAATCGAGGTGGCACTTAGGACTTCGCAATGTTCTACATTGGGGGAACAGCGCATACGGACCGCTAAATCGGCTTTTGCTCCGATAGCGTCATTTATGTGTTGCAGAATGGGCATCGTTTTTCACACTCGTAACGTTTGCAACAACAACAATAATAAGTGAAAGTTTTCTTACGTCCCAAAACCAGGGTATGATTAGGAGAGAGGCCTCAGTGGAAGGCTCCAGAAATTCCGACCACCTGGGTGGGGTTCTTTAGCACTGACATCGCACAGTACACGGGCGTCACATTTCGCCTCCATCGAAATGCAGCCGCCGCGGCCGGCATTACACGCCGTGACCCTTCGACCATCAGCCGAGCCCCTGGACCACCGTGGCGAGGCACTCTGAGCATTTCTCTACGAAGATGCGCTCGCAAAGAGGGCAAGTAGCAGCCACTCTCTAATACAAGTATAGGAAATGAAGATGCACTGGAATCTGACAGCGGATTCGTTTGTTTTCATGCAATACGATTACCACATCAATAAATTACCGAGTCGATGTCATCCCGATATTCTAATTTAAACAATGGGGCGTTTGCAAACGGAACACACCACATACATGTGTGCGCGAAGAAACGGACCACCGCGAGATATCTGGGCCACGGTGATTGCACGCGGACGCATCGCGAAGGAAATTGGGTCCCCCGGCCGCTAGACAAAAGACAGAGCATCTTCCTCAGGAGCTTGTCCAGGGACACTGCATGGATGCAAATTACCTTATTCATGCATGTGGGCGTATGCCCACATGAGCAGGCACACAAGTACACGCAAGAAAGCTAGCGATTGCGTATGCACGCACGGTCTTAAGTAGAACAAACAGTCAGGAAGGAAGGCCAATTTGCAATTCGAACTCCTGCGGTCGGGAGCGGTCATTTGTTCTACCAACCGGTCAGCTCTTTTCTTCCAGAACTCACGCACCTCCGCAAATCCATGAGCAATGTGCACGTTATGAAATAAACATGGACGCCCCCACATAAATACAAGCATTGGCGAAGTATTTTGTCAAAGTATGCAAACATGAGAGGTGTGGTTTGATAAGTATGTTTTCCAATCCATTTCGGGAAATGCAGCGCGAAAGACCACAGACTTAAGAAAGTTCATTTTCTCTCCCTTCTCTGTGCCAGGCGTTCCTCGTACGACCAACATAGAAATATGCATAAGCATCTTGACGAAGAGAAATCAGAATCATTGTATTTAAACGCCAGGATCTGCAGAATTCAGATGTCGATGGCTGTGGACGAGAAGCCACGAAATGGTGTGACAAGGCCTGCACGCCCCCTGGAACCTGTCCCCAACAGAAGTAAATATAAGCACAAAGCAACGAGTAATTCACGAAACGTTATCCCGACATGTATAAAAATACACATCTTAGTGCACAGTGTACTTCACTGAAAGCAATCCCTGCGCTACCAACCCCCACCCCCCGCACTTACACCAAAGAAGCTATAATTCTAAATGCAGGATTATAATCTAGGTAAAAGCTCGACGTATAGGAGTTTTTCGTGTAAGTCACACATCCTTCGGTGCGAAAGTTTGAGAACCTCAAGCTGATTATCGCGTCGCAATTACAAAGGCCAGCGTCCTTAAAGTGTCGAGCATGCATCAGGTACGGTGACTACAGGTCTTTTCTAAGTATCCATGTTCCAATGTCCCCAAATCGCATTTGTCAGTGTGATCCACCACAGAACATTGATCAACGAGTTCATTTCTGATGCAGCCCCGCCACGGTGGTCTAGTGGCTATTGCACTCAGTTGCTGATCCGAAGGTCGCGGGATCGAATGCCGGCCGCAGCGGCTGCATTTCGATGGAGGCGAAATGTTGAGGCCCGTGTGCTGCGCGATGTCAGTGCACGTTAAAGAACCCCAGGTGGTCGAAATTTCCGGAGACCTCCACTATGGCGTCTCTCATAATCAGAGCTGACTTTGGGACGTTAAACCCAACAAATCAATCAATTCATTTTTGGGGCAGTCAGGACAGTTTGCTGTCTATTGTGCACACCATATTTGGCCTTTCCTTGCTTTCTGAGTGATGCTTGCTGAATTTATTTCAAGAAAAAAAAAAGACCAGTAAGTTACTCCATGCGGGAGGCGGTACGACAGTAATGCGTAGCATCTATGATAGGCTTTACGTTAAAGCTTGCGACCGCTGCATCGGTATAAGGCACGGGTATAAGTACTGTAGCGGCGAAGAAAACACCCCGATTCCAGAAATGCTCTTCCTGAGAACATCACGATTTCTCTTTTGGGGAGCTCTGCTGCTCCAGAAAAGGAACGTGGTCACCAGATGATTCTCTTAAAGCTTTTTTTTTCTTTTATGATTACTTCCTCCTTTTCTTTCTTGTAGCATCCGCTTTGACACGGTGCTCAGTCTGTCCGCTGAAGCGTTTAATTGTGCAGTCTAATAACCTAGTGACTATAGAAGTAATGCTGGAAAAAGTAAAGTAATGGTGTCGTTCAACACGCCCCATCGCTCGGAGGTTATAACAAAAACCTCAGACCTCAGTTTCGCGGCACGGCCCGCTCCACAAAGCTCTGAGACATATACATACATATATCTTCCGTCATACCCCACCCTCCCCCACCTGTTATACCTTGCGTTCACGGTGATGATGCGGCGTCTTAATTTGCGCGTACCTACAAACTACGCACACACGCTGCATAACATGGCACTCTAGGGAGGCCCAACATCAGGGGGCCAACTCGAGTGTTCATAGGAAACAAGTAACAGCTGTGATATGTACGGCACTGACAACTTTCTCTTGCCCCACATACCTGGATGAAAAATTGACTTGCTCTCCACTCTGCAAACATCCGGAGTGGACGTCCCACCCCCCACTTTAACGAAGTAAATATACCACATCCTCCCCGTGACCTTGGAGTAGCAGCTTTCACCAGTGAATCGGGAAAGCAGGTGGCGCAGCCCTCGCTAAATTGATTGCCTTCAGTCAAAAAGCCACAACACGATGCCGGCGCCAGCTATGCTCTTAGTTCACGGCAGTAAGGCTGAGAGCTCTGATTCCACAGCACCTTCTTCTGTATCGAGTCGTATTTAAGCTGCGGACGTACGCTGCAGCTGGTTCTTTCGCTGTCTTAAAGCTGGTTCATTTCGTTCGCGGGAAATATCACGAGGCATCTGACGTAGCAGCCGCATAACCTCTCCCTCCTCTGGTTAAGACCACACTTAGAACAAAACCTCCAACTGCTGCAGTACAGGAAACGAACGTTTCAGCTGATTACACATGTTGATTCGTTGGTGCACATGTTCCATGTTTATGCAGCAGCACAGAAGCATATGAACCTTCAGATACTCAAGTAAGGCTCATTAAGACTTCTACAGGCACGTTCTCTTTAACGGTGTCTGAGGCTGTATACGCTGACCTGGAGTTTCTCTCTTTTTTCACCGGTCCAGTAAGATACCTACAGCGTAAGCAGCACTGCATGGAATTAGCGAGATCTAGCGCATAAGGGGGCCGGATTGACCTAATTTCCTGCGGCTAGGGGCGCTCTACCTAAGAGCACCGCAGCGCCGCCATCGTCCACGCGAGCCATCACACGCCCCCCCCCCCCCTCCCTTCTTCACGTTGCCGCGTGTCGTCACCAGTCCAGATTGTATCAGCTTGCGACTCCCATTAAGGAACATCTCGCGCTGATCGCTATCTCTATTATATAAGTTGCTGCTGTAGCGCGACGAGATGTTATCTTCCGTTCCAATAGATGCCGCCTGTGCGTTCTGCATGGAACCGCCCACACGGACTTATTATGGCAAGCCGATGCTCGCAGCAATCAAGGCACGCGCGCTTCGTAAATGTCAAAGGAGGCGGATCTTTGATGAAGCACGTGCGTGTGCTCGCTCTGTAACGAAACGCCGTCCTTTGTCCGTAGGGGAGGCTTCTAATTGCCGCTCGGACACGGCGCCGATGTCGTGCTATGCTTCGAACTTCGGCGAGGGGCCTCGGGGGGACAAGAGTCACGTTTCGGGGTGCCTGTACGCTCTGCTATTACGGGGCCTGACCCCTGAAGAATTCGCAATGGAAAAGGAAGCAGCAGGAGGGTCCGTGTGATTGTGTATTAGGGCTGGATACTTTGACATCGCAAGATGAACGACCACGTGTGTAATGAACGAAATTGAAGCGTTATGGGGTGGGCGTGCTCCTTGAAAAAACAAAGGTTCGCAGGTGTGCTGAACTTTACCCCCAAGCTCCATTGTTTGTTGCAGATACTGAGACAGCATCAGCCTATAATAACCGGGATATGCTCTCCCAATTACCTCTCTGTGAGTCTCCGTTTAGAAGCGGAGTTTTGTCCATCATTTCGATCTTCGGTCGTTTGAGCAAAGGGAAAGAAAGAAAGGGGGGGGGGGGGGAGGAGTTACCAAGAAGCTGTGGGGTGCGACTGCGAAGTCATTGCTTTGGGGTAGGTCCAGCTGGAGTAACATTTGGGGACGTCGGCGGAGGGGCGTATGATGCATATTTCCGGTATAGAGGAATCGACCAATGACATTCTAGTTACAGGCTTGCGGGCGAAGGAACTCATATTTCACGTATTAGTTCACCACGGAAATGATGCCGCTGTCACAAACACAGGTGATCTATGTATGGTTGTTTCATTAGAGGGCTCGCAATATTTGCTTGTCCTGCGAGCACTGGTCAGCGTCACTGCGCAACGTCCCTTCGTTAGAAATTATTTATGTGATTGCATACGCTCTTACTCAATGATTGACGCACTCACTCACTCATCAGCTCACTCCACGACTATGGCCAACAAATGTCGGTGTTACTGTTAGCGGAGGAAGAAAGAAAGGGGGGAAAGACTTTACTTTTCCAACTTTCCTCAACTGCATTGAATGTAAAACCGCTGGGTGTCTGTGTGAGACAAATATCTTGAATCGAAGTCCATTTCACGTGATATCGACACATGGCATCATTACGTACGTGTATGAGGTCACATCAGCATTAAGCCCTCGCATGGTCACATGACCTTCGGTATTATCGGCCTTGGGTGACCCCGGCTTTTTCGTCCCATAGGGCGCTTATTTCTTGCGCTTTTAATGACTAACTAACGGGTTGAACTGTCAACTAGATAAAGGAATGTATGCTGCTCCCTAAAACACATGTTCCGGGAATGTGAGGCCAAAACTAAAGACGTTAACGCCGATGTTCTTTCGGTGAGGTGGACCTATGCCCCGCACAGCTCCAAGCTCGCCGACCAAGTCAGAGGGCTGTCCAGCAGGCGCTCCAAGCAGCAACTCGGCAAGGCACGGACGTCCCGACGTGTGCGACCTGAGCCCGGGTCATCAATCTGTACGACACTTAATAAAATTTCTTACCAACCAAACTTCCCCCATAGAACCAAACAAAAGATGATCGCAAACTACGCGATACCTCCATGTATACGTGTACTGGGTCGACGGGGAACAGAACACGTGAACTGGAGCAGCAGGTGCGAGGTTAACGTTCGGAGGTCGTCTTGCTTACGTTAGTTCACGTTTAATCCATCAACGCAGCGGGCCTCCCTAACTTATCAGTATAGGCGAAGCGTTATTGATGCCAACGCTCTTCTTTCATGCTCGCGCTCACGCAATGGCTTGCGCATGCGTAACGCGCATTTGTCCGCCCAAATGCTGCCGAGTGAGCGAGCGTGTTTTTCTCATTGTTTTCTCATTGTTTCTTGGGTCTTCGAGGCGAAGAGATGTTCCTTATTTTCTCGTATTCAGGGCATCGCGTCGGTCCATCGTATTTGGGAGTGCCCCGACGAGCAGTCGCTCGGAACGTCTCAAAATTGGAGGGCGCAGCATCGCAAGCGGCAACGTATGTGGCTCACGCACTGCTGTCATATATAAAAGCCGCCAACGTTTTCGACAGGAAGACCGGGTCCGTGTTAGCTATAGTTACGCAGCGTGAACGCAGTTACAAAAGCGACCTCAAGGTTACCGAAAGAACAATCGAGCGAAAGTGTGACGTGTTGTTTGTTGTGTATAAGATTTCGATCTTTCGAAACGCGTACAAAATTTACGTTATGCGCATTTGCGTAACATTGTGAGACGTCATTATCTTGATTTTACTCGCTGTCATAGGTATCGCTGGAAGTAATGCTGGAAGTAGTGTTTATTTTATGTGCAATAGTTTGTACTTCTCTATTACAAACCACCTGCTTTCTTGCTTGTTTTCATTCATTTGTCCCAGTATCACTTCTTTCCTTTATGCATTTTATTTTCTACTTTCTGTGCTTACTTAATGCTTCTCCACTTATTCTCATCAAAGGGAGAAAACACCACCATAACCGTTGCCACGCTAACCCAGTGCCCAACATGAGAGACAAAGCATCGAAAAGGGGCTACTTTAGTTCTCCTTGCTTTCGGAATGGAGCTACCTTGTTTTCTTTCTTCGACACACTGCGTTCATCCTCGTGCACACGTTCCAAGTATACGACAACTAGCATTACGAGCTTAGATCACGTAAACGCTGTCTTCGTCGATGGCTGTCCGTGGCTTTGCGTCGCGTGCCAGCCATGCGCAGTGTGCAATTATCTCTCAACAAGTGACGCTGGCGTCGCCTACACCGCCCCAACCGATCAGATTTTTAGTCTGTTACGTGCAGCAGTGCTGGAAGAAGCCATGCCACAAGAGTCAGGTTACGCAAGACTGCTCTTTCACAAAAAGAAAACGAAAAAGTAAAGGCGAACTAGAACCATCCCATGATATGGTGTCTTCATCCTTTCGCCCTATATTAGGCCATTTAGCCGAGCCGCGCGCGGCTGCCGATCGCACTTGGCCCACTTCGATTTCGATCTACGCTCTCTTTTTGTCCGTCTCGCCTTCTCTCTCTATCTATCTCTCTTGTTTTTGGTGTTCAGGTTGAACCATAAAAAGGCTGAACGCTGTCTGCTGCTCTTCGGAAAATGAGTCGTTTCAGCAGGATAGAGACGCGTATCTTTCCCTTACGCTTTTTAAGGCAATGTATGGCCCACCGTACTTCCCCTGACAGCTTGATTCTGCAACGAGCTACGATGTCTGACGACTTGTGTTAACAAACAGCAAGTTAAGGCAAAACAAGAAAAAGTACACCAACTAAAGAAAGAAATTAAAGAATTAAGTACAGTTATGGTTGTTGTTGAGACATTGCCTGCTGTGTTGTAATGAACCGTTTCGGCACGTTGCCGCAATTTTGCCGAAGGGTTGTTATCATGTGCGCGCTGTATAAGCTGCTAATGCCGTGCGCCAGTACCTTAAGCCAAACGTAGCTGTCACCTGCCAGCGTTAATAAACAGTGCCTAGCAATAACTGGCATTAGCCAATGACCAGGTCACATAGGCCATAATTACGATTCTATCCAAGATTAGTCGTTGTCAGGGCAGTGTTCCCATGTGCCCCTCACTGCAGCTGTTTTTCAAACCAGTTTTCTACAAAGCTGTGTACCTTGCACTGAGAACACATTCGTGTGGTTGGGTTTATCCCTACGCTATCTTTCTCTGGTATCTTTCACTAGTGGTCTTCCCAGTATTAGCAATGACAGTCTTAATAATGGTCATCACTGTCATAGCCAGCCTATCCTACATTCGCCGTAGGACCAACGCGTATCCAGAGGATCTCTATCCTACCCTGTCCTGCGCCAGCTGTACAGAGTGGGATTCTGTGCCTCTCAAGCCAGAGTTTAGCCCACAGATGAGGTTTCGCGTTATCAACACCAAAGGGCCACATTTCCAACAGGTTCTCATAAGACAGGGCCTTCTTAATCATGTAGGCATTCTCGAAAAGAATTTTTTTAGAACCTGCCAGTTGCCTGGAGGATATGGTCACGATTAGTTATTTTTCTTGAAGTCTTCATGGCAGCTGCTACTCGGTCGGTGTTTCCTCAGGTGGCTTCATAAAATAGCGAGGCGAAAGCCTACAATTGCATCGGCAGCACTTCTGCAAACGTCATTCCCCTGCAACCTGGATGCAAGCGGACCCACGAGAAAAACAAACAAACAAGCAAATAACAAGCAAATAAACCTAGCATGGGCCGCCCACGTAAACTGATTTTGGACTCTTGTCCATGAGACCTGCTCTCCTGACGCCCATCTACAGCGTTCGAATCCTCCTTTCTGCGTCTGTTTGTGCGTGGACCTCGGTTTGAGGTCTTTTATGTGCATGGAGACAAAGACGACGCTGGCGTGGCGGGCTTGATGCGGCGAAATGACGACGGCAGCGGTCCCTCGCAACGACCCATTGTTGACTGGTCCCGTTGAGATGTCTGGAGGAAAATTAAATCGAGACGACTTTGGCCATTCGTGCTCGAAAGTGAACGACCCGACGAGCTTTCTTCGATGCTGGGAGGTCAAGAACCTATAGAGTATACTTGAAAGCCGTAACCTGAAGTGCCGCGACAGTGAAATACTCGTAAGAGAAATAATCACCTTGACCATGAAAGATACATATGTTGCAAAACAAATAAAAATCATGGCGACGAATATCGATTGTTACTTTTGCTTTTACGTCAACATACATGAACTATTTTTAGAAGATTGTATCAAAAATTACAGAAGGTAAATTTAAGCGAAAAGAAACTCATTCGCACAAGTGCGTGCGTTTCGTAGGGTAGTGGTTGTAACTATTACGTGCCTCTTCGATACACGAGTGCTTGCCGGGTTGAAAAACATACACCACCGTGGAAGCAGCTTTGGTTGGGGGGTAGTGTTAATAACATAACCTAGTGTTTATAAGATGAAATGTAAGCCGGTTATTAACGTTGCATCTAAGAAGTGACGTAATGTACATACTCTGATATTCAAGGCCTTCGGCAAGTGCGCCACCCCCCTCACCCCCCGAAAAAAATTACTGGCTATGGGCCTGCCTGCAGCAGATCACCGTACGTGGAGATGATGAGGCAGCATTTTATTTAGTTAATGTACTCAATTCACCTCGTCGCACAGTTTATTTTTTGCTCACTGTTTTATTTCATATCTATCAGTTTTTGACCAAACTCCAGCAGTGGGTACGATTCAGGGAAAATGTGAACAAGCAAATTTCCTGAATGCGAGCTAAACCATTCTCTTTGCGGAATTCCTTGGACTCGAGTTCACGCTCTAGTGAGTGGACGATGCGAATTCACTGCTACATGCGTGACCTGCACACTCTGCAAAGTGGTGGCAACAGTGGAACTCCTTAGTGGTTTTTACATACGCTCGCACTTTATTTTCTCCCGCTCTTTCTTTTATTTAGTTTATTTATTCCAGACCACCTTACATGGCCACATGGGCATTGAGTGAGGGGAGCTCGGCAGAATTTATATGAGCCAAAGTTAGCAAGTGTCCGGGAAGTCTACACGATAAAATTATATAATAACACAGCATGTTAAACAAAGCAATAGAAGTACAATAAAATACTCAAATTTGGGAGCACTACAAAAGAACCACACACAATAAGGTAACACCAAAAGCATTATTTAAAAATCTAGAACAAAACGTGCATACAGGTTCCAGATCATTGATGGAAAAACGAGAACTCTATTTTGTCTGTTTGTGATGAAAAGCCAGCATACTAGGACACGGACGAAGGGAAAAGGCACCTTCTCATCGTCCCGTGTCCTGGTATGCTATCTTTTTTCTTACAAATAATCACGAACCAACTAGCCGACCTTTTCAGGCTTGTCTGTTGTTCCCCTTGATCCCATCCACAGACGCATGGTAGCCAACAGGGCATCTACTCGGTTCCTCCCTGCCTTTTCTTTTCATTTCTCCTTGTCTCTCTCTTTCTCTTTCTCTCCGGAATCCCTTCTTTTTTTCGGGCTTCAAGGCTAGCAGAGAGCTCCAGTTGCGCATTCGCCGTCTCGGAAATCATCGCGAAACTGAGAAAAAGTACAGCACGCAAGAAAAGAAACAGGACACCGCCGGGTGGTGTTCCGATTATTTCCATGTCTAAACGCCAACTAGCCCAACATACAACACTTCTAAAGTATTCGCTGTCAGTTCCGGCGGTCTGCACACACTCAGCGCCATTTTCTTTTGCAGGATAGTCAACCTACCTGGCCATCTTGTAAGAAGTGACGCAACAGTCGGTACCGTAGGTTTTCCTGCATTCGTGCACCATTAGCGCAAGCAAAACAGCCGCTTTAGGAAGAGAAAAAAAAGAAAACCGATAAAAGTACCCAGTTCGAGCGAGACGACGAAGTATCGTTCGCTGCGGATGGTGTGGACGTGACTCTACGCTTCAAACGAACGTCCCTCGTCCCTGCCGGCATATCCTACGATGGGCCTCAAGAAAGCGTGGCCAGTGAACCATTCCGAGTCCTCTTTTGTCCGTACGTCGACGCCTTTTCCAGACCTGCAGAGAAGGCACACACACACACACATACACAGGCAAACAAGCAATGCCCCAGTCCACTACCGATCTCCTTTGCCGTCGACACGGCTCTCCGAACGCGAAAACGAGTCCCGGCCGTTGTGTACACAGTTTCTTCGAGTCGGTGCGTCGCCATTCAAAGCGACCGAGGCAACCGTGAGCAGGTGTGGCCTACGCTGTCTTAACGGAGCGACGTTCTGTTGCGGGTGTTCCTTGGGGTGCGGCCGGCTGTTTCAACGGTCGAATGTGTAGTCGATCCATCGTTCAGAATCGTCTATGTATATGACGGGCACACTGCCACTAAGAGCCCACCTATGGAAAGCTCAAAAGGCACATCGCTGACGTGGCTGGATGCAACCGGTCTTTTAGGAGGACGGCCCGTTTCTCTGTCTAGGTTCCTTGGCTTGTGGCGATACGAGATGCCTTTTGGAAGTTAATGACGGTTGTTGATCTTGACGGGGGCAGGGCCGGGAAACTGTCGGAAGGAAACAGGTGGGGATCTCCAACGAGATTCGTAATGGGCGACTTTGTTCGAATGTTGCGCGTAGGTTCCATGTCGCAGAGAATGTGCTTGAAGACGGATGTGCTGGGAGTGCGGACATAATATACGTAGCCAGCTGTCTGGAACACCTCTGGAGCTTTCTGATGCTTGACCTTAAAATGTAGGTCAAGTTCGATCTGCCTTATATATTTGACGTATAGATGCCTGTATGCACTGGATACGCCGCTTTCCATATGAATGTGCGGAAGGAAACTTTCTAAGGGACGTTGCAGTGAAACAATATATAACTTTATACTCATGAATGCCTATCAGTTGGCATATCAATTCTGTCTGTGTTGGCATATGTATCTAGTTAGCAATCATAGAGTCATCAGAAGCGTCGGTCGACGTTTCCTTTAACCTCGCCGCGCAATCTCCGCATGCGCATGTCGCTGTGACGTCACCGATGTCAAATGCTTTCTTCTCTCTATTTTGGACAAAATAACTTGACAAAGTTAACCTGAAACTTCTGGCGGTATTTGAGCGGTTCGTAGTGAAGCGGCAAAATTAAGTACAGGCCCTGGTAGGGTTCGTGAAAATGTACGTCAAGATAGCGTAGGAACCTTGAGGCAGCGTCCCCTTCTGCGTTATCTTTTCTTTTTCATTTGCTAGCTTATCAGACGTGTGCTCGTGTAATGGTGGTGGTAGTGGTATTCGTTGAAGGTTAACCCACTGATACGATTGCAGTCATCTCTAGCTCCCCTTTAACACCGATTCTGCTCGTGCGGTAAAGTATCAACTAATCGCGATTTTATCTGAATCATGAGTTAACCACACCCAGCACACTATACATACATAAAATAAAGAAATAGGAACTTGTCAATGTGCGACTCAATGCTGCTACTGCGTTTGTAAACCAGTGAACTACTACCGTACCTTACAAGGAAATAATTATAGAGGGAAAACACATTCCTTTAAGATGAGTGTTCTAAATAACAAATGGAAAGAGCGTTCGGCTGCACCAGAATACAGACATACCTCTGCACTTATGGAGTGATTTGGTCCGAGTTCTCAAGTTATTCCTCTTTCTAGTTTCCTATCACCGACGCTACGCGTTGCACCTGTCTTTGTACCCATGGGTGCCTCTTCCACCCCTCCGTGGCCTCACGGCCTTTGAGACAAACTGCGCTCACGCGGATCCGATCACCGCGAAGTCCCCGTCGACAGCCCAGGGGTCAAGGACACGGAGATAAAGACCGTGACTGCTAAGGCCACCGGCATCGACAGATTTCTTTTATTATTATTATTACGTGGGTAGGCACGCACAGAACTCCACTAAAGCCACCCTCGAATGCCTGCATTCTTAATGTTTCCCACGAGACGTAACTGAAAACAGCTGCAAAGAATCAAAGAACGTGAACTGTGCAACAGGCCTTGTTGGCGTATCTGAGTACAGGCTTTGCCCCCGCGGAAGACATCGACACAGGAGGCGGTCGGGCGTGGTGACCCCATTTCGAAAAGGCAAGTGTTTACATAACGGGCGTGGAGCACGTAGCACAGCCAGAACGTGTGTGAGCTAGCGACTCGTCCAGTGAAGAAGCCGTGGCGATATTCATGGTCGTTGTCGCGCACAGCTGTAGCCGTAGTCAAACTTATGAAAAGGTTGCCGTGTCAGAGGGCAAAGTATGAACGACGACGTCGTACGACGTTTGTTACCTCAGGGCCCCTGTTGCAGAATCGTTGCAGCCCCTGAAAACCTCATTCCGGATCTTTATGCACCTTGTAACGTTTGTTCTGGGAGGTGACGGTTCGTACTCGTCCGGGAAAAGGAACGGCACGAGGACGTTCCAGGTAATTTGACAGCAAGTCCAGCACTCCAGATATATTACTTTGGGAGGAATATGGCATGGAAGAACACGGAGCATCCCTTATAGGCATCATATGCTCTAATATAAGCAATTATGCGTCCTTATATTTATACGTATATCTTCATAAGTGGCCATACATAGAACATTTAAGGGTTTCTTTAAACAGTAGCACCACGACGATGTCGGTATGGGATGGCTGTCACGTCCTTTTCTCCTGTTGTTTACTTTGACGTGTCGTGTTCTCAGCAATGTACGCGACCCACCGACTCTCTGGGCGCCTCATGCAGTCCTGAAGTCACTGGACGTATATCCTGCATGACGGCGTAATGTTAGTTACATAAATGTGCGGGTGGCATCTGATGTGCAGATGGTGGCTGCACATTTTGCACGTTTTGACAATTCTGCGGAGCTATATCTTGGCACTCATGTGGTGTCAAGTGTGGTGTCAAGTTTCTATTCTACCATTTGTCTGCTTAACAACCACAAGCAACTGTAGAAGTATTTCTTGGAAATGGACCACGTCCTTGCTAATTAATTAATAATGTATATATATATTTACGCGCCCCTGGAAAGAACGGCGTTCTTTCACGCATTAATCGCACTAAACATATATCGTACGTGCGCCAAAAGAGAACTACGTCAAGCAGATGTAGTTCCTAATGCAATGTGGCTCTAGAGAAATACGTGGGGGATTTACATCGTTTAGGACTTCTGCAATATGTCCAAGTCCAGCACGTTTCTTGCAAATATTCATGTCATCCACAACGATCTTTCGTTGGGCTAAATTTGGCATTTTCATCGGGCAAGCACATAAAACAGACCAAATAAGACTCGAAATAAAGAACGTTTGGACGTGTTGCCGTTCCGTCTCATCATTTAGGGCGCAACACACAAAAGTACAGGCCATAACACTAAGGCAGGCGCGAACATCTGATAAATTTATCTTCAGAACCCTCAGACACATGTCTGTGAAGATGAATAAGAGCATTTGCAACCGCATTCGTAATATCTGATTGTTAGACATGCATGATGCAGTAAAAGAATCTAGTGACATTTGTCGTCACTGTGTATATGGTATCGCAGGCGATATGACGGTATCTTTATTACGAAAACGCTTGTCTTTTTAGATCCCACGCGCACGTATGTACAGTACGGTTGCTTATGAAAAGGAACACGTGAACGGGTAGCCCATGCTCTGCGGAGAGTGCTTACCGCGCCAACCAGTGCCAGCAGATGACGTCACATCCGTTTCCGTCGTCGCATGCTAGTGGTAAGAGCAACCACCTACAGGTCCAGAGAATCACGCTGCTTATCGGCCACACCCGCTTATTCTACCCACCAATAGGTGACGCCAAACGCTGACACATTATTTCATCTCCCTGCTACCCACTGGCGCCGTAGTCGGCCGCCACAATGCACAGTCCACCGTGTTTCCTTTCGTAAAGAACCGCATACCGCACGCATTTCAGGCGCCTATTCGGATTTAGCCTGCGGATTATTTGGCGTCTCGCGCCGAGCCGCCAGAGTGCAATCTGCGGTGCACTTTCGTGCAACCCATTCCGCCTCAGTGAGGTCAAACCGTTTGCGTGCTGATGCAGTCGACTGTTTCTGGCCCCTCCGCCCCGCATAACTTTCCGGTGCTGTATATAATACGCCTACTTAGACTACACGGCTCGCGATCTTCCGATAGCCGGATGCAGTTTGCCGACCGTTATAGCGCCCCGGTCACCGTAGGTGGAGCGAGTGCTATCTTCCGTTGTCTTCGGCCTCTAGGTCAATCTCTCATGCGTGATGCGATCATTGGAGGAAGCGAAGGGTATCGTTGTTGCTTTTTTTTGACCCTGAAAGCACAGCAGCAACGACTGGTTGTGACGAGTGCAGTGCGGGTTGCTGATGTTTCTATGGTTGTAATTTGGTTGTGTATGCGCGCGCGCGTTTGTGTTTCGCAAAGATTGTCACGGTGCAGCACATACGGCGTTAGTTTATTCCGTTGCTGCTTACAAAAGGGGCTCTTCCGACGCGGCTTAGGTGAAAAAATATGGGTCGATTCCTATTGACTTTTCTCGTATTTAAATGAAAGTTAGGCGTACCAGTGTATCATAATGAGGTGCTCATGTTCAGGGGTGCCGGGATGGACGTTTCGGTGTCAAAACACCCCCTGAATCTCTTTCGGTTTGTTTCCTCACTTCCTTTTGCATGTGTTTGCGCACTTATCGCCATGATGTTTGCACACCGCATCATACAGCCCCCCACGCCCCCCATTACGGAACATACACTATAGCAAGCACCGAAAAATACTTATTACGCCAGTGCTCATATTACTGCCTACAGAGTTGAGACCTTTATAATAGCCTTTCTCTAGCACTTTAAATACTGGAAATTTATGGTTTCCGCTCGCGGCCTTTCAGTGCAACTCTTTCAAATCTTGGAAAATCACGTGGTGCAATGCATTGAGCCATGACACAGCCATGCATACAGTAACGCAATAAGTAGGAACTAGGCAGCTCTGCATCAACTTCTGCGGTGTAATTTCAACGACACATGGGGTTTCGCTTTGTTTCTGTTCAGTTTTTTGTAGTGCCTCCTCCAGCTCGATTCAAATGTAGCTTGCCTTTGTGCATTTGCAGTACCTCGAAAATTCGCCTCTGAATAATCCATCTCACGTGCATAAGCGCCGACACCAAAGTCAACATACATTCTCGACGTAAGAAAGTGGGCATCAGAAAGCGAGCACCTTCTCCAGTGGAAAACTGAGCCGAGTCACGCGAGCGAAATGGCGTTGCCACCCGCTGTCACGCGACACGGCTTCTCTCTTGCTTTTAACACGGCGTCGGCACGAAAGTGCGAAAGACTAACTTTCGCATTCTTGTTCAAAGCTCCTTACGAAAAGCCACAAAGAAAAGAAAAATCAACAGAACGCGAAAGTACTCTAATCTCAATGTAGGTTTGATTGATGGGACTAGGTGTTCGATCGCTGTTGTCTATAGAGGCAACGTCCTTGCTGGAACGTGGACAAACAGACAGCACAGACACATGTTTAAATGCATGATTCCAAACAATGACACACGGCAATGTTGCTCAGGAGCTTTTGAGTCGACGGAGTGAACCCGATGCCACTTGGTAGAGCTAGCATAGAGCAAATAATAATTACTGGGCTTTTGCTTCACCGAACTACGGTGTGATGATAATGCACGCTGTGGTGGAACGCCCTGGAAAATTTGGCCTCCTGTGATCTCTAACGTGCACTCGAGGCGCACATTACCTGGACCTCTAACATTCTCGCGTCTGAAGAATGTGCGATCGCCGCGGCAGGGATTTAACCCGAATCGTTAGCGTTAGCAGCTGAGGGCAACGGTACCACTAACGTAAACTGTTATAGGCCAGTTGGTTTATGATTCCAGGAAATATGCATAACCAGCGGAAGAGACTAGTGGCCGCCCTTGCGTGTCCTTTGCGTGTAGCGTCTCCTCCACTGGTTGTAGGCACTGTAGCACCGCGGCGGAACGAGCATAGAACTGGCGGCCTATGCTCTGTCTGCCGCCAGCTTTTGACCTTGTGAGGTTTGCGGTAATGATATTCTGCTACTTACAACAACACTTGGGCAACATGTCAAATTTGTAAGGCCTCAGCTACTTTCCATTTCCGGGAAGTGAGGTTATATTAGGTGAGTTCTAGAGCTTGCACACACATATATCATATTTATATTTGCTGTCATTGAATGTCGACACCAGGCCGTGTTTTCTTACGTGTGGCAGTAACGTTCTACGTGATGGTGTTTTAACTTTAAAAGTGCAGTGTACAGGTGGACTGCATGGTCTCCCCTCTATTTTTTTAGTTCTGCTGACGCGTGTGGATCAGGAACAGTGATCGCAGTAAGATAAAAATTCAGTGTATTACGAAAAGATCAAGAGTGAAGTCTTGGTGGTGACTGAGACCTGCCTGTAAGACATTACTTGCATGCGATGAAAGATGAGAGATGAATCTGGTGGACAACTTTGTGCTGACCCATGTATCTTGGTACCGTTTGGATAAGGTTAGTTATCCAACGGTCTCTCTTAAAAATTTCGAATACCTGCATCTTTAAGCAACAAATGCTACGTTGAACAAAACCGCTGACCCAACAACGCGCGCGAAACGATTAGAGAACCTTATTGTGAAGGATTCTTTCTTTCTTATCTGCTCTGTAGAACATACCATTCCCAGACGGCAAACGACTCAGCCGACAAGAGTCTCGAGCGTGAAGTACAGCAAGAGCGCCACGTACCCATCGGTGCAACTAAACATCAGTGAAACGTGTTCTTGCTCCGTGATGCGTGCCGTGGTAACAAGCGTAACGCAACATGGCGCCCCCTTCTCACATCTTCTCTGCTGCTTCGGTCAGTGAGCGTAACGTACTTCGAAAGCACAGTGAAGACTACGAAAGCGATAAGTGTTTCTCGCTCCTGTTCTTGCTAGTTACACTCCAGTCCCAGAGGGGCCAATTTATTATTTTGTTTTCGCAAACTACGTGCCCTCTAATATATCTAAAATATACTATGAACATAACAAAAGAAAAGTGTTCCACGATACGTTACGCTGGGCAAAGAAATGTTCTTCCTGCCTCCTGTATTCGTCAGAAGTGAATGACATTCGGCTTCCAAATGTCGCTATGACCGTAGTTCGTAAAACGGTCGGAACTGTTATCTCTCCTTTCGCTGGAATCGCTTGGCCAGCTCAGTCAACTAACCTCAGTGTAGCAGACTGTTGGTGTTTCCTGAAAGGCCGTATCTTCTGGAGGCATATGTCATGAGGACTCAAGCAAGCCCCAGTTGACGAAACTGCAGCTATTTCATCAAGGTCAACAGATGCTCATGTACGAAAACTTCAAGAAACGCTTGCAACGATGCGCTGAAGCAGAGGCCATGCGGCTGACGTAGTCTTAAAATATAACCTTGAAATCGGTGGGAAATAAATGCATACATGGTCCTATTTATAGAAGCTATTATATATTCTTTAATGCTGCCGTGTATAATATACTATTTAAAAAGTCACTTGGCTCAAGGCAACGCTGTATAACGCTCCAAATTAGACAAGACAATGGCGAGAAAGTTTAATTCTCAGGCCAGTCTGTGTACAGTGCTAGACGAGGTTCTCGCACCGCGTCACGCCGTCGAGAGCGATATAAACGATTCGCTCGCAGTGAAAATTGAGTTCGACTGAGAGATCGCCCCCGTTGCCGCCTCTGCGAAGAGAGGAAAGCTCTCGTCGCCGCCGTCTAGGCCTTGTGCTCCCGTTTTCTTGGATGCCCGCTTGCGGCCCGCTCACGTCGTCTCGCTGTACGTGCAGCTGTCTGCCCCGAACCGCCCATCCTCTCCCCTTCGCGCAACGCACGTTCGTGCATCCATTTTATGTATCTATATATATATATATATGTTCTTACATTCCCCCCCAATCCACATAGAGGCATGCATTCCCTCGCAAGCGGCGTGTGCGAGCGCGCGCCACCTATACAAGCGTTCGTCATTACAGTGTACACTGTTCAGAAAGGGGTCTGGTGCCTGCAGTTGGTGACGTCATGGTCTGGGTGGTCATTTGCGGAATGGGCAGCCGTGGGCTCCATTATGTAGTCCATCTAAGTGTGTGTATGTGCTTCTGTGTGTGCGTATACGTAAGGGTGCGTGAACATTCCTGGGGGAAAGTCAACGCACCCTTTACGCTCGGTGGTCCGGCTTCAAAGCGCGTATGCATGCAGAGATATGAAAGCGGATTTCAGGAGCGAGTAGGCCCTTTGAGAGTGTCGTATGTCTTGGTTGAGTGTACGGGGCTGAAGGAAAGGCAAGTTGACTTTAGGAAAACCCTGCAATGTTTGAAATTCATCTAATGGATGCATCGCACACATGTGAGGGCAGACATCGCGACTGATCCGTGTTTCTGGTGCGCTGTGAAATACTTGTGTCGAGCCTGATATCAAGAGCGCCGTAGTGTAACGTACGTCTTGCAGAGACTTCATTCATATATAGTATTGAGCTTGCAGATATGTAATTTTCAGCGGCTGCGCAGATGGGACGGCTCCGAGCTTTGCAGTGAAGTGACAACGGGTGGCTTTAGGAGCTCATGTAAGACTAGGACTCCTGTACTGACCAAACCAGACGTTCGCGCGATTGTTTCAAATGACAATAGTATTCGTAAAAGGAATACCTCTGGAGCCAATGTTTCAGAAGTCGAACTAGTGCCTGTAATTGTCCTAGTCGAAGCGTTGGCCTCCCGCAACGACTGCAGTCAGTCAGCATCTTTATTAAGGTTCTCAGGAACTATGTCGGGGCACTCCACGAAGGGTGTAGTTGGAAGTGAACATAACAGTGGATGTATGAACGGCTCCAGAAGTCAGCATCTTTATTAAGGTCCTCAGGGACTACGTCGGGGCACTCCACGAAGGGTGTAGTTGGAAATGAACATAACAGTGGATGTATGAGCGGCTCCAGAAGTCAGCATCGTTATTAAGGTCCTCAGGAACTACGTCGGGGCACTCCACGAAGGGTGTAGTTGGAAATGAACATAACAGTGGATGTATGAACGGCTCCAGATGTAGCGTGAGCGTTCCTAGAAGCAAGTTATGAACCGTGGATTCACTATATGCGAGGCATAGAAGAACTTACTGATAATTAGCGTACATCCCTCTTTTTTTTACGCTGCAGTGGTTTCATCTAAGCATGTGCCAGCCTCCTCTCCTTTGCAGTGCTGTTAAACCGGGGAAGCTGTTTTTATTTATTTGTTTTATGACATGATAGGGGTTGTAATAGGAAGAATGCGAACGTAAACCTGCCGGGGCTTGGTGATTCCGAAAGTAATGCTAGCTTCGATACGTGCGCTAACTTCACGCCATTTTGCCTCCGCATGGGTCTAATCGAAAGTAGCAGCGCATTCTGAAGGTTGAAGTATAAAGTTACCAGGACCATGCATAATTCTCCTAAGTGGTTAGCTCGTGAAATTCTAGTACAAGCATGACCCGCCTAAGCTAGGTTCAGTGATCGTACTTAGGTTCAAAGTTGCTGAGAACTTCAGGATCTCAGCGTAGTACTTTATCCGTATGCGACTTTCTTCTTTTTTTTTTGCAGACAATGCTCTAGTGAGAACCTTTAGCATTCGTATAATAACAACAGCATGCGGTTGAAGCGAGAAGTACTACGGCCGAAGGATAACGCACAAGGTGTGCAATTGTATATAGCGGCGGTGGGAGTACATTCCGCAAAACTTAATACCTCCAGAGGCCCAGTGCCTTGGCCCGCAGCTACCCAGGACCACACCCCCCCCCCCTCCCCCCATTATGGAGGTGGCCCCGACGTGGTTCCTCAGGACCCAATAAAGTTCTTTACCTGCCTGCCCCAGTGCCTTGATTATATCCTATTTTATTAAGCCATCGTTTTTAGTTAAGCTTAGCAACGCTACACGACTGAGCTAGACAAGGCGGGATCACCACGCAAATGACTGATCTACGCTCGTTGAGGGCATCGCCTACCTTGTTCCGACACAGGCCGTTCGTTCGGTGTTTAGTAGGTCTCGGCCAAGGCGGCCAAGCGGAGGGCCAAAAGGAAAAAACAAGCGGCCAGCAGTTACGTGCGTGCGGCACTCCGTTTGAGGAGAAGGAGTTGTGTCGGAGAGGGGAGGCTTTTCTTACTCCCGGGTGTACAAGCGGCGGGGTCTTTTCCGTTCCAGATCCGCGGAGCGCCCGGCCGGCCGCAGCAGCATCGTGCAATCCGGGAAGGAAACTCGTTCGGGCGCGAGATGGCGCCGCAGACGGCGCACACTTTACTCCCCTTTCTCTCCTTCTTTCTCTTACTATCTGAGTCTTGCATCGCGTCGGACACGCATTGGGTGTTGCGTAACGCCGGTCAGACGGAATGCCGGCGGTCTGAAGGGCCACCGACCGAAGAGTAATGGTGCACTGGGTTGAGGAGCACATGCTGCTGGAATTGGAATGGCGGGATCTTCAATGCGTGGGGCCATTCTTCTTCATGTGCTTGTTCTATTTTTTTTTTACCCTTCAGCCTTTGAGTTTGCAGAATTTATTTGTTCTTCGGCCTCGACTGCAGGATGACAGCGACAGCACCTTCCAACCCCGTACAACTAAAAAAAATGTTAAAAGCAACAGCAAGAGAAGACGATGAAGAGAAAGTTGCAGATAGTTACGAAATAGCATGATTTTTCTATAATACTTGTTGACGTTTTCTGGAAAGCAATTATCTTGTCTCTGATTTTCGATACCTTTCTTTTTCTGCTTTCGTTTAAGAGTGGTTCCGCTCCCACGCTAGAACAAATAATTGGGCTTGTGCTGAAAATCTAGACTACGAAGCCGTACAAATTTTCAGCGGGAATATTGAGGTGAAAGGATAGGAAGGTTGCCCAAAAATATCATGCTCGTTAATTTCCGCATAAGTGGAAAAGAAGAAAACAAACTGTTTCGGGATTCTGCTCTCTGTTGAAGCTATACACTTCATCACAGTGAAAATCACATACTGTATAAAACTCCATTAAAAATCTACTTGCCAGTCGCGCTGTCTGTGCGGTGTAGTCAAGGAGGGACGGCAATAACGCACAAATTGTGAACCTGAGGATTTGCTCGCTTGATTTAAGACTTTGCCTCACAATTTTGTTCTTCTGTATGTGAATGTACAGATGTATCCTGTCTTAAGGGGACCGCTTCAATACAGGGCATGCCCGGGTATCACTCTCTTGCAAGAGCTAAGCTGCCTACACTCGCCATCCATAACATGTACCTGGTAGAGTTCGCTTCGTTTCGCATACCTGTGCAGTGCCTAAACATTTTTCACTGCTGCTGTCAGTTAGGACGCTCGCAATATCAAGGGTACTCACCATAGGTATACTGATCATCATCACAGAACAGGAAAAAACAAGCAAACAAGCATATGAGGTAGGGTTAACACATTTTCCACATTCTAAACTTCATATGTAGGCAAGTTTGTTTGATTGATTTTTTGGGGTTTAACGTCCCAAAACCAGCTCTGATTATGAGAGACGCCGTAGTGGAGGTGTCCGGAAGTTTCGACCACCTGGGGTTCTTTAACGTTCACGGACATCGCAAAGCACACGGGCCTCAACATTTCGCCTCCATCGAAATGCAGCCGCCGCGGCGGGGATTCAACCCCGCGACCCTCGGATCAGCAGCTGAACAGCATAGCCACTAGTCCACCGTGGCGGGGCTGTAGGCAAGTTTTAGGCACAAGCAAGAAGCCAAGAAGAAACAACATAATTAGGAAACTCGCTGTGGCACAGATTTTACACTGTGCGAAGCAGGCATGACATGTCCCCGCGACTGTCGATTTGTGCACGCCACCTTCCTGCAAGACTCTCCTCGTTTCTACAATGCTAACGATGCATTCCCAATGAAGGTTCCTATTTTGTTTTTGTTTTTTGCATTGTTTTGCTGCATATGCAGGGGGAAAATGAGCTTTATTTTCACGAACATCCTGTTTCTCACCACTCTTCTCTGCTGAGTTCATCTTGTTGTTCGTTGAGAAAAGAGCCGAAGAAATGTCGTATGTTTCACGAAATGGTAATGATGTGGCCTGGTAATGATGTGGCGTAGGAGCTGGAAGGATGGTCTTCTAACGCTCTGCGGGAAAAGTCAGACCAGTTGCACTACGTAAAACAAACAAACGCGCATCGTCAGCATGAACTAGCACTGCAGCCGTGCGAATGTACTTAGTCGAGCTGCGCAATAAGCGTACACGAGACGTGCACACATATACGCAGAGGACTACGTCACGTGCATGTCTTGTATTTTATCTTCTTATTGCACGCGTTGGTTAAGCGCGTTCCCACGCTGGCATTGGTGAGCCCACTGAAGCCACTAGCACTGCTGTTCGAAATAGGGGCATGACCGCAGAAAGTATTCATAACAACAAAACATTGGAGCGTACTTTCAGAATGAAGCCATCGTAGTGTACAAATATTACACATTGTCTGTAAGCACGAAATGACTATAGAACTGTATGCAGTCGATAGACAGCGTGGGGAAGATGATGGCACGATCCCCAAAACTGGAACGCATGATTGTTCGCCCACAGCCCTGACAACATTTAGCGTATTGGAATATTAACGACTGTGCAATGATCTGAGACTGACGTTGTAACGAAGTTTATAGGATAAAGAACATGCGAGCACACCTTGGTTCAATCGACTGGTCCTGGCGTGGCGTCATATAGGTGTACGGCGCCCGGAACTAATCCCACCCCTCCGGACACGTGCCATGGCCTCTTCAAATGGGCACATAATGGAAGTGCGACCAGTTAGACAGCACGCCGATCTCTAAGGCCACGCCCATTCCCTTAAGGCTAAACGTCTCACCGGTGTCGTGCCACTTGTTTAGCAGTTTCGCCAAGGGAGGGCTCTATCGAGGAACCTCGTGAATGCCTTTGAGTGAAAGAGAACAACGACACTTAATGTACTGTAAGTTCGCTAAGCTGGCAGATTCATTGCTTCAACTCCCCTAAGTGGGTCAAAACAGAAGGCGCTCCCCTGCCTCCGTGATTGGAAGCGAGCCTGTCAGATGTATTGGAGAGATGTCTTCAAGGCACATCTGATGCGTCCAAGTGATTTTGTTTCCATTGTGTCACGTCGCCTCTGTTTGATGATTTCTCGCGGCCGCTGCTGCACACAAATAAATGGAGGGAGACAAGTGACGCTTCTGGCGGTTGGAAGCGTTGACCCTAGTTCTGAGTGCTTGACAGCTAGATTACCCACCACGTACCCAACAGGCCATTTGATTTGAGACAATGAGGCTCAGATCGAGGCTGGAAAAAGAGTTGTTATTTTTTATGCTTTCCGTTTCTGCAGTCGCTCAAAAGCCTTGTTGCGCACAGTGCAGAATTGTTGCGTGCATCCCAGCCAGACTAGAATACAGATGATTCCGCACGACTTGTCTACTTGGCAGTTTGACACATGTGTTTTGCTTCGCAGATCTGGGGGGTGCATAGTTCTTCCACTTGCTGGTATCCGTAAGAACAAGAGGAAAAGTTGGGCGTTGATGTTCCCTAAGGAAATGGCGTTGTGAGTTGTCAAGTTTCACATGTTAGCGAGAGATTTGGTCATTAAATTAAAGCTTATTCAGAAAACATCTAACGTGCTTTGGCACCAATAATTATGTATTGTCTCTGTACAGACGAAAAGCAAGATTGGTATAAATCCGAACCAGAAAAGAAGGTCAGGGGATCATGAAAGCTGGAAATGATGGAAAAGTAGTTGAAAACGATGCACAAATGGAGATGTCGGTAGGGTCCACGTATATACAAGTGAACTCGTCATTGTTAAGCCAACAATGAAACGTTGCCCTATCAGCATTCCTTGTTCATCGTTTTCATAATTCTTTTATCCTTCATCATCATCATAAGCCTATTTTAAGTCCACTGCAGGACGATGGCCTCTCCCAGCGATTTCCAATTTGTACGTCTGCGAAATTCCTAATTTTATCGTCTGATCTAACCTTTTGCCTGCATCTCTTGCGTTTTCATTCCCTTGGTATCCATTCCGTCGCTCTTACTGTCGATCTATTGTCGGTTGTCCCGATGGCAGGTCCTGCCCAGGTTCACTTCCTCCTTTTAACTGATACAAGAGTATCAGCTACTCCTGTGTGTTCCCTAAACCAATTCACTCACCTCCTATCTTAGCGTTACGCGTATGATTTTTGGTTCCATGCGCTCCAGGTCATTCTTATTCCATGCAGAATTTCCTTATCGTGGGTAGGCCCCTTGTTAGTAATTGCCCTAGATAAACTTTCATTTTCACACATTCAGAAGGCTGATTGGTCATTTTAAATTCCTGTTTTGTAGCTAGGCTATTGAAAGCCTAGCATTTGTTTTGTGCCTATTCATCTTTAGTCCTACTTTAACAGAGATTCGCGACTTAGGCCAATGACCTTCTTTTGTGGTTAGTAAACGTCATTGTTGAAGAGCATAATGTCACCTACAGCCGTCAAGACCGTATATTTAGAAAACACTGCCGCTGTGGTATGTCACGCCTTCTAATTGCGCAAAACTTGCTCTCAAGAACTCGCATTATATCGGGCTGCGCTAATCCTGGCGAGTCTTCGAAATTCGCAACAGGTTTCCCTCACCCTAATGCCCTGACGAGGACACTAGGGTAAGGGAAAGATGCAAATGCGCAAAGTGGTTTTGATGAAAGTAAAAGGGACACGAGGTTACCACGCTTCAGTTGCAACTAGCTCGGATGTCACCTTATTCCGCCTTCAAAAGAATTACGTCCTATATGCAGGTCGGATTGTTCTCGCCTATGCAGGTTAACGAAGTACAGTCTTTCAAAGGCCATTGACGCCTTGTGTAACGTGGGCACTGCTCATTCCGCATTTTCGAAGGTGAATCATTAGTGCCACCATTTTTCTTTTGTCTATCTACTTACTGATTTACCTTTCTGCAATATTATGTATGGTGTTACAACAATCTCTATCATGCTTGTTAGACGACACTCCTAGAGTCATGCTTGTTAGGCGACACTCCGACACTCCTTCAATGACGTACTGTAGCCAGTTGAGCACTCAGAACTTGCCTTGCATACAAGTTAGTCAGTAAACCACTACATTTTTTTGCGCAACAAAACGCTTTCTACGATATATTTATAGGCTTTAGACGGAATGCGCGTTGGCCTCTTTTTTCAGAGCTCTCAAGTAGGGTCGCTAGAAAACGGGCCCTCCGCAAACCTGTAACCTGGCGACAAACTTTCGTTGTCGCATCATTTCACGAAGTTTGTGTCGTACTGCATCGCCAGAAGCGGCGGAGGAGCCGCCTGCTTCGTCCTTCAGGTGGCTGATAGCGCCACGTGAATTTCGCAAGCTGCAAATATCGGCAGCCGCTCTACGAATGGAAACTAAATTGCACGGGTCAGGGACAACCTTCCAACCGCATTCCACAGATTAAGGAGGGGGGTGCATGGCTCCTATATTTTATAGGTTCCTTGGCCAGCGATCCAGCTACGCCGCGAAACAGAACGGCCCCGCCAAGTTTGTTATACGGTAGCCGAGAGGCGATGATTCTGGTCCCCCCGACGTGACGAATGCGGCATTCGAGCCTTGACCATGAAACCAGCACACTCGCGGAGCGAATCCTTTTCTTCTGTCCTCTTCTACCGGCCCTACCTGCGACGTTCTTAGAAGCCGGGTCACTGGCTTCGCTTGTGTCTGTGTGTGTGTGTGTGCGTGTGTGTGCGCGTGTGTCTGTGTGTGTGCGTGCGTGCGTGTTCTTTAGCGGAGGCGCACGTGTTCCCTGATTACTTCAAGCAACGTCTTGCAGGTCCTTCGACGAAAGGACACTCCTGCAGAGATGCGCAGTGTGCAAAGAATTCGGGAATCGCTCTAGAGCGACAGTGAGTCACTTAGGAACTCAATTTCGATGGGCGTTTTCAGCCGCCGAAGATGTCGCCTGGACCGACTTCGACAGGCGTTCTGTTAGTTCGGTTTCGAGCGCGAAAAAACGAATGGACATGAAAGTCAATGAAGGGCGACCTGGAAAGGCTGCGTAAGGGAGCTTCGTCTTCGGTTGCGAAGGTTCACTTCGAAGGGCGCCATGGCGCGGCCATTCGAAACCGTGTCAATGAAATGTATGACATGTGGGACAGGGGTAATCAGTTTGCGGTGCGTCTCAGGTCGACGTCCACGGAGCGCCTGTCGAAGTGCTTTGATTCAATCGCTCCGTAACGAATCCGTCGTTTTCTTCTCGCCTGGAACGCTGCTTTCACCGATGACCACTTCAAGCCGCTATGAACGCACCTGTTTTGTAACCTGTCGCGCTGTGCTGACGAAGTAGCTCGCCCCGTAACAGCTTTCGTTGCGGACATTGCGACGTGTGACGCCATCGTGGCCAATCGCGACGCACTCGCAAGACGTCGCTGAGATTCGAACCGCCGCCGAGTGGATGTTGCGGCAATTAGGTTGAATCGAGAGCGCGCATTGGGTTGGCATCACCGAGTTGCCGAAATAGCACCGCTTGGCCCGCTGGAGTGACAGGTGGCACCTCGTGAAAGCACCGCGGTGTAACCGGGATTGCGTTCCAGATTTAAATTGGAATCGGGCAATACATGTTTGCGTGATTTATATAGCCGACGATTGAGGGGGCACTCGAAATCAAGGCGATCCAACGTTGTGGAAACACGAAGAATCTACCAGCGATGCCGATCGTGAAGCAGGAATTCAGGTCGCCATTTTGCAACTCTGATGAGAATTGTATGGTTGCGTATGTTGCCTCGCAGGGGCCACTAGTACCAACTCCTAGGCCTCAGAAGGTGTCACGACTTACAGTAATTGCAGTGCTTGTCGAATCATTCTCCTCTTACATTTTCTTTTTTACTTTCTTGAGAGCCAGCGTTGGTCGCGATTGTGCGGCTGCTGATATCCATTTGCGTCCCACTTTTCGGAACAAGAATCAAGGTGATAGAGGCAACCGCCAATGCCCTCAGGGTCATTGGGGCCTGCTATATAGCACGTCGTGCTAAAGCGAACGCATGCCTCCTTTTCTTTTGTTTTTTTACGAGGACATTTCACAGGAGTCACCTAAATACTTAGTGAGCTTAACTTACTTTGCTGTGCATCAAAGTACAATGTTGCTCTTTCTTTACCTGAATACAAATACGTTCTAATGGCGCAGCCAAGGAACCTATGACAGAATAAAAGGAGCACTTGTTTTTGCGTTTCTGATATCAAGCCTTTGAAACTGCTGCTGCGGAAGCTGGTGGTCTACCTCGTTGTACAACACGGCAATGAGGACATCAAGAATCAAACTTTCTTGTCGGAATAAGCATGCTCGTAGCAGGTAAGAATAGGTCCAATAAATCAATATATCCCTAAGAATGCATAAAGAGAGATGATATTACTTTTTTTAGTGAATAAATTCAATGGAACCCCACAAAGTGGTGAAAGAGTTATGAAAGAAAAAGCTGCATTGTTTAAGAGAATCGTCCTCTTCAGGTGATCGAACCCGCGACCAGCGCTTTCCATGGACGGTAGCTGTGCAAATTCAGCTAACCATCCATCTTCTTTATTGGATATAACCAAGTCAACTTTTGTTCTTGCATTCAGAAGTTGCTTCACATGCAGCTGCTTCAGCGGTGTGTAGTGTGCGATAGGGGCGCCTTATCACTGCGGTAGAAGGAGGAGGTGAATAAGCAAAAAAAGCTTTTGACTAAACAAAAAAAATATACACTCCTATGAACTAAGACGCTAGATTTTATCGAGCACGCTACGAGGCTACCACCGTTGTATCGAAAACTTGTTCCGCTATGCAGGAAAACTAAACGGCGCAAATGTCAAAGACTTCATTTGGAAGGGAGTCAACAAGTAACAGGTCACACTTTTTTTGTGTGTGTGCCTTCGCTTCGCCATTTCTGCGGTACAACTGTGTACTTCGCGATCCAAGAACGGTCGCCATGCTACGCGACATCTCCGTAGCACAGTAGAATCGACCCATATTTAGTCTGCCACATAAAGAACCACCACACGCTCTTCCTTATCTCTATACACGTTCGTCCCGCCGTGCGGTCTCACGATAACGATCTCTCTCACGTAGCTCTGCATAACGCCATCCGCAGTTTAAGGATGTGGCCCCGTGTACACGGCACGGCTAGATTGCGTAACCTCAAGCCTCATATACGGCCAAACGAAGTGGAGTTCCTATGTACGAATTTGTCGTTCGCGGTGTCTTCACGCTGTCCCCATAATTATCCCCAGTCTAGCGGCAGCTGCGGCCTTTACAAGGGTTAGCGCATTTGTGGGAATAGCTCTCACGTGTTTGGTCCAGCATGACGTCATTGTCTGTACTGCATAAAGGTCAATGCCATGCTTGAGTATGGGATGGTGAATGTGCTTCTGCCTACGTAACCCCGACATATTGACGTCGTTGTTGCGTATAATGAGAACTGAATGAAAGGGGATATAACCTTGTTGCAGTATCAGTGTGGCGTCCTAATGCTTAGCACAAATGGTCAGATCATTTACAAGGCATAGTGTTTCCATTCCTTGAGTAGCTGTCACATCAAAACCTTTTATCTCAAACGGGCATACGTGTGTGTGTAACTCGTTACTTAGCGCAAACACTTTTCAGTCTCAAGGGGCAGGGACATGGATGTTATTGGAGATGTGAGCTGCTGTTGCACGTTCCTCGCATGGCATTTGGGCATTGCTGAAGCATCCAAGCAATGTCATTGATGTCGTCGCTATATAGTCGGTGCCATATATGCCATCTAAGACTAGGGCAAAATCTCTGTCTGTCTCTCTCTCTCTCTTTTGCTCTTGAATGTTGCCTACTGCAAAGTAACATTCTTTTTTGAACTCAATGATGGGCTTGGTCATGCCGGTAGGAAGTTCACTTACGACATATGAATTCTCAGCGATTTCACAACGAGCAATCCTTTCTTATTCCGTGTTTTATAGGACGGATATAGCAGCTACTAACAATAGGGAAAGGAGCAGGAACTGGCTGAAATAATTGACGATAGCTGTTTCATTTGATTGTAAACCCTAATGGCATATGCCATCACAACCGCACGGTGCGCCATTCGGTTCAATATGTATAGGTTTCATCTTCATCTGTTCCTACTGCTCATCCTCCGTCCATCATTTTCGGTAACGTTTAATATTAACCGTTCGGAGGCATGTATATATACTTCGAACTACCTTTGTCGCTTGCTGGCTACAGCTAGTTCTTCGACGATATCGAACTGACTGCGACACCATGCCTACAGTACAGCTACGCTGCCGCCTTCAAGATCGTAAATGTCAGATGTTTCCCCAAGTTGCACTGCATTACAGAATGAATGAGAAGCCGCGTACATATATATATATATATATATATATATATATATATATATATATATATATATATATATATATATATATATATATACATATATAAATATACCCTATTGGAAAACCCAGCGCCACTGGGAGCCAGCGTCCAGCGCCATGCCGGATTATGGGCCCAGTGTGACGCTGTATACTGGCACGCTGGCGTGCCACGGGATACTGGGAGGCGCGGGTTACTGGCACGCAAACCGCTTTAGAGCAAAAAAGCGTGGTGCTTCCCTGCCATGCATGCTAAATCATATACAAATATAAAAAAGCGAGAGCAAAAAGGAAAAAAAGCACTAAAAAAACTTTTCGACACCAGGATTCGTACGTGGCACATTCGCATTGCGAACCCGGCGCGCTACCACCGCGCCACGCGAGACCACGCTGAACAGGTTGTAAACAGGTTAGTCAGTGGTGTCACCTGCCGTCAGACTTGTCGTTTGCAGTGGTACACCGTGGCCTCCGCGATCGGCAGCGGCGGCGCGGGGTTGCTCCGGCCGTCCCATTCGGACGGAGAGGGTGTAATTGCGGAAAGAGGCGTGGCCGCTCTTTTCGCCGCACCGTGGCGCGCGCAACCCAAGGCTCGTGTGGCTCGTTTTCCATGGCGCGGGCGGGAGCTGCAGACGAAAACTCGATTATCGCAGCCAAAGCGCAGTAGGAAATTACTGAAAAACAATGCCAGCGTCAGGCAGAGCAGCTTACTGGCGTAAATATGCATCTGCGAAATTGTTATACAGACTTCGGAGCCGAGTGAGGCAGGTCGACATTATATAGAGCTTCATACCACTCAACTTCTTTTTCAGGCGGCTGTTCTCTCGCTGCAGTCTCGTGATAGCATCTGCTTTTCTGAACATTTGCACCCTCATGCGGTTTATATTCTTTAAGTCTGACTGCTTGCGAGGAAGAAGGTCCTCAGTAGTTTGCGTTGTGCACTCAGTTGTCTCAATAGTCTGCTGCAGTTCACCAACTGCGTCTTGTCCACTTGCTTCCTTACCTCCGACCACCAGATTATCTTCACACATAAATGTCGCTACGCGGATAGCAGAAGCCTCTTATGGCTGGCTTTCACTGCAGCCTGCACCTTCAGCACTTGTTCCTTCATGCCCCTCCAAGGGTACATGAAGGTGGCTGTCTTCAAACACTGCACGCAAGGAGGGGGCGGAAGTTGACAAATTGTCCTTGCGTATTTCGCGGTCACAGGCTGAATCAAGAGCTCCACCACAACCACGCGATAAATTTGAGGTCCCTTGTTTGTCTAGAGAACAATTCTGCGACAATCGCTCTAACTTGCGTCTTTTTTTGTTTTTTTGTGGCTGCATGCTGTGGCTGCATGTAGCTCGGATAGCCTGGGAACACGCTGAACAGTATTCCGCTTGAGCCGCCGCACATTTTTGGAGCCCACAGCATAATCCAACTCTAAAAAGTGAAGCCTGCAAACGATCGACACTACTAGCGGACTTGTTGTAGGGCACGAAGTCCTTTCTCGATATGTCCCTATAGCCATGCTTGGCGACGATGATAATTTGCCGGGAATTCGTGAAAAGTTATCACAAGCTTTTTCTTCCTGTCAGAGTGACAGAAAGGTACGCAGCGGTACATTTACCTGCAAATAAAGAAAGATATGGAATTACGGTGTGAAGCGCTTCACACATTGCCATGCAATTTTCATCATGGTGATAAGTGCGCAAACTCAGCGCAAGGACACAGCAAGGAAACACAAACGAGCGCAGACTGAAACTGACGTTTAATGAACCTGTATATATGTACACATACATGAGGGAAAGGAAAAAGCGATAAATATAAAGATACACAAGTATGAAATAAATCATGTGCCATCAATGTATGACAGTTCACACTCTAAAAGCGACACTGACGGAGAACTGACGCATATGGCACTGTTTTTCTTGATAAAGAACGCCTCAGCAATTTCCCTTGTTCTTCGGTCACGGTGCCAATACAGAACTGAGAGCGACTGTGCTATAGGATTGATAAACAATCAAAAATAAAGGGGGTTGTCTCAAGAAAAGGCTGTGGCGTAAACCATGTCGAGCCGTACACCACCTGCCGTTGCAACGTGGTGTACTTGATTCCCCTGTCTTGTGACAATGTATACATTGGGCAGACGAAACGTTGCATTAATGTTAGGTTGCAGGAACACCATAATGCTCTATCATCGGCCCCTGTTTTGCACCTGTCTGCGCATTGTGCTAAGTGTGGATGTGTTCCTGAATTTCCACGCACCTCAGTTCTGTATTGGCACCGTGACCGAAGAACAAGGGAAATTGCTGAGGCGTTCTTTACCAAGAAAAACAGTACCATATGCGTCAGTTCTCCGTCAGTGTCGCTTTTAGTGTGAACTGTCATACATTGATGGCACATGATTTATTTCATACTTGTGTATCTTTATATTTATCGCTTTTTCCTTTCCCTCATGTATGTGTGCATATATACAGGTTCATTAAACGTCAGTTTCAGTCTGCGCTCGTTTGCGTTTCCTTGCTGCGTCCTTGTGCTGAGTTTGCGCACTTATCACCATGAATGCTTACCAACTGGCCCGATTGTCCGCTCTTCTGAATTTTCATCATGCCGCTAATGATTTATTAGGGGCATATCACCCGTATGTGAAACTACTCGCGCCTAGAAGGAACGTATACAACATAGCAAGGCAAAGAAAAAATTCTCTCTTCAAGGGCTACAAACCAGAGCTCAAAACTTCCGACTAGTGCAGTCAACTGCATATGTTGTTCGAGCCAGAGAACATCGCTGTAAAGTGCCTGCCCAGTACTTTCAGAATTGCCAGAAAGGCACACATTGCATAATTGTCATCACATATCACAACTTCTTTAACAAAGGAAAGCCGGTATTCCGCACTCTGGTCAAGTGTAGCGCGACGAAAGCCTCGGTTACCTTAATCCGCTAGCAAACGACCACTAAAGCTGCATGCAAAAGCGATTTGTAGGTCTTTGACAACATGCCTTTACTTTTTGTAGCTGCAGGAAGGAGTCGAACAAAAATTTTACTGCGTGTCCGCGGTTCTTCTGCGTGTAAATGAGTCAAAACGGCCTACTCGTGACTAAACTCGCACTGCAACTGGCAGGCTGTGCCGGTCAGGCGAGCGCGCGGAGCGCGCCGCGAGCCTTGGGCTAAGGGCGCCACCTAGTGGCGCCTTTAGGCGCTAGCGGAATTACACTTCTTCCTTTGTGTACGCGCCGAATGGGACGGCCGGAGCAACGCTGCGCCGCTGCAGCCGATCGCGGAGGCCACGGGTACACACAAGACGAACGCGCTTTTTATGCGCAGTTGAACCTCACGCGTTTGTCAGACAAATGAAACAAGCCGCCGATCACGCATGACATTCGAATAATGGCGACAGCAGTCAGTATATTATACAATTCATATCTAATACTGAAAAACTATAGTAGACCGACGGGCAGGGACTATCGACTGTTACGGCCGAGCTTGATAGCTTTTTCTTGCTCTTACGAATTGTCAACATATATGTAGATGCGTTTTGTGTAGACTATAATGCCGCTCGATAATTGAACGTGTACTTTAAGTGGCACTGAACAGTTTTCTCGCTCAAACGGCGATATTTTAGAACAGCGGCAGTACCAGTGTCTGACACACACAGGTTCATCGAAGCTGACAACTGTCAATCGTTTCGCACGCAAAAAGGAAGCGCAGTGCAGTGAGAAACCTCTCATCATCTTTGTTCAGTAAGCCGTACCGATCGAGAAATATGTGTGATTTCATTTGAGTCGGAGCAGAGTGCGGCAGCAACTTTCCGTGGCATATATGTGCTTGCTCAAAGTGCGTCGCTTCGATGCTAACCGCTTCATCTTCAAGCACCGCGAAGAAATAAAAATCATCTGTTGAGGTTATCCGGTGCCAAGGCTGTACTCAGCAGTAATTTTGATTCGTCGTAGTAGCGTATTCTTAAGGCTTGGAGTGCCGTTCGCGTGTAGACGGACTCGGCCGGTACGCTATACCCAAGCTTCACTGGGAGCATACTGGGACAGGCCGGTCGCGGCTTGGCGGCTTGAAAAGCTAAAATTATTGTATATTAGTTCAAGAAGCTTTGCCATATGATTGCTGTTTCGCGCATCTAAAGTAACTGAAGGTGCAGCAATCGCCAGAGGTGCATTTGCAGCATGGTGATACCGATCGGTGTTTTTTTTTTCTGGGTGAATTCGGATCGACGCTTTGAGAGCGTCATTAAATTGTGCGGCGATGTAAAATTTTACTGTTATTTGCACCGAATCCTCCACACAAATGAACACTACAGCACAACTATTACCAGAGTGGTTCGTAGACGTGACATTGCGTGTATAAGCTAAGTGCGGGGAAAATGCACAAATGTAAACATTCACAGCTGCTAGCGCTTTGTGCGCGCGGACGCCGTATGCCGCGAATTGCTGCAAGCTGTAGATCGCAGCGATGAAGTACGGCCAAGCCGTAAATGTTCCGAGAGTCTTCACACCTAGTGAAATCACCTAATACAGGCCCCAGTGCAGAGCGTGCGCCGGTGAAACCAGCGCCAGCGTCTCTTGGGCTGCTTCCAGTGTGTTCCGCACTCGTGCCAGCTCGCAGCCTCCCAGTATACAGCGCTTTCCAGCGAGCCTCTCACTGGTACCAGTGACATTCCAGCTATTCCAGCTTGTCCCAGTATAACGCCAGCGCACACCAGTGCAAGGCAGCACTGCCAGCGTCCCAGTGTGTACCGCCCAGTGAAATATCATCGTTCCCAGCGCGTTTCCAGTGCTCCCAGTACGGAAAACGTACTGGAAATGCACTGGGGGAGCTGGTTTTTGCAATAGGGTATATATATATATATATATATATATAGGAATGAAGATTTCACTGAGCCCGAATAAATATTTTCAAAAGAAGAGATTCACACGATTAACAAAAAGAAAGTAAATTTACTGACATTGAGGCCGGTGGACCGTCCTTCAACAGCTTTTAAATCACCACGTCGATGACCCCAACCACGGTGGTCGCGAACCGCGGTGCTATCAAAAATCGCGGAAGCAATCAGAGAACGCATTGCGTCACGAAGGCTGGTCCACCGGCCGCAACGTCAGTAAATTTATATTCTTTTTATTAATCGTGTGAATCTCTTCTTTTGAAATATATATATATATATATATATACAATACAAGAGCATTGTTCTGGCAGAGAAACGCTCGTACAGTGCAACTCAGTGTTCGAGATACCTCTGCGTGCCGTGAACAATCGTTCTGCCCTTTCCCTAGGCTAACGCGACAAACCGGACTAAAGAACTTTGACGCGCACAACCCGTATTCTTTATAGTTCACGCCGCACTGCGCGTGTGCAAGCAGACATCCTCTTACGACATTTCACGGACGAAGTGGCAAATTCACAGTGACCATTACGGCAGCCGCGTCGATGGTATGCGGAGATGTAAGGCTACGGCGAACTTGGACACGGTTTGAAATGTCGAGGTTATACCGCGAAATGCACTGCTGCACAAAAATACCAAGGCGGACGAAGCTATAGCGCTCTTCGAAACTAACACGGAAGAGGTTTCGGATTAGAAGGAAGTATAAACACTGCCTAGAGGGCAACGGCACGGAGTAACAGGAAGCTGAATAGTAAAGAACTGTGAAGGGAAGGTTAGAGAGGAAGCGGCAGAAGCGGTCGCTGCGAATAAGTAAGGCCTCAGCGACGCTGTCGGCGACTCGAGAAAGTTTCTGTGGGAAACTCGAAACTCCTCTTCGGCCGCCGTCTACTTCTCGCGCTACTGTTTAGCGGAGCATGGAGCGTTGCGGCACGGCTAGCGTTTGTGTAACGAGAATATGTAAAAGTAAAGAAGAGTTCAGGAACGTGGCGGCGTGTTGTGTTGCTGCTGCCCTGGATGTGCTGTCGCTGTTTGTTAACTGTTGGCTCCCTGACGCTAGGCGTGCTTTCCCCGCGCATGAGGCGCGCCTAGCCGGCTGTCTTCTTCTTCTTCTTCTTCTCCCACTTGGGCAAACTGCACGCATCCGTCAGACAGCGTGACACGCCTTGTGACGCACTCGTCGCTTGACAGCACAATGGTGGGAGGAGTGGGGACGGCACGCATCGCTTTTTTGAAAGAAGAGGAGACGCCGCCGACACTTTCGCTACGTTCAAATGAGACATTAGGTTGGGCGTTTAGCGGTGTTCGTGCCAAACAGCGCGGCTACGAACAAGGTCCTTGAGAAGACGATGCACGAGCAGCAATCAAGATGAGATGGCAGATGAAACGGAGTTAAGGTCTCCCTCTGGCCGCGCTATGGAGTTCAACTGCTTTTAAATGATTTGGAGTCGAATGACTTTTGAGGCAGTTTTGATTCCAAGATATGGCAAATCATTCGCAATTAAGTCTACGTTGCAGACATGCGGGGCGGATATATCCTGGAGAACGATAAGTCGAGCTTGTGTGCATTCGTGTATGTATGTGTGTGTATGTATGTATGTATGTATGTATGTATGTATGTATGTATATGTGTGTATGTATGAATGATTTGTGTATGTAGGACAACTCGGCTCGATCCGACCATTTCGTGCAAGAAATCTAGACTACTCGTTAAATATTTTTTGTTCTTTCTTTTGTACCTCGTTCTTATTCTCGCCCTTGATCCAGCAACCAGGCCACTGCTTACTAGAATAAAAAAATTCAATTCTGCGAAAGCTGCAACGTGAAGGGGGTCACCTGGAAAGGAGTAACTCTGATCCACGCAAAATTAGCGCGAAGATATAATGGGAAGTCCTACTGGTTTTCTGGGAAAGTTCCGAAGTTGCAAGACTGCTGGAGATCTCCAGAGGAATCAACATTCTGTCGCACGGACACTGTATTGCGGTGCTCCAGTTAAAGGTTCCGGCTCGTGAGACCGGCAGGGGGCGTGCGGTTGTCTACAATATGGGTGCAGTACGTGGAAGTCGGGACTTCAACCCGCGACCATGCGATCAGCCCGAGAATGGTACAGACGCCATTTGTGGGGAACGCCCATGTAGCGAGTCAGCAGTCGGTCCCTACTCCGGGACAGTGCCCCGAGAGGCACATCATTGGGTTGAGCGTCGATGACGCAATGCGTTCTCTGATTGCTTCCGCCATTTTTGATGGCACCGCGCTTCGCGACCACCGTGGTTGGGGTCATCGACGTGGTGATTTAAAAGCTGTTGCAAATAACAGCCTACCTTCCAAATAAGTGGGTTGGCTTTGACGGCATGCATATACATCCAACAGAACCGACCCTCTCGTACAGCGCATTGCTAAGCATAGTGGTACAAGCAAGGGTGGGTGTGGCACTTGCAGCTGTATATCATGTCACCCTGATTGATGTGAAGGCGTCCCTATTAGCGCTGTCATGTATGTGACCTATTCCTAGCCTTTATTGAATGATGGGTAGTTGTGTATCGCCGTGATGGTTCACGCAGTGGTTCTGAAGAAATTCATGAGCGGTTTAAATATTAATTTAAAATACGGTCACCGGAGGCGAACAAAGCAAAAGTACGTGTCGGCAACATACCGCTAAACGCAGTGTCTACACCGTCGTGTATGCTTCAAAATTTAATTCGACTCAATGTTTGGTTGTTACCGCAATATGAAAAGGCTTAAAATACTAATCTCACGCCATGCCACAGTCTAGCGCGGGACCAACATAATAAATTAAACAAATTTTTATTCAAGATTTCTGTAACCGAAATAGGACTATAGGTTTCGATATATGGTACTCTAGACGTACAACAAATGGGGGAAAAAGACATTTCATGTGCAGTAAGTGTCTGCATTGATTGATGATTCACTTCTGGGGCTCTACGTTTCCAAACAAGCTATGATTATGAGAGACACCACAGTGGAGGGCTCCGGAAATTTCGACCACCATGGGGTTCTTCAACGTGCACTGACATCGCTCAGTACACGGGCCGCCATCAAAATGTGGCCGCCGAGGCCGCGATTCAGTTCCGGAACCTTCGGATCTGCAGCCGAGTGTCATAGCCACTAGACCATCGTGACGGGGTATAAGTGCCTGCATAGAACGTGCATTGAACATAATGCGCCAAACAGGGGAACAAGAAATGCGAATCACATATGGCTTGCGTGGAGCTATTAATCATAATAAATGAATAAGGGGGCTTGTTTCTTTTTTTCTTATAGATCAGTGTATTCCCCAAAAGCACCTTCACGTATACAAAAAGACGTCCTTGCTCCAGCAGAGCCACTTTCTTTTCTTTTCGTTCTTCTTTTTTTTTGCTGCTTGACGCAAAACTAGTCGAAGCTCACGCAAGTGTAACAGATGTGGGCCATTAATGCACCCAAACAAGTATAGCCAGAGGCACTTTAGCTACGTTGAGCTCTTTTACATTGTATTCAACTCACGAGCGGTAAACAGCGTGTCGTTTCGCTGAGACCAACTGAGCCACAAAATCAACTCCTTTTCAAGCAACGTGTCATCTTTTTCCTTGCACTCAATACTTACCGGCGACGCCATATTTCTGTGCTCCACAACCACCAATACCGAAAAAAAGGAGAAGAGGCATTATCGAATCAAAGTGAACCAGGGTAACCGAGTATCCTACTTCGGGCGCTCCTTGCAGACTGCGCAATCGGCCTGCTAAGGCATCCACGGAGAAAAGTGACGGGCTGCAACAAAAAACAAAACTCGGCAAAGCGTGCATGGGAGGTTGCCTACAAATGCGCAGCCTGAAACCGACGCACCTCGCGGCACGTATAAAAGAGGCGCGTCCACCACAGAGCACGCGCGTCGCCTCGAGACCGGTTAATGTATGGCGCAGAGGAGCGCGCTGTTACGCCTGGAGCTGAACCAGTTGTGGTTGTTGCTGTTTGTCTCGTGTTTGCAGTTTGTTGTGCGCTCCGCTTGGTATCTCTAAAACTGTGCACCATTGCCGAAGGCAAAGCTGGCGGCCAGCTTCCAGAGACCTTGCGACTTGATTACGGTTATGTCAGGGTCACGTATTGAGGAAAGACGTTTTTGACACTAGAAATCTGCAAATGCAGCGAAGAGGCGATAGGACGCTTATTGCGTTTTTATGCGATTGCTTCATCGGCGAATGCGATGTTCTTCACATTGTGTTAGGTTAACTACAGACCAGAGATACCAGAGGACACCAGAGACCACATTGGGGTATATAATCATGGAGGAAAAAGAATAGGTGGGAGTGTCACATGACATATTTGAAGCCAGATTTAACAGTGGCATGCTGGGAAATGAGCACCACCACGTGATAGGCAAGCGGTGAGTTTCACGCGTAGCGTGACCCCTGCATTTTCTTTCATGGCTGCGCCGTATCTTTTCCCGTTCCTCCGTGGAGGCGTCATGGGACGCAGTAATTGTCGTGCTGGCTCCCGCAGCTTGTTTTATTAGGCGAGTGCGTCCGTGGCGCATTGGGCGCTCTTTCGCCCGTGGTTATCACTATTTGCCACAACGTTTCCGTTCGAATCATCGAGCATGCCCGGTGTCATCTGGAATCTACGAAGAACCAAACAGGGCTCACTTCCCAGCAGGCAACGCGCGGAGCGGCTTCAGAGTAGGTTGGCTTGTGGAAGCTAGGCGCGCTCCCTCCTACATTCTTTTTCCTCCGTGATAATAATCCTAGAACCGTTGCCCTAAGCGTCGCCGGCCCAGCAAAGCGACGCGGGCGTTTTAACGCGGTAGCGTTGAGGAGCGCGCGTCGCAGGCAGCTCAGTGTCTGCGCCGCCAGGGCGAGTACAGTTCCACAGGGCCAGTGGGAAGCGTCAAAATGGCGGCTAGCGACTGGCAACGCAGACGGTATGACGGCGTCTGCTGCTGCATCGCGGGTGTTCCCCTGGCCTCTACAGGCATGTACCCCCAAAATTTATCTGTTTCCTTAATGTAATTTCATCCTGTTTCCATATTAAGAGACTTACAAGCATTTAGCATACTTAGCAGATTACCGCTGCCTTTGGGACGAGCAGAGCCACAACACTGACCACACAAGCTAGCGGCAAGCAAACTTGCTCATTGCAATGACATCGATGTTTACATGAAATAAGGGACACATGAGTAGTATTTTACGGAGGTGCATCGGTGAGTTGCATTCATAACCGTTGATATGAAATAAAGGTACTTACTACGTACTGCCTCACCACAGATATCCGGAGCACAGCTGTCCACCGCTGAAGGAATAAATACATCGAACTGCACGAATCAGTACCACCATAGTATACCACTGAAGTTCTTGCACTTTTTGGATGATGCCGTATGACTATGTTTACGTTACTGGTACCTTGCAGCTTAATTTGAACGTAACCGCGTAACTTTCACAGGCGTCGAATGGTGCGTCAGTCTTCTGGTACTCATTTCCCACTTTCGCTCGTCGTTACTCATTCAAGAAGTTTTATTATTTAAACCAGTTCAGCGTTCGCGCTCAATACGCTTCTCGTGGCTTCAAATTACATGGCAACTCTCTTTATGCTGATTGAATTGAAGTTTTACAAATAAAGTAGGCAATTTAAAGGCTTAGCTGGCGTTTGTTTACCGCTGCCGGCGGTGCGCTGTTGTCGCTTCGACGGTGGCGACACCTGACATCGCGGACGCGCAGCTCACATGTCCCCCGCCCTGGCGCCGCTTCGGTGTAAACGCCCAAGGTAGCTCCAGTTACCACCGTGTTTCCCGAGGTACCCGACCACGCAAGCCCTCAGCCTTGGCAAAGGTGTGTTAGGGAACAAAATTCAATTTCTCAATGTAAAATCGACCATAAAAGCTGTGAACTACAGCTTAACACCTGCACACATCAAAGTTCGAACTGTAATTTCAGTGTACCAGAAGGCGAAATTATGTTATCAGAAGGATATCCGAACGGTACCCAGTGACGCCATAGCGTTCACTCGTAAAAGCGAAGCTCGAACGTACTCGAGTTCTTTTTTGCTCTTTTGCTTTTTTTAGTCGACCGGGCTTAATTACCGCTTGATGGCACTTTATGTGCAGTCACACGTGTTCGCAATCACGTCCGCACGTTCCTCCCTGCCTTTTTTTTCGTCTCTGTTCTCCAGGATAGGGTAGCAAGTTGTGGTATCCAAGACACTGTCAAATTCCACCATCATCTAACATCTAACCAACAAGCCCCGAGATTCGCGATTCTAAAGCCCACCATCATGTTAAATTTTGTAATGGTGGCATTTTTGAGCCAATCAGGGAGCCTGTAGTTTCCTTCTGAACCAATTAGTGCTGCCGAGACGGTGGAATTTGACGATGTCCAGGATGGCACCCCTGGACGTGAGTATGGTTCGTCCAGCTTTCTTCAATTTTCTCCTCATCTTCCTCTTTCGTGATAGAGGATGACAGCCAGTTGCTGCGTTGCGTTCTTGTCAAAGGCAATAGCCAATGGAAACAAGCCATTAATAAGTTTGTGGATTTTAGTTCCTTCCAAACAACACAACATCCCAACAAGAATACGCGCACATTTTCCAAGAAGCATACCCTTTAATATGTGCGTAATGACTACCTGTCGACGGCGCACAGTTCAATACGCAATGAACGAATCAAAAGAGCAACAATTGTTCTATAGTGGCTGTCACCCGTTACTTTACCAATGTCAATCCCCAGTCACGTCGCACAATAAATATCTTTGACCAATGGCCATCGCGGGCTGTCGAGGCACAGGCCATTACGCAGTGAATGTCCGGTAATCGCGGTCTCAGCTTCCACAACACTGCCTGGATTTAACTCTTCCGAGGCAGGCGCAAGAAATGCGGGTACGTAGCACACCCACTCGGACAAGCGCTGCACCTTCTACAGCGGTACAGGCGCGTTAAGCGGCCCTAGAGGGGCGCATTAATGGCACGATATATTGAGCCGCCATTCGAGGTCGGATGCTCGTAAGCTATTTATCATGCTTGGCGCAATCGGGTTTCTGGGCGAAATTCGCCGCTGCGTTAGCCCCGTCTCACGCCATTCATGCGTGCGGTGTGTGCCGTATTTCATCGCATATTACTCGATTCCAACGTGGTCGCCTTACGTTCGATGACTTTTTGAGCGCTTTACCTCGCCGAAAATTGGGAATTCTTAAAGTACGAAGTTCTTACGGCTGCTTAGCTGAAACTTTTACAGAGGTACCACCACACCTTCTGTACTACATGTCGATGCTGCAACACTTTCCGAAAAGAAATGTTAAGTATGGGATGAAATGAACCACATGAGCGATCTAGAGCAGCTCACTGCTGAACTGTCAAGCCAAGGATCCGAAGCTACGTAAATTTCACGCAAGACGAATTTCACAGAAAGAAATAAGCTATTGGTGCGGTCAAAACTTAGCTGTGGTTTAAAGGGTCGTGAAACGTTTTCTGAATATTTTGTGCTAAGTGCGTATTAGGGGATCCGGACACTCCAATCAACAGTATGCATTGTTCTGTTGCATCGTGCCGGTTGATTTAGAGCGATAAAAAACGAGGTTTCGGTTTCACTGGGCGCGTTCCCCTCTACTCGGCAGTTGACGCCATGTTAGACGCCGCCAGGCCTCCGAGACTGGCACGCCCTCGAGGCCACGGGAAGACAAACCGTGCTGCAACGTTGCTTCCGAATGGCGGCACTGCTCGGTTTATAAGTATTTTCTTCCTAGCTTTCAAGTAAATCTATTCTTTTGGAGCAAACGCGAGTTCTTACCGAAACGTCACCGAATAGTACCATGACGGCCGGTAGTGTCGCATAGTTGTTTCGGGAGCGCAAGAACGCTGGCGTTTCAAACGGGCGTTATTAAATGTGCACTCAATATTTCGCCGAAATATTTCGGAATAGGCTTGTCGAATGCATATTCAAGCAGTGAAAATTACAACCGGGAACCTCCATATTCTTTTCGCGACCCCTTAAAGGAGAAAAACATTAGCTTGACGTTCACTCGTTTAGGAACTGTACATTCAACAGTTCTTAAATGCTTGCTGTTCGACGGACTCCAGAAAACAACCTCGGAAATGTAGTCATGCTACTCGTAATGTAGCACGCATGTCGTTTGAGATGTTTTATTTGAGAAAGTGATAACCATGCCCTCGTCTTTATTTTTGCGGAACAAACTCTCTGCAGACCTTACACCACAATTGTACGTTGCAGCAGCGAGCATAAGTGATAGCAAGTGTGCGCGTCTTTATAACCTGCAATAATAAGGTATTATGTTGTCCGGACAGAGCCTCCGTCATTAACTTTCTACGAGTCCCATTTTGCCACCGAAATCAGGAGACCCTCCATTTTAGCATTTTTTTTACCTAACTTGTAACGCGATGCCGGTGCACCAACACTGCAGTAAAAGTTACCTTATTTTTACCTAATTTCTAGGTACAAGTTACCTAATTTTCTGTACAGCAACGCCGGTGCATTTTACATTGTGACATTTTAAATCATCGTTGCGTCATGTCCCAATAAGAGAAGTATGATGGAACCAGTTACAATGTTGCAAGAGCAATATCTTGTTATTCGGGTCTAACCTAACCTAACCGAAAGCAATAAGCCACTTTTGTCGCAGCGTTTGCCGAGCGTAATTGCGCCTTAGTTAAAACATGCAGCTAAAGCACATGCATGGAAGCCAAATTTAAGCGTTACGCATGCGCTCTCGCTAAAGGGAGAAGTTGTCATCTAGCTGACATAAAGCGCCTGTGGTTTTAATGAAATAGAGGGCAAAGGAAGAAAAAAGTTTCTGCGCATTATTGACATTGTTCATATCTTCTGATTACAGTGGGCGGTGGTTCTGCTGGAGCAGTGCTGGCGAACCGGCTCTCCGAAGACATCACTGCGACGGTGTTACTAATAGAAGCGGGCGGCATAGAGAACGAAGTATCGGACATACCACTCATAGCGGCAACCATGCAGATGTCACCACTGGATTGGTCGTATCGAACGGAACCTCAGAAGACGTCTTGTTTCGGCTTAGAAGGAAGGGTATGTATGCATGAAGAATTTAGCATATACAGCCTACTTCGCTTTTTCTTTTATCCTGCATCCTCATGCGACGTGTCTTCCTTCCTATACTTGTTCGCTTTGCCCCATGCTAAATATTTAAAATTTCAGGTTCCCAATATCCTCTTTGCATTTATAGCTCCATTCTTTACGTGGTTAGCTTAATCATGCAGCGTTAAACGTCTGTCGTGAATCTCACTGCAACTTTCGGCATGGTATGTTAAAAATTTATCCATATCCCCTCTGCAACTCCGTTTTTATAGTTTCACGCAGGGTTCTCCTCACTTTGGGCGGTGGTAGAAATACCGCCCACCGCACCACTTCGTCGCCCACCGCTGTGGTTTACCGCCCACCGCTTCCGGTCGGCCGGCCCCTGTTCCAACTAACCAAATCGAAATTTTTAAATGAGCGCCCAAGATACCAGCAATCATAACTGTTCGCACGCAATGCCCGCTGACCAAGACATGTAGCCTCGTGGCCTCAAAAGTTGCCAAATTCAGTGCGAACTCTCGAACACCTGCGCCGATATTTACTTTTTCTCATGGATTGCATACGGTGGATGAACGCCATTGCTTCTATAAATGCAATCCAAGAAGTGCTAACCGCTTTCCTTTAATTTTTGGGACTTCCATTCATACCATCGCGGCAACACAATCTAGCGTACTTAACTAATTTCAAGTTCTTATACGGTCACTAAAGTGAAAAACAATTTTTCTCGTATTAATTGGTAAACCTTTCACACTACCAAGAACACCAATCTTGTGAGGAGAAAACTCTTGGTAGAGAGCCCCGCCACGGTGGTCTAGTGGTTATGGCACTCGGCTGCAGATCCGAAGGTCGCGGGATCGAATCCCGGCCGCGGCGGTTGCATTTCGATGGAGGCGAAATGTTGAGGCCCGTGTGCTGTGCGATGTCAGTGCACGTTAAAGAAGCTCAGGTAGTCGAAATTTCCGGAGCCCTCCACTACGGCGTCTCTCATAATCAGAACTGGTTTTGGGACGTTAAACCCCACAAAACAACCATCTTGGTAGAGAACTCGCAAAAAAAATACTGGTAGCGAAGCTGCTTTCATACGCATGACGTCACAGATCTTTGACGGCATCAAGTAAAGCCTATACGGTATTTAGCCGCCATACATTGTGTTGCAAGGAAACCAGGGATCTAACATTTAAAGTTTCACAACACTCGATTGAACGAACGTGGCGCGAGTGCGACTAAACAAAATTGGCGTTCTGGCGTCATAAAGTCGAAGTTCCAGCGCGAATTTCAATACTACATTTTTGACATTTATTTCTTTTAATATTCAACATAATATGCCGAAATCAACAACAATCGAGTTCCTGAAATATAAGCTATCGTGCTAAACCACTTCACCTTTGAAATTCTCTGAACCTAAACTTGCACTGATCGTCTCTAATTAAACAACAGTCACGCGTTGACGCAAAGGAAGCTTCGACGTGTGATGAGCGACTCCTCAGCAAGGCTTTTCGGTCCAGAAGGCAAGATGCCGAATTTTTCTGTTATTGTTGTTTTAAATAATGTAAACATGTATTAACTCCAAAGCCTTTTATTTTTCACTAGAGCGCCAGGGACAGTTTAGATACACGCACAACCACGTTGCCAATAACCCCATAACCACCTTGCACGAGGACTTGGGCCACTAAATGCTTCAGATGATTTCGAACTTGCTCTAAGTATCCATGAAATGGCGACACTAGCGTTGTAGCCAGAAAGAAGAATGATGCCATCGACCTAAATCTTTTTCTTTTCATATTGACCATAAGGTCATGAAGCATTCTTCGAAGGATTCATGAGTGCTACAAAAGCAGGTCTGGTGGGTACGTGATTGAGAACAGCCAGCTGAAACACAAGCTACAAAGTAACGAAAGACAGCTAGATAAAGCTACGTCCTATCGTCGTCTATTTCAGTGGCCGTTGGGTCTCAGCTTTTATTAATATTCCGTATTGACTAGAAGTGTAAAAGAACACGTGTTTCTTGTTTTTATTCGACGGCAGCTCAGCTAAGGAGCCAGACAAAGCGCCTATCAAAGAAGCTTGCTGGTTTGCAGTTATTTTACAGCAGGAGATTGATAATTTTAACACATTTTTACCGTTCTGCAGAGAAGTCCGTGGCCTAGAGGGAAAGCACTGGGTGGCTCAAGCGTGATAAACTACATGCTCTACATCCGAGGCAACCCGCACGACTACGATCACTGGGCCGAAATTGGATGCGAGGGCTGGTCATGGAAGGAAGTGTTCCCTTACTTCCTCAAAGCTGAGGACAACCGTGATCCTGCGATCCTTCAAAATGGTGAGTGCCTGACCGCCTTGAATGGTGAGCATGCGTTCTTTAGTATGACTAACTGTTTAGAGATGTATGGTCCTCTCGCAGAGATCTCTAGTTTGTTTAGGAAACCGCCGCATTCCGTCACAGAATGCATTCGAGGTTTTGTCGGAACGAACTTGATACTGAATAATGATAGGCACATTCCGTATAGTGCCTTCTTACATCATGAGCTTCTAGCTTTTTTCGGAATATTGCGAAGTGGCAATATACAAGAGTATTACATCCATATAGGCGGAGCAAGCATTGAAGATAACACAGGGAAAAAAAGGAAACGATTAGCAGGTGTAAGAGTGACAGCAAAACAGAGAACATGTTGCTTAAAGTAGCAAGATATAATCATTCGATTTGTGCAGTACCTGAGAGCACTGTACCACGCGCATATAAATACATTTTAGGGGTTCGCCAATTTAAAAGCTTTCGAGGAGTGCTTTAAATTTTTTGAGTAGTGCTTGCCATTCGATTCGATTGACGCCTAACTTTCACAATTCAAGATTTTCGAAGTTTGTAGGCCCCCTTCGAAATACTTTTTTTCTTGAAACATGTAACCTCCCGAAACAAGCTCTCTTCTGGCTGTAGCCACGGCGGAGTACGCAATCCTCCAGTCCATATATCCAACAAGCACTATTTAGCAGCTTCATTTTATTCTGGACGTTTAATGCAATGCTGGGAAGAGAACTGCCTAAATAAACTTCCAGAAGTTCACCGCCACAAGAGCAGACATTATATAATTGTGTGCTTCACTCTCAATGCACCGTTAGTCCACCTTGACTCCTCCCCCCCCCCCCCTCTCTATCTCTCTCAAGCAATCGAGATACTTACGCCTCTCAGCTACAACAATATTTTAGCATGTAATTATTATTAATTCCTGCATTTAGTATTTAGGTGAGAAAGAACACGCCCTTTTCGAGTAACTCGCGCTCCTCTGGCTCCATCGGGGAAAATGTGTGACACCCCACTCCGTTGAAAAAAAAAACAGGAATTCGCCGATACTAAAGCCGCGAAATTGTTCTCTTTCGAGCTATCGGCAAATAGGACTTGAACCCTTTGTTGTATCTTATGTTATGTCATGTTACTCGCAATGTCATCGGAATCATTTCTTTCTCTCAGGTTACCACAACCACGGAGGGCCGCTGACTGTGTCCACCCCGGCATACGCGACACCATTGGGTCACGCCTTCATTGAGGCCGGTCTTCAACTTGGCTACCCAAACGTGGACCTCAACGGAGCCCAGCAAACAGGTCGAACACGTCACTTCTAAGGCTCTCTCAGCTTCCAGAAGACATGGTGGTGGTAAACAAAGTGAATGACTGTGATGTACCACTGTCACATTCGAAGTTTATGCGCGAAATGAAATGACGATTTGACATAGATACCCTGCTCGTATAAATGACGGCGCGTAAAAAAAATCACCTTGGCCAGCGCCAAGAATAAATGGGGCAAAAACCCTGTGCAATATCGGAGGCAATCCCGCCGTAATCCACTCTAAAGCCGTCATGTTGATTACTTGTCTGTCCTTAAAAGCCCTAAATTCACTTCGGGGTGCATATATGATCCCTGAATCCACCTTAATCTACCATGATTGTAATTTCCGCACCCTTCATTGTCCCTAATCCACCTCGATATACAGATAAACACCCTTGCCCATTGCACCCGAAACCATGTTGTTCATACGTAAAGCGCCACCTTTGAGGTGTCTCCTTGCAACCGCTGTCATAACTCCTAGAAAGACCCGCATTCTTTTTTTAATTTCATGAGACATATAATATCTGTGGCTTAATGATAATCTATGTGTGCGTGTCTTCAACGTTCTGTTCTTACGAAGCCGATACTAGTGAGAATTGGGAACAATGAAATTTTCGTGTGTGATAATAGGGTATAAATAATATTGATTTTACTGTTTGGAAGATATGTTTCTGCAAGTTGCAGTTTTTTGGGCTGGAAGAGCTACGTATTAATGTGCAATGTAGTCAAGGGTTCGACGGAACATCGTTTGGTCAGGAAAAGGCATGGTTATAAAGCAGATCACTGACCAATGTCGAATTGCACACCCGAAGCTGGTGTCATATGCTCAAAACTACTTAGGAAGCCGTTGCTTAGCCAACATACCATTGCGAACAATGAATTTGTCCGGATCTCGGAACGTCGTTTTCTTTTAATTGGTTATTGGTCAGCAACCTGCTTTTTAATGCGTAAATAGTGAAGTGCACTCGAAAAACGTACTACGGCACCACAAACGTTCCTACGTCATGTTCCCAGGTTTCGCCATACCGCAAGGCACCATAAGGCGAAGCGCCAGATGCAGCACCGGCAAGGCCTACATTAAGCCCATTCGTCACCGAAAAAACCTTCACATCACGCTGTACTCAGTTGCAACCAAGGTGCGTACATTACGGTGAAATACTTATCCAACGTTTATCGATTTCTCATTGACATACAATAGGAAACTCGGGGCACTCTTCTCTTGATGGGTTTTACCTCCCAAAACCACGACATAATCATGAGAGACTCCGTAGTGGAGGGTTCCAGAAGTTTCGACCACCTGGAGTTCTTTAAAGTGCATCGACATCTCACAGTACATGTGCCCCAACATTTCGCCTCCAACGAAATACAGCCGCCGCCGCCTTCACACACAAGACATTAGGCACACTGTCGGAATCTAAAACTTACATTCTGAAAACGTAGAGAGTTGCGGACAAGCAACTGAAATGAAAGTAATTGGTGATTGAGGGCGCATTTCTTCACTCCACCTTGGTTGTCGTAGCCACGCCTTGAAGTAATGCCCAAGCTTCCGACGTAGCGAAGTAAAGTTTCGGTATAGCGAGATAAATTGCCGATTTTACCAAATTCGTTATATCGAGGTTCAACTGTACTGAACATAAACAGGCTAAATCAACGAGAGTAATGTCCGGAAATACAAACTTATTAATCCGGAACACTTTAGTTCCCTTTCATTTGCTGAAGATTGCGCAAAGGAAATGTGCATAAACGAAAAGTACACACGGACAAGCACTCAGTATGAACTGTTCATTCATGAGTCGACCCACTGGAAGTTATACGTAAACGTTCTCATGTAAAACACATGACACATTTAACGCAAACGACAGCATCCTAGTGATTTAAACGTTGTGGTGTTAAGGTAACCGTCAAACACGTCTAATTAAACAGTGCGGCAGACCTTGATGCAGCTGGCACGTTCGAGCGAAAATAATGCCACGTTGCGTATCCCGGTTGTGCGCGCAACTCGCAGATCCACTTCGACGAATGGAACAACGCCCGAGCCGTCCAGTTCGAGCGCTTCAAGGTGCCGCACATGGTGTTCGCCCGAAGAGAGATTATCCTTTCGGCTGGCTCCATCGGCTCCACGCAGATTCTACTCCTCTCCGGCATTGGACCGAAGCATGACCTGCAAAAACTGGGAGTAAGCACACGCTATTCATTTCGCCTGTTGCCTCAAAAATGCAACCAGTAGTGTCCCTCGTTTCACCAGTGATCAGTGATGCTTTTGGTTTCAGTTGTGTTTCATCTGGGACTTGAACGTCAGAGCGTGTCGTCATCCTGACCGTATGCAGCCAGTGGGGCAAAACAAGCTCTCTTAGTATGTGAGCGTACCCTGTGTTTATGATATACTTATCGTCCTGCTATCCAAGTAGGCCTAGTAGGCTCTTTCTTGATAGGTCTGTATGGCTAGCTTCTTGTAAGGACATGCCTGAGCAGCTGCGTTACAGCTGGGTAGCCTTGACACAATGCTAATTTAGAAACCGTAAGCAGTGGACTGGTTTGGACATACTGTTTCACAAAATTTGCCGTGGAGTGCATGGGATCTTGAGTAACATTTGAAACACATGAGAAAGCGCGACCTTAGCAATATACTATGTGTACATTTGTGGATTGGAAAGAATTTCAAAGTAGCTTGCTATATTTATAGTGACATGGTAGTCTTATAGTATTGTTTTCTGAGACCTCATAAATGACATCCGCTTCCTTGTCTTAGCATGCAGCACAATGCACATCTACAAAAAAACTCTCTCTCTCTCTCGTTCTATTTTAAGTTATAATGCCTGAAAAGAAAAGAAAATACTCGCCTAGCTAACTGAACAGGATTGTTTAGCAAACGTCCGTCTCTCCATATAAGCCCCTCGAAGAAGTAGACGTTCCTTACGGTCATTGGCAAGGTATTTCCAGATTGAAAGTAACTTGGGTATCATGAGTCACTTTCTAAATTATAAATATTAGTCCGAACCATTAATCACTGTCTTTGATTTCACTATCACTAAACTATTTCACAGCGCCATTGAATACCGTGCACATAGCATTACAATTGGTTTAGCAGGCAGAGTCAAATGGACTTGAATACTATGCCAAATAAGTTCCTTCGAAATATTTTATGTTGAAGCACGTAACCTTTTGCACATAATGTGATTTTTTAATGCTATAGCGGAGAACTGCTATAGTTCTGTGCTGCATAGAATAAGTGTATCCTTGGAGATTCTAACGTCACTGCACCAAGCAAATGTCTCTTTGTAGCTTGTCCACTATAGGATAAACAAAAATGTAGGTTTCATCGAGTAGGACTCGCGGCGATACATTCGAACAACACTGCAACCTGGAGCGACGTAAGGATTGTTCCATAGCTGTCATGACACTTTCGCCGCTTTGGCAAGAGTTAACTCCCTCGTTCATAATGCTGTTGAGTTTCTGATAACCTGACTAATATTTTTTTCCTCAGATTCCTGTACTTGCCGACCTGCCAGTTGGTTACAACCTGCAAGATCACATCTATCCTGGCGGCATGAACTTCCTCGTTCGTGATCCAGTCTCTATGGTACAGACTCGAGTGTTCAACCTGAGACAAATTCTCCGCTATCTCACAATAGGAAAAGGTGAGGTACCGCAAGCAGATATCGAAGCCCGAAATCCGGAATGTAACTGCTCGGCTTCCATTCGCGTTTATTTTCCTGCGCGCTTCAAGTTGCCACCTACTGATCTTCCAAATCGTCGCGAGTGCATGAAAACAGTGACTAGAGAAAAAGCACAAACATAACAACCGCTGACTCACAACTACTCCTGCTGGCATAGCACGGGTAGTTGCTTCTTGTTCTCAACTTGACATCTTTAACCCGAAAGTGTGTAATGTTGAGGTCCACCAAGAAATCAGTGACGTCTTGTTAGTCTTGTTTAACCAATTTAGTTTTCCATGTCCGCGGCACCATTTGTCACGCGCGCTCTGCCATCGCGGGTAGGCGCGGTTCTTAAAGAGGAGGCCCACTGCCGTCCCCCTATATTTTCCGCAAGATGAAGATGTGCCATCCAGCTGAAGCTCGCAATATTAATGCCGCGTACAAGGAAAAGTCCTTAAGTTTCAAGGATCTATCTGATGACGTGCATTTTACGACATTTGTGAAAGGAGTGCATGGTATACGGTCAGTTTCTGATCCGTTATTTTCCATCTAAAATGTATCCCTAATGTAGTTTAAAGCGCAGGACTACAGTACCTTGCTTATTCACGTTATTGTGATTATCATGAGCTCGTGTTTCATGAAGCACAGCTTCATGGCAAGATCCATGTCTTGTTCCAGTTTCATCTCAGTCCTCGAGGTCAATGCATTCTAGCGTGACTATCATGGCTATCCTCTCCGCTCAGAGAACAGTACTAGCAGGGGCGGAACAAAATTTCTTGTCCTCTTTTAAACGCCCGGTTAGCGTGATTAAAATAGTGCTTCACAGATTAGGTTTTAACAATATGTCGAGTACTTTCACTCCCAGATTCCTTCGAAAGAAACTTTCACGTGCATTTCTATTACCCTGACAGCATGCTGTCCTTCAAAACAGAACGTAGAATGGCTGTTAGCTGTGAATGTAGCTTAATGTTCCCAAGTTGACATTTTTAACCGAAAGTGTTTTATGTTGCGGTCCGCCAAGAAATCAGTGACGCGCTTCCGTAACGGAAGTGGATGTCTGAAAAACAACACCCATTTACAATGAAAAAGAACTCCGGTTAAAGTAAAGTTGTTCAGCAAACAAAGTTACTCTTAAGTTAACATCTTTTCCCTTCAACTGCACTCTTGGTTCGCTTAGGCTCAATGCGATGGTACTGCCATCTAGGAACGACAGAGTGAAGCAGACTGCCGTGCTAATGCGCGCCGGCAGCCAGCACATCGGTAGTCTTCGTGCCTAGATCGCCGCGGAAGTTAAGGACGCGGCGTCGTCGCGGCGCCGCGTTCCTCGGACACGGTACAACGGCGGCCACTACAACATTTGCCATCTATGGCTAGGTGTGTTGTGTTGCGACACGCACTGCTCCAGGAACGCAAAGACGGCCGTCGACAAGCAGGTGGTGTGCCTTTCGCTGTAGTAGGATGTGTGTTCACAAAACGATCCGCTGACGACCCTCTTGTTTCGCTTGCAAGGTGTCACCGTTTGCGGACGCCCCTGGTTTATGACAGGCTTGCGCAAGGTTATGGCGTGTGGAGTTCAGTATCCCCGGAGAAATTCAAGTCGATCGAAAACTTTCGCTCGTGGGCATCTGTCGAGGATTCCTGTGCCGTGTCGAGGTGCCACTGATGTTCACGTGTAAAGTGTTCACATGTCCAGAGTACCCAACCCTATCTCCCGCCCTAGATTCGCGAGATTGACACTTATGCATATCACAGCTTCACGAATACAGGTTTCAGTTTCGTGTTATACCAATTCCTACGACAAAGGGATCAACATTTTATTTGCAGGCCCTCTTACACTGCTGGGCGGAGTTGAAGGCCTGGCGTTCATCAACTCGAAGTACGCCAACAAAAGCATGGACTGGCCGGACATTGAGATTCACTTTTTGTCGGGATCGCCCGTATCTGACGGAGGACAGACGTTCAGACGTACGGAAGGAATCGCTGACGAGGTATGAATGTCTCGAGTGCTGTATGTTACCGGTAACACTGAGAACCTGCGACTATACTGTTGAACACGCTTGAAACACTGTGTCATTTCATTTGTGGCTACATAGCAAGGACACGTGCTTTAGGATTACGCACAATGGTTCACTGGAGAGCTGGAACCTGGAGCGAAACGCAAGTATGCTCCTCAGGTTTCTGCACACGTGTTAAGGAACCCCGACTTTGCGAAGCTATTCAGCAGTCCGCCGAAACAGCGTGCCTTATGAACAGATTAGGGCTTTGTACGTAAAAGAGCTATATGACTTGCGAAGATGTACCGAAGTCTCGTTATTTTGACGGTTCTAGTGCAACATTATTCATCTTCGAGTTGGTTCAGCATCTTTCTGTATGATGTTCGAAACGTTACCAGTTGTGTATTAAATGTTCGCATATATTTCATTCCAAAAACAGGAATATAATTGAAGGAACTGTGTCTCCTTCTTTCCGTCATCGTAGATTTCTAGGGCAGCGCAGTCAACTGTGAGTGCCGTCTCCACGAAATCAAGCTAGAATTGTATAATGAGGTACATTTACATGGATGTGAAATAGCCTTTTCTGGTCGGTAATGTCTTTCTTAAAGCTGTTGCAATGCTTCATATTGCCACGGGCACTTTTTACGGTGTTGCCGTTCTTCACTAATAGCAACATGTTGCAATTATCGCTGAGTTCTACATGCGCCTTCTTCTAACAAGAAATTTTAGATTGCCTTCCATCATAAGTAGCGAAAAATATCTAATCTGATCTCATTTGCGAAGTGAGTAGTGATAAGAAATTTCTAACGCATACAAGCACCAGTGGTCACTGAATGATGTTCATCAGCCATGCTTCGGACAACCGGCCCAGTTAACTCCTAGACCAAAATTTAAATGAACAGCTACTGGCTTCCAGCTATTGTTGTTCTTTTAACGCTGTTTTTTTTTCTTAGACAAAACTCGCACATCCCATAGCTGAAATTTTACACTAAAATTATGGCTGCCCAAGCTCATTTGTGGGCTAGCCACCACGCAAACGCCAAAATATGCTTGTAAGGCTTTTCTGCCAGCCCCTCCTTGCATGACCGCAGCCCACCATTGGTTTACCGCTAGAATTCTGTATTCCTCTGCACCATTATTTTGTCTGCAAGCAACCCAGATATCCTGCAATATAATTAGTGGCGCCGTATTCGGTATATCACTTAAAATAATTTTCTGGTGCCGCATACTTCGCAGTTGTGGGAGAAAGTTTATGCACCCTACATCTACGCGGACACCATGTCCGTGTATCCAGTCTTGCTGAGGCCAAAATCTCGAGGATACATCAAGCTGCGCTCCCGGAACCCACATGACCCGCCACTCCTGGACCCAAAATACCTGAGCCACCCGGACGACATCATGACTCTAGTTGACGGTGAGTTTGCTATAATGCACGTAGGCTACTTGAATGTGGGTTGCGTGTATAGAGAGAGAGAACTTCTTAATGGTGATCCCGGGAGGGTTAGCTTAGTTTAAGGCCTAGCTTGCCATTCCAGAGGCCTAGCGATGACTGAAGCCAACAAAGAGGGGTGTGCAAGAGAGGAAAACAACCAACCGACAACACCACTGCACATGTCCATTGCTATGACCAACACGTGCATCTGCGGGATTTTATCTCCAGAGGGCCTAACCCGTTCTATCGCGGCCAGAGGGGGCTGTGGGCCTGAGGAGGGCAAGGGCCCCCTTTGTACCCCCTTTCTGACGCACATGATGACGACGTGTGTGCGAGGAGGCCCAGCCAACGTGGCGAGCGTCGAGGGAGAAGGAAAACTGTTACCTACGAGAGATCGCATGGAACCTAGCCAATTACAGCTTCGTTGTAAATTAGAAAACTCGCAGCTCGTCAACTTGGGATGTGCAAAACTTGGCATGAGAAGGTGCGAATCTATAACTAACATGACTGATAGGTCATGATAGGTCATGATGGTCACTCTTGCGTCTCCGTCACAATATCATTAACAAGACATACTCGTCACTTACTTACGTCCCGGTTAATGATACAAGCATTGGACATGAAAGTCTGAGTCGCACGTGATCGGATGTTAGCCTTTACAGCGTATGCCACGCTACATTCAAGTAATCAGTGCCAAAAGCTCGGAGTTAGAACACACGGGTCCCTGCTACAAAAAGTCTTGGCTTTCGCCTTTGATAGGTAAGGACTCCTGGGAAAAGCGGCCGTAATTCGCTGCAAATAGGTCTGAAGACATGACGTTCTCTATGCAGGTAGATACTACGCCTCCGCAAACTAAAGTCCGGGGTTGTGCGAATACCAAAAGTTTCGGTGCGAAGCGAATTTGAATGTGAATGTTTAAGTGCGAGACGAATCGAATTTTTTACGAATAATGCTCGAATAGTTCTTCAATAATTATGTCTAAAAATATGCTGGTTAACATTGGAAAAACAAATGAATGTTATTGCGTGACTAGAGCAATAACACTATATCATTCCTTCAAGAGAACAGTCGATTCGCAAAGAACAGTCCAAATGACAGAACTGTGCACTTGCATGGGTTAACTTCGCTGCAGTGCACAAATGTTAGCTTTGCCGCAGTACACAAGTACTACGCACCAAAGCACACTACGTACGAGGATCAAAACTAGAAGAGAAGCTCAGGGGAAGATGGATGCTTGAATCGATGAACGAATCGCAAAATACGATTTAGAACAGGGAATGTCGCAGGAGCCAACGTTTCGACAAGCGGACCTGTCTTCGTCAGGGCGGCAACAGTCGCCGCCCTGACGAAGGCAAGTCCGCTTGTCGAAACGTTGGCTCCTGCGAAATTCCCTGTTCTAAATCGTATTTTGCGATTTTTTCATCGATACGTACGGGGATGGCGCACTTGTGTTGAGACATATGAATATTTGTCCCGTGAATACAAACCTCAAATGGTTCAAGTAGCAGAACTTTGGTGCGGGTCGACTGGAATAGCAAGCGTCATTTGAAAATCAGCGGAAATTTTTTGCACAACCGCACTTATGTAGTCTGGACTTGAGCCTACGACCTTCCCGAAATATATGCGGTTCCCTTTTGAGTACCAGTGGCTTCGCTATAAATAGAAATTGAAGCCTGCCGTTTGGGATTTAAGAGTATGTGCACACAGGGTACCTCAGGCTTGCACTGAAGTGTCACTCAGAAGAACATCAAGGCACTTTTTTCCCGAAGTCAGCTAAGACCTGAGGCCTCGATATTGCCAAATTATTGTCACCGTAATTTAAGTATTCGAATAAGTTCCGGAGAAACGATAGCCATCTGATAACGAGGACCTATAAATGAGGAAACTGAGGTGGTTTACCTCCTGCGTTAAGCGATGGTTGCAAGCACGTCGACCTTCGCGTCCATCGGATGCTGGTAGTGTAATGCTCGTTGTGCTGCTTCAACTCAGCCCTTTACTCTCTTGCACAGGCAGACGATGTCGTTTGAGATATCGCACATTACTAGGTTTGTTGTCCACGGTGCAGCTAGGGTGGATCGTGATAGTAAAGAAACGTCGAGGTCACGCCGCTCTTATAAATATGGAGCACCTTGTAACGCAAGGAGAAGACACTTGCTGGCTATGGGAAGATTAAGCTTCTGAATTCACTTGTAAATAGGGATTACATTTGTAATTTTCCTGGGTGTTCTTTTTTTTTTCTTGGACGAAGAACTACAAGCCGACAACTATAAACATTCATACACCTTCTCAGTATAGGTAAGGTCACATGTGAACTCAACCAGATCGTTCGTCCAAGTCGCACCACTCACACTTGAAGAAAAAAATAAACAGGGATAGGAACGTTTAAAAAGTCGGTGCTGTGCCGCGGTGATCTCCAGCTATGCACAGATTAGGAACATTAATTTAATTTATATACTTTAAGCGGCGTCGTTAAATCTGTCCGTTTCTGATCTTAGACTTACTCCTTCGGCTCAGTGTGTGTGTGTGTGTGTGTGTGTGTGTGTGTGTGTGTGTGTGTGTGTGTGTGTGTGTGTGTGTGTGTGCCTACGACTGTTTTCTGGTTCCTCTGTAGCCGTTACCACCTGTGCGCTCCCTCTAACTTCCTGTTCACATCGTTTTTCAGCCATGAAGTTCTCAATGGCGGTTGCCGAAACGCCGGCTTTCAAAAGATACGGTGTCCGAATGTGGGACTTGCCGTTCCCTGGGTGCGACCACTACAAGCACCTCAGTGACGAAAACCTGGCGTGCATGGCGCGCTCCTTCACAAACACCATTTACCACCCCGTTGGCACGGCAAAGATGGGACCGGTCTGGGATCCAACGACAGTCGTCGATCCGAAGCTTAGGTAAGACGGATCTGTAGGCTCAGTAACAAAAAAAAATACCCGCATATCTGCTTGCTTTGTTGCAAATGACCTCGAAAGACGATAGCTTACTGCCTTCACAGCCTCTTTTCTTCTCCTCCCACCCCTCACGCTCTTGCCCTCCGCTCTCACTGCTCCCCTCATGGATGCAATAGAAGTTTTGCTGAATTCACTTCAAATTTCCCGCGATGGATGGATGAATGGATGGATGTTAGGAGCGTCCCCTTTGTGACGGGGCGGTATCGCGTGGGCCACGAAGCTCTACCTTTATTTTTTCCTCTACAAACATTTGTTTTCCCGAATCATACATATTTTCAGAACTAATTATTCTCCTCGCCTACCTATTTTATCTATTATCGTTCCACTGTGAAGCAACAATCTTGCCCCAGCAACCTTGCGTTTCTGTTTGTTCCATACCTTTGCGCCACCAACACTCTAAGCGCCTTTTACTTATCACTATCGCCGACATGTCCAGCTTTCCCGCGCTGTCCATGAAACCTATGGCCTCCTACAGTCCACAGCTACGTTAGGGTGGCTAGAATTCCAGCCACCCTAGCTACGTCTGGGTGTACATCTGTACATTCAATCAAAATATGATCTGTCGATTCCCTAGCTTTTCCACAGGACGTACATTTATCCCCTTCTTTATTGAATTTTGCTCTGTAACTTCGTGTTCTCAGGCAACCTGACCTGCTCTCGTTCACCTTGCTCTCGCGCCATCTGTTGGGGCGTTTTATTGCTGTTGACTTAAAGCCAGCTACAAAGCGGCGGCTTCTGTCGCGTTGTTTTTAACACGTAGTGTGTGTTCGACACCATTTCTAACTCGTTGGTTTTAACATAAACGCAGTGTATTCTAATTAAAAGAACGCGGTAGACTATGGTTACGTACGCACATATTCCGTCAAATATGCCTGAGGTTTTCCATGCGCTGTATGATGTTAACGTGTAAGGACACCGTCCACCAGTGCTAGTCGCATGGTTGGTTTCCACTACCCAGTTGGTTTTGGCCGGGTGGTTCAATTGAGTGACAGACAGACGGTCTAAATTTGTCGCGTTTAGGTAACCCAAGAAAAACTACAGTCTATAAGAAATGCATCCTGTGGCTTACCGGCGGCAGCATCAAATTGATATCATAAGGTACGTCATAATGTTGAGAACTCATTGTCCTTTCCACGACATATGACTTTTCCACGCGCACGGCAAATCGGCTGTCGAAGACGAGATGAAACCCCTTATCTCCATTCCTGCCGCCCTACGTCGTGCATATTCCGGCGGCTCTCTAACATTGCATCGTGTATTCTACGCATGCGTCGCCTGTATCAGCTAGTTTACAGTGACGAACTGCGAAGATTAACCAGCACGTGCCTGTGATGTCGAGGGCTATTTATACTGGGGGTGTTTCCTGAATAAAGGGCTTTTTGATTCTTGCATTCCGGCTGGATGATACATGGTGTCAGAAGTGGGATCCGCTCGATCAGGGCACTACAGGTTGTCGTTGGCATACGTATTCGAGGCAATCGAACTAGCTAAGCCACCGCAGCACCTGCTACTTTCCGGCAGCATTGCGAAGAATTGGGAGTTGTTCATCCAGAAGTTCGAGCCGTTTCTCCAAGCGACTGCATCAGAGAAAGAGACAATGTCAGAAGCCGTGAAGGCTGCGCTGCTGCTCAGTGTGGCCGGCGACGATGCACTTGAAGTGTTTAATAACTTCACCTTTCTGGAAACAGAGAGGAAAGATGACTACGCGACGGTCGAGCGGAAATTTAAGGAATACTGTCAAGAACAAGTAAATGAAGGTTATGAAAGATACATATTCCGGTCAAGAACCTAGGATGAAGCGGAGCCCCTTGAGCATTTCCGGCGCGATCTGCGAAAGTTGTCCCGAAACTGCAACTTTGGTGAATTGACCGAGTCAATGATACACGACCAGGTGGTGTTCGGTATTAGTCACCCAAGGTTGCGGGAGAAGCTCCTGAAAGTGAAAGACCTTACTTTAGCCAAGACGGAACAAGTTTGCAAAGCCGCTGAAGTGGCCAGTCAACAGCACGAGGCGTGGGCTTATGCAACCGGCTGCATGAGCTAAGCAGCTGCCCAGCGTTTGGAAAGACGTGTTTTGTCTGTGGAGGCACAAATCACTTTTCAGTGTGTTGCAAGAAAGGACCTACAGTAGGCGAAGTCGTCAGTGGGCCGGACGCTTTGACATCTTGACGTAAAAGCTTGCAGTATGCGAAGGTCGATGGCCTGGATCAAAGATGTTAAAGGGGCTGACCAGGATGCCTTCTTGAAAGTGGACACGCGGGGGCTGCATTTCGATGGAGGCGAAATGCTGAGGCCCGTGGGCTGTGCGATGTCAGTGCACGTTAAAGAACCCCAGGTGGTCGAAATTTCCATAGACCTCCACTACGGCGTCTCTCATAATCAGAGCTGGTTTTGGGACATTAAACCCCACAATCAATCAAAGTGGACACGGCCTCCAAGCAAACTTGCTGCAATACTCGATTTATCGAAAGTGCAAAGGTAGGCACAGCTTGAAGCCAAGCAGCTCCACTCTACGGTCATATAGCGGTGACGCTATAAAATACTTCGGTGTTGCGACCTTGCCAGTGGCCATTACGAATCCGGTCACTTCGACTTCTTCATAGTCAAGAAAGGTAACCAGGCAATACTCGGACTGTGTGCAAGTGAGACGCTGGGATTGGTCACAATAACGGAGGCGCAGCGGAGAACGGTGGATGCAGTCGACGTCGGCACTAATGAAATACTGCGTGAATTTCTTCACCTCTTCTAAAGAACGGGCTGTGTAGAACGGCAGTGTCAAGTGGTATTACATACTGGATCGGTGCACGTAGTCCAGCCAGCACGACGCATGCCCTTGACACTGCAAGAACCGCTGCGGGAGGAGCTGGACCGCATGGAACGGGGTGGCATCATCATGAAAGTGACGGAAACAACGGATTGGGTAAGCCCGCTTGTGATCGTACGTAAAAAGGACGGCTCACCATGGGTATGCATTGATCCCAGGCATATCAATGCATGCCTGAAACGCGAACACTATTAGGTGCCTAAGTGTGAAGATACTGAGGCGGAGCTCGCCGGCGCTAAATATTTTTCCCGCCTGGATTCTGATTCGGGATTCCAGCAAATTTCTTTGGATGGCACCACGTCAAAGATTTGTACATTTGGTACGCCTTTTGGTCGCTACCGCTTTCTGAGGCTGCCCTTTGGAATCGCGTCGGCTCCTGAAGTGTTGTGGATCGCATCGGCTCCTGAATGATACAAATATTGCGAAAAACCTCCTGGAACATTTTGCAGCGAAGTCGGGCGTTTTCTGAGAGATTGCCTAATGATGATGTTGCTTATAATTGAGCTGCTCACGCGCTTACAGCGAGTCATGTCCCAAACAAAACTCCTTAACAGTGCCTTTCATCCGCCTCTCATCCGCCTAGCGGGGTCGACAAGTGATTGTCCCTCTAGGTGGTTAAATGTTATTGTCGCGGCGTTCTGCTAATGTCTTATTTCAGCATATATAGCTAGGTTCTCTGAGCAATAGCCAGTTGAAAGTTATAACCACCCGTGTTGTCGCCTTGTGTTTCTTCCGTCCCTGTTCTTCTTCAGCGGTACACATGTCGTATAGCAAAAACTGCCTAGGCCACCTATAGTCTTCTGACTGATTATTACTTTCGTATTTATGACTGCTCTTTCATACACAGTTGACATGCTTTGCTTCGCTTCTGGCCTACCTTAGGTCAAGTGATAATAATTGTACATTTTCTGTCGCTCTTCTCGATATTGAGGACGTTCAAGGATACCTCATTAGACATATAAATCTCTCGCCTTAGTAAGTAGACGGACCAGTGCAAGCACAAGCACCCAACATCACGCTTATCATTGCTGCAAATAGCCACTTATTGACCTAGGAATTTAATGAGGTCCAGGCATCCTCTGCTGTCTGGGCTTTCGACAAGTGCGGGCTCATGGTCACTAAGCAAGTACTCCTCTTCGTCTCGCAGGGTCAAAGGAGTCCAGCGACTGCGGGTCATCGACGCTTCCATCATGCCAATGATCGTGTCGGGGAACACCAACGCGCCGACGATCATGATCGGCGAGAAAGGTGCAGACATTGTGAAAGCCGCCTGGGCACACCACAGCCACTTCCACCACCAGCTACACGAGGCAGCCAAACGCAAGAGGTGACCACGGTCGGCCAATAGCCGCTGCGAGGCGACAGCCGCAAAAGCTGTATGCACTCTTGCCAAAGACTGTTACCGAGGCATTGCTCACTGCGCCAGCGCAAGGAACACGCAGCCCTGTACAGTGCACAAGGACTCGGAGACCACCGCTGGGCCTATAGCCGAGAACAATAGACTTGTAAACGGTCCTGGCCAACTGCTCAGATGCGCACTCGCTGTCCTCTTCGAAAGTGTGCAAGCCACTGTTCAGGACATTTCGTTTGAGAAGTGCGAGGGCATGATAACCCCTTGTCAGTATCGACGCTACTGTTTCACTCGAGATATTCCGGCCGCGGCATTCTCATTTCAATGGAGGCGAGATGCGAGAGGCCCGTGTGCATAGATAGGTGCACGTTAAGGAACCCCAAGTGGTTGAAATTGCCGGAGCCTTTCACCATGCCGTGCCTCATAATTATATCGTGGTTTCCGCACGTAAAATCCCGGCAATTAACATTAAAGGGACGCTGTAAAGTGAAGAACAATCTTTCTCGCACTAGTAGGTTAGCTTTTCACAATACCACAAATCTCCAGTCTTGTGAGGAAAAGACCGTCGGTAAGTTAGAAAACAAGAAAAAAGAAAAATATGGGCGGCGATGCCGCTTTGAAGGAAGGGGAAAAACACAAAGGCAGGGAGGTTATCCAGAAAGGCGTCCGCTTCGCTACCCTACACCGGGGAATGGAAAAGGGGAATAGAAAGATGGGAGAGAGAGAGGAAGAAGGGGCATGATGAAAGAGACGTTGTAGGACAAGTCCAACAGTCAAAGACGCCACTTTGAAGTTCCAGCAATAATAAACGCGATGTCACAGATCTTTGAAGGCGTCTGCTGAGGCCTGCATAACCATTTATTGGTAAGAAGGACATTACGCTGTGTTCTAAGGAAGCCGGAGATTTTACACAGGGAGCTTCAGGACATTTGATGAAGCGAATTTGGCTAGAATGCGAAAAAAAGAAAGCGGCCTTCTTATGCGCGAGGCTGAGGTTCCGACGCGAAATTGCAAACTAGAACTTCAAGATTCATTTTTTCTTTTAATACTGAACATAATGTTGCGAAAAGAACAAGAATCGATTTCGATAAATGTATGTTATCATTCAAAACCACTTAGCATTGTCGCTTTATTTTCATTTTAACAGGAAAGCGTCATATGTCGCTTTAAAATGTGCCTTTGAACCATCTTGGTGTCGGCAAGAACGCTAGAAATATGACACTGTAGTATGTCACGTTGCCCAAGAAAGTGCCGTTCCTCGGCGACAGGGGTAACTGTGCGTGAGCAATATTGGAAACAATTATTTTGGAATACTGCAGTCGGTTTCAGTCAAAAGGCGGCAAGGCCCTCAACCCGTTCGCAAGAAGGACAAACTTTCAGCCGAGGTTTCAGAATACGGGAATCGGCGGAGTGTGGAAGCAGCTTCATGTCGAACCACTCCTCAAACTACTTAAGCTTTTGTAGTGGACATGGTATACACGGACGTGTTGTGCAAATGATATTTCATACTTCCGGAATGTTAAGTGGCTTGCGCACTTTCGATGAAGACTGTAATGCGTTTGTAGGTGTTGTTCTCTGTTGCACACCAAGGGACAGCTTTGCCTTTGAGGCCTTAAAGAAGAGAATTCCCTGAAGGTCACAGATCATACCCGCAAGAAGCACGTGAGCAAAAGACAGTGCTGTGCTAAAGATGTGGTAGAATCTGTGGGGTGTCGCTCATGTAGAGACCGCCAGAATGTACAGTGAGCAGGCTTTTAAGCATCAGACGGCGGTGCTCCACAGAAGTGGCACTCACGATCAGCGTATGACTTTGGAAGCCGACAGGCGGAAGCAGTGATTCTGAGTTGTCCTGAAGTGTGAAGCTGATTCAACGTGCGTGGAATCTGAAGACTTCGCTGGGTGCGCTATGTTGGTGTGCGGGCTTTCTGATTGAGTAAGCGGTGACGGCGTCCCGGACAATGCCTGGTCATCGTTAGTGCTGAAGTCAGGATTTGTGCTTCCAGTGGTGCAGTTTTGACGTAGTGAACTGTCTGTTGTACCACACAACTAGAGCTGGACTCCAGGTAACGCCTTGCAAGTGTGAATGTAGCGACAGGTGAAACGACAGCTCAGCAGAATTTTTATACAGTGCTAGATGGATAATACAGCTGCAGTTGCCTGATGCCGCAAGCTTTGGCATGGAATCACGTGAAGGTGTAGCAAATGCTCTGGAGACATGAAGCATAAGGAGCTTATGCTAATGCACTTTTGCAGGCAATCGCTGCTGCTTGCTAAGCCTTGCCTGGTTTGCTTTGAGGAACTGGTCAAAACATTTTCTTTGTACTTCATGACAAAGTGCATTATGTGACTCGCGTGATGTATGCGAACATACCGGAGCCTCAAATGAAATTCTAAGGTGCCAGGAGGCCGGTTCATTAAGAAAACCACTCATTTAGTGCTTTGTTAGCTGCTGGCAGTATTGTGGTGTTACGTCAGAAATCAGCTCGTCTTTAGGCCTTGAAGTGTTGAAGTAGCATGCCCAGAGGCGCAGATTTTCTATCTTGCAGGGACGGACCGGGAGGTAGCTGGAGTTACATCCCGGCCCCATAAGGAGTTTTTTTGTTTTAGAGCTTAATTTTTGTAGGTTTATTGAGCCATGACTACTTCTTCGTGCATGACAGTTCGTGGTACAGTCGCGAGCAAATGAAACACGAACGAAGTAGGATAGCCTTTAAGAGCAATACTTCAAGAAGACCATATCATACCGCTAATCACCTGCTTTTCAAGGAAGGTTGAGACCCCCAGTTAAAGGTAAAAGCTTAAGTCGCACTTTCATTAGGTGCACTGATGGCAAGCAGAGCAAAATGGCGCGTTTCTGCCATTCCTAACCTGTTCGCATCGAATTTGTCCGCGACTGTGCGTTCCAGCAGTACCTATGCCTCCCATAATCGGAGCTTCCTCAGGTTTGCAGATCGGGGGTGGTTTCGCGCTTCCCACTCGCCCTGGTGGACAAGTTGCATGGTAGTTGTTTTGCATCCTTTGTCACCTGCAACGTTGATTCATCAGGCTATGTAGATCGTAGCGTAATATGCAGATTCGGGTTACCGTTTTCGTCTGATTATACTCAGAAAAATCATGCGTTTCTAACAGCTTCAAGGCGTGCGTTTGGAACCTGTTAATGTGCATTTAAACTACTCATGTACTTTCCCTTGTTACAAAACCTCATTTTCACAACACGTGGTGTGATTGCTACCTTCTCATAATTTTTAATATTCACGCAAACTTGATTATAAATGGCCTGCACTTTTCATTTATTTTAAAACCTAACGATTTTGTTCTCGTTGTTTTGCCTAGTATTTCGGGCGTTAAAAATTACACACCCCTACAAAAGTACCAAGATATGAGGTCGTATTGTCAAGTAAAGTGACAGACTTGGTTGTATGATAGTCCTTTTGCGTCTGGCACCTCAAGCACCACGACAATCTTAGCCAAATTACTGGGCCATTTGACTGAGGAAGCTCAACTGTACAGAAAGAAAGAGGAACTTGGAGTTAAAGTACTGCATTTCTTTGCCACTACTTACATGTACTTATGCCTTGACGAAAGTTCAAGGCCGTTTTATATAATAGTAACGAATTGTTTTCTTCCATTCGCCAACTTGTACAAAGATTGCCAATATTTTTTTCTTGTTTCTTTAATGTGCGAAAATAACTTATAACCTTTCTTGCCTTCACTTTTGTCATAAGTTGCATAAAATACAAGTCCAACGCTTTTTTTTATATTTTTAACAATGGCGCTGAGCTCTGAGCATTTCTGAAAGCATGTGTATATATTGCAGCCAGTGTGCTTCGGAAATGGTCGAGGGGCTTCGCTTTTCGCTTTCGTGGATTCCTTTATTGTTATGTCGTTAATTGTCCTTGTGTTATTGTCAGTGGTCGTTGGAATAAGTATTCTGCAAAACGCCATCGTCTGAAGTATACGTAAAAACATCCCATACGGGCACAGTGGGTTCAGCAGAGGGCGCTGCGTGGTTGTCACTTATCAGCTCAGTTTCGCCAAAATTGGCCAATAGGGTTGCGAAGGAAAGAAAGTAGACACACGAACACGCTTCCGAGAGCGTCGTTAGTCGAGTGAAGTGCGTGAAAACGATTCCGAATTGCGCGCCTACTTACCTCGGGGTGGGAAGTTTGATGTCATTGCGCACGCTGACACGTTTTCCCAACTTCGCTCGTTGAGCTCGCTAGGTGTCACTTTGTTCCGGGGAAGCTTCAACGCAGGGTGCCAATATAAAATTTTCTGATGGCGCTCGTGTGATAGTTTTCTTTTCGCTACAGCAAAAGCCAGTGAAACAGTGCAGGCGCTGAAAGAGACAACGAATCAATACGCTTAATGCACTGTGATTTCGCCAGAGCTTCGGTGTGAATGGCTTCGACTGCAGAGTACTTTGCCCTTTCATTCCACCTACCGAGAAGTCTAAGTCACTGCGGTATTCCTTGTTCTGAATGCGTTCGTTCATGCCTTATGCCTTATGTTCTTTGCCGGCATAAAGTGGCAGCTTCCACGACACCTCTGTACTGAGGTGTTTGTGCTTTCTTTTACTCGTCTTGAATATCTGTCTGGTTTGTCGCATGTACGTGCCTACCGCAGTGTGCTGGCGTCTGCGGCAATAGTTCTCGGAAAGAATGGAGTTTTGCATTCTACTGTGCGCGTTTGGTACCTCACATTGCTTTTTTGCATTCGCAGGATTTATGATGGTGAATATGGTGAGGATGATGATGATTTCGTGGTCATGCCTTTTCAGCGGGCTGATGTCGCTCATCGCGGTGGCGCCCTGCTGTAATAGTATGGGCGATATGAGAAAAATAATCTGTTGTGGGCAAAATAAAGTTGCTTCACTTATTCACTTGTCGCGAAGAAGGGCTGTTAGCGAAAACGACTCGCGGATCTGTATACCAGTAAAGGAATATACCAGTAAAGTTTCAGGAGCAAGGCGCACAACGTGCGTTTTCCCAGGTCATCTTAATATTTTGATGTGCATCGTATGAACCTCTTATGAAGGTTCCTCTCATATGTTCAAATTTCCTGGCAAACTGCGCGCTACGAGGTGGCATACAGAAATCCTACCAGAACATAGCAGCCTGTTTACGTTATATAGCTTAACAGAACTCTTTGCTGGGCTAGTTGGTATGCATTCATATTAGCTTTAAGGCGCCCAAAAACACTAACCGGAAAAAAGTGCACAGAACAGATTTGCTGGGCTAGTTGGTATGCATTCATATTAGCTTTAAGGCGCCCAAAAACACTAACCGGAAAAAAGTGCACAGAACAGAGCGCCTTTCTCGTACTTTCTCGTGAATCGTGTGGTGTAACGCCTTAAAGCTAGTATCTTTCATAAAGATCCTCGAGTCGTTTCTTCTAATTAGCATTGCCCGCGAGATACGATTGTTTTTCCCCTATTGCCCATTCAGTTACCGCGAAATACCGCGGCAGCCTCCGAAAGATGGCGCCATGCGCAATGTACCGAAATCCTTGTGACGCGTGGGAGATTGTGTAACTACAGGAAGCACTGTTTAGAACTCTGTGTGCTCGATTTTGTGTTGTCTTAGAGTGTCTCACTAGGTCCTGTGCTTGCAGCCTGAGCGTAGAACACGATGCTTCCCTTACTGATGTACTGCAGGACTTGTTGCTACAAGGTTGCTTTGTCCTGATTAATAGGCATCTGGTAACGTGTGAGTAGGTAAAAACCATTCGTCTACTAAAATAGTTTTGTTAAACCTTCTTAAGCTACCATTCCTAGATGTCTCGCTTGCTCGTACGGTGGCCTACTTGCTCGGCTTTGTTGCCGTGTGCATATTTTTGTTTTTCTTTCTAGTTCTGGCACAATTAATGTTGGTGCACACTGGCGACGATGGACGGCTTGAAGAATACTCCTTGCTGATTTTTTTTTCAATAAAAAGATCCGCAAGCATGATGTACGCCTCACTGGCCTCACGTCTTTGGTGCAACTCCTGCTGGGGACGACAAAACGAAGCGTACGTACTTTTCTGGGGGTAATAGGGAGCTTTAGCGTGTCCGATAAAACGTATACGCAAAGGCGTACCTGATACCGGATAGCGTATAATGTTGCCTTTTTACAGCCAAGTGTCGCCACCTATGGATGGTAAACAGAACCAGCAAGACCGTGCGATCTATGTCCTCCGAAATTTCGGCAGCCACTCGCTAATCCTACAGCCTGGGCCATTCGAGCGTGGTGCTCAGAAGCGGTGCCGAATTGTCACGGATGCTTTACTGTCGAAGCTTCATGATACAAAACTGAAGCAAATACAACCGTCAGTTAAATCGCAAAGTACGATTTAGAACAGGGAATGTCGCGGGAGCCAACGTTTCGACAAGCGGACTTGTCTTCGTCAGGCCGCCCTGACGAAGACAAGTCCGCTTGTCGAAACGTTGGCTCCCGCGACATTCCCTGTTCTAAATCGTACTTTGCGATTTGTTCATCGATTCAAGCATCCATCTTCCCCTGAGTTAACCGTCAGTTAGTAACTCGAGGGCTACGGAGAGCGCAACGACCACTCGAAAGAGTCGAAGCGGAAGGCGTATACTCCGGGTGGTCGGCCATGTTTGCGCATGCGCTGTTTACACCTTGTATACCGCTCTACGGAAAGTACTTTGCGTATTGCGTGTTACCGGAAAAACTAAAACTCCCTAATATCACTGTGAGAATTCGCCTTCAACAAAACCTATTGTTGTCACAGCTTTAAAGATCGCTGCACCACTCGTTCAGCTGATATGACCCTAGCAGGAACGAAAATTTCTCACCTTTGCTTACGACAACTTCAAAATTTGCCCTCACTACGTTAACCATAGCCAGATAATTTAAAGTATTTAAGCACCAACGGTGTCAAGTTTCAAACTTTAGAATTTCAGTTTCCCGTGCGAGGTGCGGGACGTCTGGCAACCGGAAAAACCGGAATAACGGAATAGTCAGGGAGCTTTTTGAAGGACCCAGCTAGGTCATGGAAACTGAGACTTGGTCTCGGCTGGTATTACGGAAACAGTCATATGACTAGGCTTGTGCGAAGATTCAGTGTCGATTTTGTGTTTAAAAGTGTTTAAAAGTTTGCGAGTGTGAAGCACTCGAAAGGAACGAATGGACGCAGTTTTCCCCATGTAACCCGCCTCAGAAGGAAGTTTTGCGGCAGCATGGAAGCGCCATGCCTTGAAACCACCTCTTTAAGGACGAAGCTGCGCTGCCGTGAAGCCATATTTTGTGGTGAAACGGGCATATTGTCTGCGTCCTGCTTAAATATCTGAAAATCTTACAGCGGCTGCACGGGATAACCGGGACTAAGCTGTGTGTCTTTTTTTCTTTTTCGCCTCTGTGCTCTGCTTCAGTTTTTAGTCGGCGTTCGTGTTGTCCACTGCTCACCTTGTGTCCGTGTCTTGCACGCCTCTTCTTTTGACTCAACTTTCTGCCCTTTTGAACTAATTCTAAGGCAGCCTATTTTAGCTCTTATTGCTTTAACTCCGCTTTTCTTTATTTATTACTATAGGAAAATATAGCTTTGCAATTTGATACTAATTACCATATGCTGCAACCTCACATGGCATGATAAAAGCGATGTCCGCACAAGCATAATTGTTCAACTCTTTCTTTCATGTGTTATTCGCTCTTTTAAGACACGCATCTGACTAAATATGCGAGTCAGTCAATGCTACTACTGCGTGCCATAGCTTTTTTTTATTATTTTGCGTAGAAGGGAGCGCCTTCTCTTAATGCACTAATGTAGAGAAGGTAGACTGTGTGTAAAATCTTTTTTATTACACAGGAACCTACGATATGTTATGTAATAAAACTCTCATATGGCCAGGAAAGTGGCTTTCTGTGTTGTCAGCGCGTAAACAATGAAGTTTGTGAGCAACGCATAAATTCCTACGCCGAACTTATTATTCAGGCAATCCAAATCATTTAATTAGGAATAATTGACCAACAATGATCACTGGCGTTGAAGCAAGCGAAATATCGCTATTCGCAAACGCCTAACAATAACATTTGATCAATGCTGATGTAGTCACTCGTCCGACTGTAACCACAGTAAGCCCCGCCACGGTGGTCTAGTGGGCAAGGTACTCGGCTGCTGATCCGAGGGTCGCGGGATCGAATCCCAGCCGCGGCGGCTGCATTTCGATGGAGGCGAAATGTTGAGGCCCGTGTGCTGTGCGATGTCAGTGCACGTTAAAGAACCCCAGGTGGTCAAAATTTCCGGAGCCCTCCACTGCGGCGTCTCTCATAATCAGA